>CM040125.1:233664577-234064618 GCA_022559845.1 Amorphophallus konjac | reverse complement strand
CGGGCTTCATCATTGATCTTTCACTGTTGGTCAGACCCTCTTTTCAATTGTGCTTCCACCCTTGTTCATTTTCCAGGTGTCAACAGGAACCTAGAGACCCAAGTCTCTCTTCCTCTGAACCCCAGAGGGAAGCACAAGTGACATTAAGTCACCTGCAAACCAGAGGTCTCGGACCTCTCTTCCTCCCAACCGGAGGGACCCCTGGACTTGAAACCTACAAGCCCAGAACCGGAGGACGAGCCTCCCTTCCTCTAACCAGAGGGAACCCACAAGTAGCACCCAGCTAATTGCAACCGGTGATAGCAATCTCCCTTCTCCTGAACCAACAGGAGGGACCCCGACCTCTCTACAGAGAATCGGAAATACAGCAAGTGACTAGTTCAAAGGAAAAACAAAACCCAGCAACAGAAAGCTGAAAAGATAAAATCAAATGTGGCTCTCGCAGGAGCTGGCTGGCCTGGATTTGATCCACGGTCCAGCAGGAACTTCTTCTACTGCTTCTCTCTTTCTCCCAGCACGAACTCTCTTTTCTTCTTCTTCTTCTTCTTTCTTACTTCTTCTTCTTCTTACTGCTTCTGCCTTCTCCTTCTTCTCAGTCTCTCTATGTCACTGTCTCTCTTTCTTTTTCTTCTTCTGCTCTCTCGATCTAGCTCTCAGCTTTCTCTATCTCTTCTTTCTCTTCTGCACTTCTTCTCTTAGCTCTGGCTGCTTCTACTTCAGTCACTCTCTGCCCTCGCACCCTTCTTCAGAGGAAGAAGACACATATATATAGCAGCAGCAGATTAGGGCGGCGTGTGCTCTCCACGATTCCTGCCCAAATGCTACAGTCCACGTGGAGGCTCCTCTGCATCTCGGATCACGTGCTAGATGCCAGCCTCGTATCACGTGCCCACTCTACATAGGCTCTATGAACAGTAGAATAGAGCAAACTGGTTCGGATTTGATCCTGAACCCAGAATCCTTCTTCTTCTTCTTTTTCTTCTTCTCCTGCAAAGAGATTAAAAATATTAATACTCAGGGTTCTCTCTCTCTCTATATATATATATACCTGAAATAAGTCGGTTGACACTCAAGCTAAAGCTGCACGAGGTGTGTAGGAACAACAAAAGGTGCACTATATTGAGAACGACACGAGGTACATAAAATGACTACAACACGAGATAAAAAGAGAACGATACGAGGTAAAGAAGGAAATAACACAGAGTAAAATGGTAGAAAGACACACGATCAGAGGAACCTTGGATGAAGATAGAAAGAAGCAACACGAAGACACAAATACAAAGACAACATGAAGACACAAAAATAACACGAAGACACAAACACAGAAACAACACGAAGTGTGGTCACAAAGCAAGAAAGACACTTCCAACGTACAGCCTTCATATGATGTGAGGCGATGTGTAGACTTTGCATTCAACTGGATGTATAGACTTGGAACGGTCTTCAAGGCAACAATGTACAGACTTTGAAATAAAGAGTGTACAGACTGAGAGTTCAAGGCCACGATGTATAGACTTTGCCCAAGGAAACGAATGTATAGACTTTGGCTTGGAACGAAGGTAAAGATGAGGCTGTATAGACTTGGGACGAACATAAGACTCGAAGACATAGGGGTGACACAGATGGAGCGACACGAGGTGGCACAGAAAGCAGCATGAGGTGCTGCAGTGTTCAGCACGCGATGGAACAAATAACGACACTAAGGCTCATAGTGTTGTCAACCTCAAAACATGTAAAGACTCAACAATTGAAAGTCTGAAGGCGATGTGCAGACTTTATGAGAAGGCAACTGAACACTGTACACACTTTGAATGTACAGACTTCATATGAACAGACCAATGTGCATACTTCCCTTCGATGCATCTACAGTGCAATGTATTGGCTTGACAAACATTATGCAATGTATGGACTTTGATGAATGGCCCAATATATGGACTTCGCGAACAAGATGCAATGCTGACCGATGTATACACTTGGCAAAGCGAACAAGCTACACGATGTGTAGACTTAGAAGTGCCTACAGCTGTGCAATGTGCAACCAGTGTATGGACTTGTCGTGCCTACACAGGGCGTTGTACACACTTGCTGCCTGATGTAAATGTGCAGACTCTATAAATGCATATGAATGCTTTATGCAACAGTTAAACAGTCTGAACTTTAAATGCAATGACTCACAGTGTAAGCAGATAAACTGACTGAACATATGAAAGACTGAATGAACATTTGAATGACAGACTGAATATAAGAATGATTGAGTAAAACCATGGTGACTCACCGTGATTAACTCACATTAAAACCAATCATCACAAACCCCTAAAGCCAATCATCAAAACCACAAGCCACAGGGGCCAGGGGCACAACAATCTCCCCCTTTTTGATGATGGCAACAATACACAGTGAGTCATTCTGATGATGTAAGACATTCTTATGAAAGTCATTCTGATGACTCAAACTATTCTCCCCCTTTGACTTCATCAAAAAGAAAATAGTTTGAGAAGTGAAAGCAAACTAGCATGCAATGAGTGAATAAAAGTCTCCCCCTTTGGAAAAAAAAATCTCCCCTTTGATACCAAAATGCAAGAGCTCCCCCTAAAGATATGAATGCAAGAACACAATGCTCCCTCTTTAAGAGTTTCTATGCAACATGATGCATATGACATGGAAGCCCCCCCTCAATAAGTGGAATCTTATGAGATGGATAACAAGGAGAGGTTCAGGTCAATGAATCAATGATATTGATCAGAAGAGTTTCAAGTAGTAGATTTTCAAAGAAGCTCCAATCACAAGAAATTCAGTCAGATTTCCAGAGAGATAGCAATCTCATAAATCCAAAACATAAGTTTTCAAAGTCTTCCATTATAAGGGCTTATGAATGAGCTTTATTGTTCAGCATGGTTTAACCATAATGTATGCAGAGTTTATTAGTAAAATTCTGTATTGATATCTAAAACCATGGTTTATTAAAAATGAACCAAGCCCTCATATTTATCTTGATTAATCTCCCTTTCTCTTACACAATCAAATCTATTGACTTCTTCCAGAATTACATGCACTAGTATTGAAATCAAGCAATTATGAAGTTATATGATTTTGTCTAGGGTTGTAGCAATTTGATTTTTGCATCAATATTCAGATATTTCAATTTGTTCAACAATTTTCTTGCTACAAATTTTACGAGCACTCTAGTTCAGTGCACACATTGTAACTAGAGGATATACCTTGATTGGAGGCCAATATCCCTAAGCCCTTAGTGTGACTAATTGTCATGCTTTATGTGAACAGAGTTAGCATTTACACATCATGACACACTACAAATCATTTTTTTTTAATGAGTGAGTTGTATTTCTCGGTGTGCATGCCATTGCTCTGCCTGATTTTCAATGAATTTTATATAGAGTTAACTAAGGCAACTCATGACACAGTCCTTTGGACTTGTGTTTCTCAGTGACCAATGTCATTGCTCTGACAGATATAACCCTTTAGACATTTCAGAGACATTCATTTGCTTCAAATCAATAATAGTTTCATGTACTTAACCAATTAAAGTCATGTATTCAAAAGTGCAGATTTCAGAAATTTTTCACAAGACACAGCATGAAACAAATGGTTAAGGTTTATTAAACATGCTTCAGATATTTTTAAGAGATTTTAAAGTTAAACTCCATGAACATTAAACTTAAACCACATGAGTTATTTCAGACATTCATAAAACTGTATAATAGAAGATTTCTAGTTCAAAATTTTCAGATTTATGATCGAGATAGCCCATTGAAATCTTTATGAAGGACTGATGGAATTCTGAACCCAAATGATACCAATTGATAGGAGAAATACCAATTGTTAAGAGAGATTGTGAAGCTCAAAGTTTTCAGACTATGATTAAGGTTTGTCAACCAAATGAATAAGAAAGGATATGCAATGAATTTTGACAAATGTATGCATTTGACAACCTATATGCAATGCATTAACTCCCCCTGACAACATGCAATGTTTGCCATGAGAAACTGAACATATGATTTTGATTCATGCACATTCAGACTGCCCTATCAAACAAAATGACCCATGGTACTAGGCGGAGCACTTGGTCTAAAAGACCACCTCACACATAGTAAAAACCTTCAGACAGACCTCCCTGCCTTTTTGGTACCTTACCATTTATATACCATTGAGGTCATGCAAATTTATTCAACATGCAGTCCTATATGCAATTCAGAATTTCAGTAAGCTATTGCAACATACAAGTTTCAAGTCACACTCATAAGCAGTTCAGATTTTTCAAAAAATTCGAAATGCAATTTGTTTTCAGAGTTTATGCATAACAGAATTATCAAGTAATTGCAATTAGCATATGTATGCATCAGATACAGACAACCCTTTTTAATCTGATATTTGCACAGAACTCTTAGCAAATGCATGATCAGAAAATAATGCACATGGCAGATGATGAATGAAAATGCAAAAACAGATTTAACTTGCTATGCATTAAAACTAAAAGCAAGAAGAGCATGAAGTTTACCTGAAAAGTTTAGTATGGGGTTTCTTCTTGAGTGCCTTGGATCATTACCCCTTTTTATTCCAGTCCCAAGGCACACCTGCATAGCAATGTTATTTTGCACAAATAGGTACCCAAGAAGTCTTGGGTCCTGACATGACAGTATTACTCTTAGCAGGTTTTCTCAACAATTTTCGTGCATGAAGGTCATCAGATTTCATCAAATTGTAATTATACATTGAGTGACCAATTTGTCCACAACAATGGCATGAATTAGCAGATTTCAAATTCCTCTTATGCACATTACTATTGTCATGAAGTTCATTGGCAGAGAGAGAGTTCTGTTTACTATAATGATAGTAAGATGCACCAGATTTCGGATTTAATCTATGCACATTCTTGTTTGCATGAAATCCATGTGTATATGCATGAGATTTTCTGTTAACAGAATAAGAATTCTGTTTACCAAAATCAGTTTGGTTTTGATATCCTGCCAGCCAACAGGTTGCAGCCCTGTGACCTGGCTTCCCACAATGATAGCATGCAGGAGACTTTCCAATGGCAGGTTTAGAATTTAATTTTCTACCCTGAGCATGCCAACAATGGGCTGCAATGTGGCCCATCTTGCCACAATGAAAGCATGAATTAAAACTTTTCTTACCAGCATTCAGCCAGCATTCAAATCTCTTATGACCCAATTTTTCACAATTAAAGCATGTCATATGCTGGTTTATTGGAACAGACTTGTTCTTGTTAAGAGCATGATCGTTTGCATGAAATTTATTCTTATCACTAACAAACTAGCATCGTGAAATTTTGTATCCTAGTTTACCATAATGAAAACACTCAATTTTCCTTTTCTGAGATGTAAGATTTTTATCATGATATCTCCTAGCATTCTTATCATCCTTCTCCATCAACTTACACTCATGCATCAGATGTCCAGCTTTATGACAGTAATGACAGATAATCTTCTTTTTAGATGCATGTGAGTGTATGTGAGGACTGTGATCAGCAAACACTGATGAACCCTTTTCATTTATTTTCTGATTTACAGTCCTTTTCTGATTTTTATCCTCTTTTCCTGTTTTCTTAGCCTTGTACTGAATTGGGGATGAAGTAGAAAGCTTTTCCTGTTCAGAGGTTTTAATGAAAACAGTTTTCAGCTTGGATCCATCAACGTTTTTCAACTTTTCAGTTTGTTTCTGATTTTTCTGAACATTTGGTTGTTTATTTTCTAAGGTGGTGGCTACATCTGATGCTTTGATAAAGGATGTCGTTAGCTTATTTTCAAAAGCCTTTTTATTGACATTGTTGTAGCCTAACCCTTCCCTTTGAGTATTGACCTTAACTCCTAACAACCTGTCCAGATTTTCTTGTCCACTTACAAACTTTGACAGAGAGTTCTTTAAGTCTTGGATTTCATTTTCTAAAGAGGTGATTTGTAACTCATAACTGGCAATCTCTTGCTCACTGCAATTCATAGCTTCATTCAAAACTTTGTTAGCAGTTTTATATTTCTCAATTTCATTTTCTAGATTGCTCAGTTTATCAGAATCTTCAAAGCAAACACTTTTACCTCTTTCTAAAGCTAGAAGTCTCTCAGACATAGTGGAGTTCAGCATTTTCAATTTATCATTTTCTTGCTTGAGTTTGTCATTCTGAACCAATTCATTTATTAGAAGCTGATCTTCTGAATTGACTTCATACTTTCTTCCATTTTCAATTTCCTTCATATCTTTTTGCTGTTTTTCAAGATCTTTCTGTAATTCTATGTTTACAGATTTTATGGCATTAAGTTTTTCAATCAACAACTTGTTCTCCTGTTTAAGTTTCTCTGATTCTTCTTCATCTTCTTTGGAGAGTTTTCTGAGAGATTCATCTTCAGATTTTAGCTTGTTTAGTTCCGAGTAAACACTTTCAAGTTCCTTCTTCAGTTTTGCATTCTGGTTTTTATACATATGATTATCAGACAGACATGCATCATGAAATTGCTTCGTACTAGAACAGTTTTCACATGCAGAGCTAGAACTATCTACCCGAGTACCCTTCTTCAACTTTTTATACTGTTTTCTTAAGCTCTCATGTGACTCTAACGGTTCAGCATATGCATTCTCCCAATCATCTAGAGAAAACTTCTCGAAGAGATTTACCTCATCATCATCATCTTCTTTAGTTTGATTGCTGCCTTGATCATTTCTGTCAGCCATCATGCAGCTTGTTTGATTTCCTTTCCCGGCTCTCTTCATCATCTCCAACATATCCCTTGCAGATCTGCAATCAAGGAAACATGAATGAAAGGCTTTGTCAGTGGCTGCTTTCATCAGATTTATAGCTGTCTGATTCTCCTCATACATTGATTCGTGACTGTCAGTCCATTTGGACTTTTTCTTTGGTAATTTATGAGGACCATGTGAAATCACTTTCCACAGGTCTGGATCAACAGATTTAACATAAGCATGTAAAGCACTGTGCCACTGGTTGAAATCAGAACCACTAAAGACAGGTGGACAAGCCATTGAAACAGATAGCAGATAGATTCAATGCAATAGGAATTTTGATGCACTAAAAACAAATTAGCATAGAAGACTGCAAGATCGAATCTGCAGGTCGCTGGACCTTGTATGCAGACACCGCTCTGATACCAACTATTAGGGTGCTAGGCCCGGATACAGAGGGGGGGTGAATGTATCCCTCTATGAATAATGGCCAAATAAAAACTTGGATGCTAGAGATAGACACAGAATAGAACCAATTCGATTCAACTCAAATACAAACACTTGGAGCGTGCCTATTCAAGCATCTAGCGGAAGCAAAGCAAACAATCAGATCACTCCACAAGAGATTTTTAGGTGGTTCGGTCCACAGACCTACATCCACCCCTCACTCCCAACCAGAGTGAAGCTTCCACTAGAAAAAGCTTGAACACTGCAGACTCAGTCTACGAACAAGGTGCTGCCACACAGCTTGACCAGGGGAACAACCTCCCCTCTTCCTCCCAACCGGAGGGACACCCCAAGTGACTCCCAGCCGATTGGAAACCAGAGACACACGGTCTCTCTTCCTCCAGACTCGGAGGGAACCCCTGGACTTGCTACCCACAAGCCCAGAACCGGAGGACCAAACCTCCCTTCCTCCAAATCGGAGGGGAACCTAGAGACCCAAGTCTCTCTTCCTCTGAACCCCAGAGGGAAGCACAAGTGACATTAAGTCACCTGCAAACCAGAGGTCTCGGACCTCTCTTCCTCCCAACCGGATGGACCCCTGGACTTGAAACCTACAAGCCCAGAATCGGAGGACGAGCCTCCCTTCCTCTAACCAGAGGGAACCCACAAGTAGCACCCAGCTACTTACAACCGGAGATAGCAATCTCCCTTCTCCTGAACCAACAGGAGGGACCCTGACCTCTCTATAGAGAATCGAAAATACAGCAAGTGACTAGTTCAAAGGAAAAATAAAACCCAGCAACAGAAAGCTGAAAAGATAAAATCAAATGTGGCTCTCGCAGGAGCTGGCTGGCCTGGATTTGATCCACGGTCCAACAGGAACTTCTTCTACTGCTTCTCTCTTTCTCCCAGCACGAACTCTCTTTTCTTCTTCTTCTTCTTCTTTCTTACTTCTTCTTCTTCTTACTGCTTCTGCCTTCTCCTTCTTCTCACTCTCTCTATCTCACTGTCTCTCTTTCTTTTTCTTCTTCTGCTCTCTCGATCTAGCTCTCAGCCCTCTCTATCTCTTCTTTCTCTTCTGCACTTCTTCTCTTAGCTCTGGCTGCTTCTACTTCAGTCACTCTCTGCCCTCACACCCTTCTTCAGAGGAAGAAGACACATATATATAGCAGCAGCAGATTAGGGCGGCGTGCGCTCTCCACGATTCCCGCCCAAATGCTTCAGTCCACATGGAGGCTCCTCTGCATCTCGGATCACGTGCTAGATGCCAGCCTCGTATCACGTGCCCACTCTGCATAGGCTCTATGAACAGTAGAATAGAGCAAACTGGTTCGGATTTGATCCTGAACCCAGAATCCTCCTTCTTCTTCTTTTTCTTCTTCTCCTGCAAAGAGATTAAAAATATTAATACTCAGGGTTCTCTCTCTCTCTATATATATATATATACCTGAAATAAGTCGGTTGACACTCAAGCTAAAGTTGCACGAGGTGTGTAGGAACAACAAAAGGTGCACTATATTGAGAACGACACGAGGTACATAAAATGACTACAACACAAGATAAAAAGAGAACGATACGAGGTAAAGAAGGAAATAACACGGAGTAAAATGGTAGAAAGACACACGATCAGAGGAACCTTGGATGAAGATAGAAAGAAGCAACACGAAGACACAAATACAAAGACAACATGAAGACACAAAAATAACACGAAGACACAAACACAGAAACAACACGAAGTGTGGTCACAAAGCAAGAAAGACACTTCCAACGTACAGCCTTCATATGATGTGAGGCGATGTGTAGACTTTGCACTCAACTGGATGTATAGACTTGGAACGGTCTTCAAGGCAACAATGTACAGACTTTGAAATAAAGAGTGTACAGACTGAGAGTTCAAGGCCACGATGTATAGACTTTGCCCAAGGAAACGAATGTGTAGACTTTGGCTTGGAACGAAGGTAAAGATGAGGCTGTATAGACTTGGGACGAACATAAGACTCGAAGACATAGGGGTGACACAGATGGAGCGACACGAGGTGGCACAGAAAGCAGCACGAGGTGCTGCAGTGTTCAGCACGCGATGGAACAAATAACGACACTAAGGCTCATAGTGTTGTCAACCTCAAAACATGTAAAGACTCAACAATTGAAAGTCTGAAGGCGATGTGCAGACTTTATGAGAAGGCAACTGAACACTGTACACACTTTGAATGTACAGACTTCATATGAACAGACCAATGTGCATACTTCCCTTCGATGCATCTACAGTGCAATGTATTGGCTTGACAAACATTATGCAATGTATGGACTTTGATGAATGGCCCAATATATGGACTTCGCGAACAAGATGCAATGCTGACCGATGTATACACTTGGCAAAGCGAACAAGCTACACGATGTGTAGACTTAGAAGTGCCTACAGCTGTGCAATGTGCAACCAGTGTATGGACTTGTCGTGCCTACACAGGGCGTTGTACACACTTGCTGCCTGATGCAAATGTGCAGACTCTATAAATGCATATGAATGCTTTATGCAGCAGTTAAACAGTCTGAACTTCAAATGCAATGACTCATAGTGTAAGCAGATAAACTGACTGAACATATGAAAGACTGAATGAACATTTGAATGACAGACTGAATATAAGAATGATTGAGTAAAACCATGGTGACTCACCGTGATTAACTCACATTAAAACCAATCATCACAAACCCCTAAAGCCAATCATCAAAACCACAAGCCACAGGGGCCAGGGGCACAACACAAAGGACCATCTTATGGTTGTACCGACATTCAGTCACACTTAGGGCATGCATGGCACACCTTCGGATGTCCTAGACCACCTTGCATATGATTGGGTCGAACTAACATTAGATTTGTTTAGGGTTGTGTGTGCATCCGTGTGTTTTTTTTTTCTTTTGCTAAGCATGTTAGGAGTCTGCATGACGACGTCCGTCGTCACATTGAGTCCAGCAATGCACGTTATAAAGAGCTAGCCGATGCTCACCGACACCACCAAGAGTTCCAAGAGGGTGAATATGTCATGATCAGGGTAAGACCTGAACGGTTTCCCTCGGGAACCGTTAAGAAGTTGCAAGCTCGCGGAGCCGGTCCATTTAGAGTGTTGAAACGCGTTGGATCCAATGCGTACGTTGTGGACTAGCCCGAGGAATACGGTATAAACTCTACTTTTAATATTTCGGATCTAGTTGCATATAGGGACCCAGTGGTGATCCCTAGTGAGCCTTTCGAGCCATCTCCTCCAATTGAGAGTGATCACACACCTGAGTGTCCACCTCCAGCCCCTTTGTCACAGCAACGTGAGCATATAGATCATATACTGGATGAGCAGGTGACAATTACCAGGAGTGGATCCTACCCGCGCTACCTAGTGCGATGGAGAGGACGGCCCGCTACCGAGGACATGTGGATTACGCATGGAGAGTTGCAGCGGATTGATCCGGACCCTCTGGAGCGATACCGGAGTGATGCAGACCCTTACTCGACAGGGTCGAGTTTCTCCCACCTGGGGAGAATTGGTGCGGACACCCGAGCAGTTATGCCGAGCCACCGGTACCGCACATAGAGCACGACTCGAGCCACCTCAGCGTCCATCTGGCTCAGAGACAGCCTGGAGACTCCGCCTTGAGCCTCCCCATTTATCATATTTGTTTAGACTTTATTTGTGTGTAATGTGTGTTTATTTCATTTTATTCGGTTTGTAATTTTGATTGTAAGAGGGGTTTATTTGTAAAATGGGACCCCCGGGCCCCACGCCCCCCAGACCTCTTCCCATTGATCCACCTCAGCCTAGGGCCCCATGTGGGGTCAGTCAACATTTCAAATGGAGACATCTAGAAGGTTGAATGGTAAATGCCACATGGGTAGACAATTGGACTTCAAAGTCCAAGGTAGGCTACCTACCATTCTACCATGTCCCCCCCTTGGTCAATAGGCTGCCCCCCCTTATATTTTATTTAATTTGTGTGTGTGTGTCACATTCAATCTAGGCCATCCATTCCCCCATCCCTAGATCCAAGGGTGGCTATTGGATTTGATATGTAACCTATAAGTACCTTGTATTTTCTCATTTAGGAGAATTAATGCCATTTGAACATGGAAAATTGCTTGAGCAAAGGCCTAGGCCGCCCCTCTCTCCCCCTTGGAGCTGTGAAGGCTTCCCTCTGGAGGTGTGACTCCTCCCCTTATCATTCCGGTCACCGCCGAGATCGCCACGAGCCGCCATCGCATCACCGCCGAGATCGCCGGAGTTCTGCCTTCATCCGACCACAGCAGTTTCCACGAATTCTCTGTGTCAGCCATGAGCTCAGATCGACCTGGAGATTTTAGGGGATGCTCCAGAGGTGTCAAGCACGTCCCAAAACTTTTGGTTGGTCATAAAGATCCCATTTGTTATTTTTTTATTTTCATCCAACCTTAATTTCAAGATCTGTCTGCTTGTTGTTTCAATTTCCACCCGCCCTATGTTTCCCCTGTTCAGACCTCTTTCCGATTTTTGTTGGAGCTCCCAATTTGACGGGGAGTTCTGTCCATCAACCCCACCGTCCGCAAAATTTCTTGAATTTTTGTGAGGCCATCCCATATTTTTCAAAAATCGATCCCAGAGATAGCTACAGTGATGTGCACCAGTTCCCAGATCCGAACACCCTCCAGTAAACAAATCATAACAAATCACAGCCACCTCCAATCAGTCCACAAAAAATATCCCCGTTCTCCTTGTTCAAAATCCCACAAGTTTGATGAAGAGCTCAGCAGCTTAATCGGCCATCACTCTCGCGGTCAAAGGCAGTCTTCAGAAAACTCACCTGTAGATCTGAGATTTCTGTTGCTGTACAACAGGGACTTGTAAATTCAATAAAGTTCTGATCTGACCAGATCCAGTAGATCTGTCTAGCTTTAGATTGAAGAATTTGAAGAGAGCTTTCCAACGATAGCTCATACGTCCCGATCCGACGTCGGGATTGATCGCATCGGCCGTTTTCGCCGGAGCGCGCGCCGGAAGACAACAACCAAAATCCGTGGGAAGTTAGTTCCAGAATTGGGAATCGGGGCCGATCGACCCCCGATCGATGTTCCTGGCCGGCCGCCGTCCGTGGAGGCGCGCCACCAGGGGTCCCCATCACAGTGGGTCCCACCCCCATAGATCCGAAGGATAGCGCCGTCCGCGGGCCCCACGGGTCCGTAAAACCCGCCACTCGGAAAGCACGAAAACGCGGAGTTCGGCATCGCCGGGCGACATCAAGATGCTGCCCGTCAACCCGATTTGTGCGATTCTCGGGCCCCACATGTGACCTTTTACCTCCCTGCGTGGAGTGGGTCGACTTAGTGTATTGCTGTAATCATTGTTAACCGGGAGTCCGTAATTCGGCCGGGGTTGTCTTCGCCACACCGGGTGCGTGGAGGTAATGGTCCGAACTTCTTTGCGTTCATTTGCTTAGGTACTATATGGTCTTTGCTGCTGCCGAGAGCGATAGGTACTAGCCCGTGTGTTCATGTCACCGCTGTGAGTGTGAGAGTGACCCGTCCCGCGACTCGATCCGAGTCCGGAAGTGAGTCTGACTACCTTGAACTCTGCTAGTTCTTCAACCGCGCACGATCCGCGTTTCCCTCGCTTGGGACGACGAGCGAGCTTACGTTCTGTTAGCGACGTATAACCCATAGGAGCTCTCCGTGTCGGGCCTAATGTCTCTCCCATCATGTGTTGTTGGTCGTGTCCACGTCTAGAGTCCGAGGTCCATACCACGTAGAGTCGGTCCCCGTGTCCGTCCCGCATCAAAATTCACCCAGAATGTGCTAGAAAATAGCCTAGCGAGTGATGGTCAACTCGAGACATTAACAAATGGGAGTAAGAGAAATGACTCAACTTATCGGCAAAAAACGGGTGTCAACAGATGCCCCTCCTTAACGTCCTCTTTGCAGGGGAGCGAGCGGAGGTGAAGCGAAAGCGAAATGGAACATGGAGATGAAGCGAAAAAGAAGCGGAGCGGACTAAAAAATGGGCGTTAAGGTAAAACGGCACCCGTTTTTACCAACAAGCGATAAGAATCTTATGGAAAACTCCAAACCGAACACAAGGAATAATTCGACTAAAAGCGACACCAATCTGGAGGAACTAAACTAAAGTAAAAGGAAACACATGACCAACCTCATGGGAGACACAATCCCGCAGACCAATGAGGAGACCGGAATAAGCAGCGAAAAATAAAGAAGCAGATTAAAACTCCAGACAGGGACCTCTTAATCAACCAAACCAAGCGAATCAACCATAGAGAACCTTCCAACTCAGAGTGGAATTGTTGCTCTTACTCAAACATTGAACGCACAACTAACCACCACTAGTGGGGCATTTTACAGACAAACCATGGGTCATGAATGCTCAAAAAGATGCGCATGATGCATGCTGGGCTAAAAATAAAAGAAATCATTAAAACAAATGCAAAGAAAGATTAAAATATAAAATACTCGAGAATAATATTGCTAGGCTGGGAGAATTCGAGTCAAGACACTATCCACAACCACGGCGTGCAGGATAGAACCATCCTCCTCATGTTTTCCTAACCCAACGGCCTATCCGGAGATTAAACACGTGATCCTGAATCATCATTGTTTTTGTTAAATGGGAACATCAGATCCTGGAACACGTAGATAACCAACTGGTTCTCGAGATAATATAGCATAGTACCATATAGTAATGCAATAAGGTATGTAGGTTTAGAAAGCCATACCTGACTTACCTGTGCAGGTGAAACGGCATGCTTTTTTTTGGATTTTCACTTCAGATTTTTATGGATTTTTATGAATAAGACGAATAAGATAAGCATAACAAAGATAACACAATGATTAACTGAACGACAAATAATACGACATAACATGATGATCAAACAAAGGCAAACGAGCACATATGCAAAGGCATAAATAGACAACATGTATGCATAAGCACGGTGCGACAAGATAATAATGCGGCGGGACAACACATGGTTGGGACAATAACATGATGGACGATCACACAGTTGGGACAACACACGGAACATAGAGGGACGAATATCAACATATGCAAAAGAACTAACAACATGTGGTGAGGGATAAAGCAATAAGTGTGTAACGACACGGTGGGACATAGACATGAGACAAGGATACGGCGGGATAAAAAGACATGAACAAAATACGTACTTCAATCAAAACCTAATATCAAAATGAAGCAGAACCGCCAGGTTCATAATCGTGAGGCAAAACCCTCTCACAAAGATATAATCATTGGAAACAAAAGTTGAGAGGGACACAAGCTTCAGAATAGATAGAGAGAGTGGATCGAAGAAGAGAACAGATCAGAAGATGTGGACAGGAGACATATAGAACAAAATATGGAGCAAGGAAAGCTTGAGCATTTGCAACCTGCACACTTAGCAAACAGATTACATAAATGTTCTTAAAATAAATAGAAAAGACAACTATTTTTAAAATTTCAAATTTTATTAATTTTATTTTTTTTTGTTTTGTTTTTTTTATTTTAAAAATATTTGATTTTTTTTGTTATTTTAAAGTATTTGAAATTTTTAAAAATTTGATATTATTTGATTTTTTTGGATTTTTGAAATAGCAATCCGCAGCACCTAAAGACAGGCTCGAACTACTGGTCAGGGATCGTCATTTCTACCCCTTTCATTAAAAGCTTCCCTTGAACAGAGCGTGCATGTGAGAGGGGCTTGTCACAACCAACCGCTTCTAAAGAACGGTGCCCCTACTAAGGCCGTACCCGGGATACAACCCGGCCTAAGAGGGAGAAGTAGAAGAAAAATTGGAGACAAGCTTTATACAGGGTGGGAGATATCATGACTTGAATTCCTTCCAGGGCACTACCCCTCAAAGAGTAGGTCTGTTGCGTCGGGGCTTTGTGTCTTTGATTTTTAGACCCATATTTATTAGGCACGCATGCGACCGGGCTCATGACGTCCCGCGGGGAACTATACTGCCACTCTTGTCATGCCTTTGATTCATAATTTTGCATTGATTTATTTTCTCATTTTGGTAGCCCTTATTGGCCAGATATAGCATGAAAGCTCACTTTTGAGGGTCAAGACTGCCCTTATTTGAGACCTCTCTCGTATTAGGGAGCACCTAGGTTGGTCATCTTATCCATCAATATCTTGCCCCTACACTTGGCCGAGCAGAGAAGAGAAAAAGACCTTTGTGCATACCCAAAGTATGGCCAAAGCAACAACGATGTTGCACTAGAGAGATCGGCTATGGCTCGCCATGTAGTGTGTGGAAACCCATACTCGAAGGTTACCCTCAACGATCGGGGAAAGGAACTAGACTCCCAGCACTGAGCCATCACCAGCCCAAGATGCTGCAGAAGCTAACTTATTTTATTTGACACAAAGTTAAAATCAAATTTAAACAAAAGCTCCTAAAGCCACTCAATCATGTTGAGGAATCATCCTTATAAGCATGTGAAGGAATAAATAGAAGTATTAGCAATGACATCATATTTCTTGCACAAAGTAACGATACCTTGCATATCCACAGCGTGGGAACCGTCATCCTGAAGCGAATTTGATCAATGAGCTTTTGATCAGCACGAGCTTTGTATTCCACGCTTGCCAGAAAAAATGGAGAGGATAGCAGAGTGTAGAGATTCCTTGATATGAAGGAGCGGCAAACATCGAACTAGATGAAAAGGGATAAAAAGGAAGAGAGACGAGGGCTAGAACTCCCTCGTTAAGGCACAGAGGCCCTGATAACAAGGAACCAAATACAGAATGAGTAGAGATTAACTAAGATCAAGGCGGACTAAAGCCTCAAAAACAACAAGAAAATGGGTAAGAACCCTGAAAGGGTGAGGAGGAATGAACAGAAAGACGATGAAAGGATTGCTGTGAGGATATGGGAGAAAGAGAACGATCATCCGACGTGGTCGGAGGAAAGGAATAGTGATCACCCGCCAGAGGCGGGGAAGAAAATGAACGAACACCCAACAAGGTCAGGTAAAAGAAATGGAAATCACCTGACAAATTTGGGGAAGGATCAAAAAAACCACCCGACGAGGACGGGGAACGAGCACAAGGAATCCCCAACTGGGTCGGGGGAAAAAATGAGAAGTGAAATCCGGACGTATCCGGGGAGCGAAACTAGAAGATGCCCTTGGATCAGGGGAAGAGGAGGACATAGGCCGAGGCCTAGAATGGTGAGGATAGGAGAAGATGGTAGAAATATGGTCAGGTGGTGGAAGGTACACCACCCAAGGATAAGAACCGAGCAGAAGAAAAGATGAATGGACGGAAGAAGGAGAGGAGGAAATGGACCCCCAAGTGCGCAACTGATGGCCCTTGAACTTATGCCGTCGCCCCTTCTTAGCAGCAATCTTCTTGAAACAACTCCGCCCGGCGCGGATTCGGGCCTTCGGGCTTCTTGTCTTGCAATGTTTTCTTAAATAACGGGCCCACCTGGCAGACGGCCTAGCCCGATCATGAATATGCAGCTCCATTGGGACGGTTGCCCCTAGCTGTGCGGTGCTAACCATAAAATGACATTCCAGAATAGTCAACTCCTTGTGTTGTTTATTAGAAAAATAGGGAGCTATGTTGCTTGGCGTCAACATCATAAGATTCGGTATCTCCTCTCGGTAATCAGGCATAAAATACAGCCCCCTTGCTAGAAGTGCTGGACGGAACTGAGGGAGGGTGATGCGTGGCGTTGACGTGGCCGCCTCACCAATAAACCGAGGGAGATGAGACATAAAATGCAGAATGCCCCTGGTCAATCTCGAGGACACGGCCAATTGCCCCTTGAATGCAGAATCGATTAAACTTTTGGCGGCCGTGTGGGTTAGCACCATCCGGGCGGAAAACTCCTCTGGGCCAGTGAACTGAATAGCAATCAAGCAAGAGGTGATAACAACATCAATAGTGAATTCTCCGACAAGCAAAGAGACTTCCACCGGCCTCGCTTTTGAAGAAACTGGCACCAGTGCACATGAACTCTTCTTAGCAACCGTCTTCATAGTAAGTGCGGGCTCATTATCCCTAGAATAGCCAGGGACCAGGGCTCGGACCGGCATGTGGTAAATGAAATCTTGAAGCTTGTAATGCACAGTCAAAACCTGGTTCGACTCTTTATCTCCCTGGGGACTAGACCCGGGGGACACCAAAGGTAGCGTGTACCTGCTCCGTGAAGTGGGAGGTGGCGGAGGGTGGAATGCAGAAGGAGGAGGTTTGAAGGGCGTGGGTGGTGAAGGTAATGCGAGCGGCGAAGAGATAATGTCGATGATAGGCTCTGGTGGGGGTAAAGGTTTGTAAGGTGGAGGTGTAGGAGAAGGCAAAGGTGAAGATAGTGGCGTGGGTGGAGATGAAGGCAATGGCGGGGGTGTGGGTTTAGGCTCGGCCTGCTCAGGCTCAGAGGATGATGGCGAGAGGGGGAGTGAATGAAGTGGTGGCGATGGTGGCAAAGGTGATGAGGGTGGCAAAGGGGGTGATGTGGTTGATGGAGATGGTGAAGGTGAAGAGGAAGGAGGTGAAGGTAGGGGTGGGGAAGAAGGAGGAGAGAAAGGTAGTGGCGTAGTGGGGGAAGTGGCAGGTGGTGGCGCTCTTCGAAGTATCTTTACAACACGTCGAGAGGCGTTGGAGACAGGTGTGGTGGTGGAAACGAAGGGTAAAAGAGAAGTTGCCCGAGCGGAGGCTGGGTGATGAGGACATCTCCCGGCATTCCCTATGGCACGAGGCGACTCCGACTTCGTGACCCCTTGGAGATGTGGTCCTCATGGCTATCTTTATTTGTTGCTTATGTAGTTTCTTTATTTGAGTCATATCATGTGTAATTTTCCTTTATTTGAGTCCATTATCTAGGTCTTAGAGTTAATTATCCAAGTCTTGAGTCATTTGGACCCTTAGTTGAGGACATTGGGCCCAGTTAGTGGGCTTGGCCCATGGGCGCCCCCCCTGTCTCTTGGTCTTTTGCATTTATGCACTTTGTTAGGGGGTTTTGTGCAAATGGTCCAACTCTATATAAGGACCCCCCCCTCTCCCATTTGTAACAACTTTTGATGAATTGAAAAATTAAACCCTCAAGTATTCTCTCTCCCTCTCTCTATAGTTCTCTCTCTCTCTCTCACTACTTCTCCCTCTCTCTCTCTAAATTTCGAAATCCCCTCTCTCTCCTCCCTAATCACCCTTCTTTAAGACCCCTCCCCCTTCCCTATACACTCATTCAATTCCCCCTCCAACCCCTAGGTGGAAACCCCTTCTCCTAGGCACCCTTTCATCTTCCCAGGCACCCTTTCACCTTCCCAAGGCCACTCCCCACCCTTCCCAAGCCATATTCCTCCACCCAAGACCCCTTTCCCCTCTCCAAGGGACCCCTTCACCTCCCTAGGTCGTCCATCCCCTTCCCCTCCCTCCTAGGGTCGCACCCCCCTCCATCTCCACCCACATACACCACCACCACCTTAGCCTCCCCTCCACAAATCCATTCCAGCCCGCAGGCAGTTTCTGGCCCCAACTTGCAGAGCATTTTCCAACCCGTTCCAGGAGGATTCGGCATCCAAGCGCTTCAGCAAACTTGTGCATCCACGAGTCTTCTCCGCAGGCGAGTTGGAATCGCTCCGTTCCAAGATCGTGGCCGGCCGCTAGCTCCGTTCTACCGCGACTGCGCACTGGGGGCTCAACCAGAAGGCCATCTCTGTTCGACCTTCGTGCAGCGGCCAAGACTGGAGGAATCGGTCATCAAACTCTTCATCAAAATTCTTCCTCCCCCTGTCAGCTTTCAGAAGCCGAAGACGGAGCATCGTTTGAACGCCGTAAGTGGAAGTTACCATTTTTATACCGCCGGGCGTTCGTTCTGCCTCCTGTCTGTCTTCCCCGACCTGTCCCCCTTCAACGGGACCATCCTGTCCACACGGACTTCAGACAGTGGCGAGGCCGGCTCCGTTGGAAAGTAGACCTCCCCACGCTTCCATCGACACCGGCCGTTTGCAAAACAGAGCCCGGGAGCGTTCGTGGCGTCCTCGGCAATCTGCTGTTCAGAAGCTGAACCTGTGCAGGTCCTGAACAGGGACCCCGTTCGGTCGATCGTGGCAGCCCGGCTCGTGCAGAACGAAAATCCATAAAATTTGAGGCGCACCCCTATTCTGTTACGAAGCCAACGACACCGACCGCGCCTCCGGCAAAATTCCAGAAAGTGTTCTACGGCTACATCAGTGACTGCTGGTCCAGAATCCCAGAACCGGACAGGTTTCGGTATCGACCGCCGGTGTGATAATTAACCAATTTTCCCCACCCCGCTTGGCCGGCTGAAGGCCCCACCCTGCGTGGTGGTAGTGTTTGGTGTAAACTCCATAACCCCCACCCCGAGATCCCCCCTCCTGCGAGAGGCGTAGTTTTGTAATTAACTAACCAGCAGGTCAAGCTACCCCGCCGCGGCGTTCGGGTGCATACCCACGCCTCCCGGCGCGCCCATCGTCTCCGGCCGGGATCGGTGTCTTCACACCGATCAGGTGAGCTTCTGGTCCCTCTCCTGGTCCTCATTTACTTTGCTTAGCTAGTATCGTTTCCTTAGCTCGTTGGCGGTAATTGAGTGCCCGGACTTGATTGTTTGTGAAACCACGAGCGCACCACCGTGGCAAGTGAGAGAGCGCCACCCAAGCCCACGCCCCAGCGTGCTAGCCCGCCCATAAATTGGGTATCCCAGGCCCATTAGGGGTCAGCCATAAGCCCACCAACCGGTGGAAACCTTAGGGTCCCACCCCGGATCCTCGCCGGCATCACTCGGACCCACTGGGAGCGCATGTGCGTCGCGTGAGATAGGTCGCACGGTGAGCCGAATTGAGAGCTTGTATGCTTGTGGATGCATAGGTCTAAGGGTCATTATCATCCTAGGTAGACCGTGTCACATCAAATGGTATCAGAGCAAGTTTTAGACTTGTCTCTACTAAGTCTAGTCCTAGGGCGCATTGTCATCTAGTTCATGAATCATGGCTACCACATACCCATCCCACTCGGCCCACTACCGGGATCCGATCAACCCAATACTTTGGGACATTATTCGAGATGAGGGTGTTACCTTTGATGGGTCGCATGCTAGTGATTACCTCAAGTGGGAGGCTGCAATGGAAAGGAACTTTGAGAGGAATCGGGTATACGGACACACAAGAGTTTGTAGGGCCAAGGGACAAATTCGGGGTCAAGCCAAGATAGAATTGGAACACATAGAGGCCATAAGAAGGATTGAGAGGCAAGAGCCCATTCACTCGTGGGAAGAGATGACGAGAGAACTTAGGAAAATCTACATTCCAAAACCTTCCTACTCTTCCTACTCACACACCCCTAGCCCGAGGAGCACCACCACTACTCAATCCCAACCCGGCCAACTTAAGACCATCCATAGGACTCCGCCCCCACCACCCCTAACCGATCCCCTCTCCACATTTCGCCACCAACTCCTCTCCCTTAGAACCCAACTGTCCCAACTACCCACCCCTCCACCTAGGCCCCCAAAGACCACCACCCTCCAACCCACAAATCCCTACCAAACCCCTCCACCCCAAAGAGTTGAGAAAGTGATTGAAGTTCATGAAGCTCCCCTTGAATGGGAGGAAGAATTTGAGGCACAATGCCAAGAGTCAAGTCAGGAAAACCCAATCCCCACCAACCTTCCCCAACTAAAACTCACTTCCATAACCCTCACCGTTCAAACCCAAGTGGATCCCGTGCCCACCCCTCCACCTAGGCCCGCACCGGTCACCACCCCGCAACTCACTATTCCCCATGAGACCCATACTCCCCAAACCCCCGTAGCCCCTACTACTACCCCTCCATTATCCCCTATAAGGGATGCCCCACCCAAGATCGACCAATCCAACTGTCTTCACCCAACCCACCTTCCACTTCCAACTACAAACCTACCCCAACCTAGACTCCCACTACCTCCACTTCCAACCCCAACCCAATTCCGACCTTGCTCATCACCTTGGGGGCGCCATGCACCTACCATCACCACCCCACCCCGAACATACTCTCTCACCTCTTTGGAGGAGGAACCCATACCCGACCCCAAAGTGGTGAACACCCCGGACCCAATTCCCAACATGGAGACCACACATGTCCAAATTGAAGAAAAAAACTCACATGGTAACCTTCACCCTACACCACCCTCTCTAGATGGGACCGAGCTTATTTTAGGAGAGACCCTTGTTAGCTGGTTGATGGGTAGCCCAATTAGAGAGATAATGGCCCATGCCTACCCTCCCATGGAACAACACCTCCCCATAGTCCCTCTCTCCTCTTATCACACCACTATCCAATCCTCCTATGAGGTTGAGAGTTGGGATGACCTTCTTAAGGGCCTAGCATGGCAAATAGAGTTGACCGACATGTTGGCCACAATGGCTGACCAACCTAGGAGCGTTGACCTCCTACATCTATGTGTCGGATCCATCACCACAGCTTACACTGTAGGTTGCTACACTAGCGACCTCCTTCTAATCCTCCCTACACCGGATGAGCCTGCTGCTCTCCATGAATTAGAATTGCTTATCTCGGGTAGAGTGTCAAACCATCCCTTCCTGGCTGATCCACCCACCAAAGACTTCGGCCCAATTATTTCTTTAGAGAAGGATGACTCACCGCTACATGAGGACCTGGAGTTCCTCTCCCTAGGGGACCCTTACCATGACCCCTTTGACCCCTTCCTATGGGAGTCTAGACCCCCATGCAACCCACCCCCCTTACCCACCACCCACCCTTTCCTACCCTCACCCACCTTAATAGACCAGGCCCACTCTATTTTCCCAGACCCATTTGACCCCTATGAGAGGAAACTCCCACACCAAGCCATACACATTAGGGATGCCATTTGGGAAGGAATGCATGTGTCTAGACACACCACACCGCTTGACATGATTCATGAGTCGGGTCCATTCATTCAAATCACCCACATGACATGTAAGAAGTATGAGTGGTCTATGTACGGATGTAATGGCCCACCCTCGTTCGTCGCAAGTCTTAGGCATGAGAGAAATATTCAAGGAAGTTCGGGTTCCCCGGTAATTATCACCACCATGCATGATAGATCCATCTATGGTTGTCCTGGCCCACCTAGGTCTATTAGGGCCTACATGGCATGGCATGATAGGTCCCTTTATGGGTTTTCCGGGTCTTCCATCCCCACCCCCTTTGACAAGACGCATAAGCCTCCTAGGTCTACCAAAGTCTGTGTAGCACCACTGCATGATAGGTCCACTTTTGGTTGTCCAGGACCCCCATTATCTCCTAGTGAGTCAACATCCACAAAGATACATGAAAACATCCGCAAGCATATAGGCAAAAGCAACGAGGCTTACAAAAGGCAGGCCGATGCTCATCGTCGTCACTATGAATACCAAGTGGGAGACCATGTGATGGTGAGAACGGAGCGGCTCCTCCCAGGGCCCGCCTCCAAATTGAGGACACGGGGTTTGGGACCCTTTCGGGTTCTAAGACGGGTTGGTACCAATGCTTATGAGCTCGACTTACCTAAGGGCTTTGGGGTTCACCCCACTTTCAATGTGGCGGATCTGGTTCGCTATAAGGGCCCCACGGTGGAACCCAGTCAGGATCTCGAGCCTTTACCCCCCCTTGTGAGTGACCCTCCCGGAGCGAAACTACCACCCCGATTGAGAGGCCGACTTGAGCAAGTGGAGGCAATACTGGATGAGCAGAGCACACTTACCAGGAACAGGGTCTACCAGCGCTACCTCGTGAGGTGGAAAGGCCGTTCCCCGACCGAGGATGCTTGGGTAAGCCGAGAGGACTTGATGCGCCTAGACCCGGACCTGCTGGTGCAGTACGAGAGCCGATTGGACCCCTACTCGACGGGGTCGAGTTCTCCCCACCCCGGGGGATTTGATGAGGACATCTCCCGGCATTCCCTATGGCACGAGGCGACTCCGACTTCGTGACCCCTTGGAGATGTGGTCCTCATGGCTATCTTTATTTGTTGCTTATGTAGTTTCTTTATTTGAGTCATATCATGTGTAATTTTCCTTTATTTGAGTCCATTATCTAGGTCTTAGAGTTAATTATCCAAGTCTTGAGTCATTTGGACCCTTAGTTGAGGACATTGGGCCCAGTTAGTGGGCTTGGCCCATGGGCGCCCCCCCCTGTCTCTTGGTCTTTTGCATTTATGCACTTTGTTAGGGGGTTTTGTGCAAATGGTCCAACTCTATATAAGGACCCCCCCCTCTCCCATTTGTAACAACTTTTGATGAATTGAAAAATTAAACCCTCAAGTATTCTCTCTCCCTCTCTCTATAGTTCTCTCTCTCTCTCTCACTACTTCTCCCTCTCTCTCTCTAAATTTCGAAATCCCCTCTCTCTCCTCCCTAATCACCCTTCTTTAAGACCCCTCCCCCTTCCCTATACACTCATTCAATTCCCCCTCCAACCCCTAGGTGGAAACCCCTTCTCCTAGGCACCCTTTCATCTTCCCAGGCACCCTTTCACCTTCCCAAGGCCACTCCCCACCCTTCCCAAGCCATATTCCTCCACCCAAGACCCCTTTCCCCTCTCCAAGGGACCCCTTCACCTCCCTAGGTCGTCCATCCCCTTCCCCTCCCTCCTAGGGTCGCACCCCCCTCCATCTCCACCCACATACACCACCACCACCTTAGCCTCCCCTCCACAAATCCATTCCAGCCCGCAGGCAGTTTCTGGCCCCAACTTGCAGAGCATTTTCCAACCCGTTCCAGGAGGATTCGGCATCCAAGCGCTTCAGCAAACTTGTGCATCCACGAGTCTTCTCCGCAGGCGAGTTGGAATCGCTCCGTTCCAAGATCGTGGCCGGCCGCTAGCTCCGTTCTACCGCGACTGCGCACTGGGGGCTCAACCAGAAGGCCATCTCTGTTCGACCTTCGTGCAGCGGCCAAGACTGGAGGAATCGGTCATCAAACTCTTCATCAAAATTCTTCCTCCCCCTGTCAGCTTTCAGAAGCCGAAGACGGAGCATCGTTTGAACGCCGTAAGTGGAAGTTACCATTTTTATACCGCCGGGCGTTCGTTCTGCCTCCTGTCTGTCTTCCCCGACCTGTCCCCCTTCAACGGGACCATCCTGTCCACACGGACTTCAGACAGTGGCGAGGCCGGCTCTGTTGGAAAGTAGACCTCCCCACGCTTCCATCGACACCGGCCGTTTGCAAAACAGAGCCCGGGAGCGTTCGTGGCGTCCTCGGCAATCTGCTGTTCAGAAGCTGAACCTGTGCAGGTCCTGAACAGGGACCCCGTTCGGTCGATCGTGGCAGCCCGGCTCGTGCAGAACGAAAATCCATAAAATTTGAGGCGCACCCCTATTCTGTTACGAAGCCAACGACACCGACCGCGCCTCCGGCAAAATTCCAGAAAGTGTTCTACGGCTACATCAGTGACTGCTGGTCCAGAATCCCAGAACCGGACAGGTTTCGGTATCGACCGCCGGTGTGATAGTTAACCAATTTTCCCCACCCCGCTTGGCCGGCTGAAGGCCCCACCCTGCGTGGTGGTAGTGTTTGGTGTAAACTCCATAACCCCCACCCCGAGATCCCCCCTCCTGCGAGAGGCGTAGTTTTGTAATTAACTAACCAGCAGGTCAAGCTACCCCGCCGCGGCGTTCGGGTGCATACCCACGCCTCCCGGCGCGCCCATCGTCTCCGGCCGGGATCGGTGTCTTCACACCGATCAGGTGAGCTTCTGGTCCCTCTCCTGGTCCTCATTTACTTTGCTTAGCTAGTATCGTTTCCTTAGCTCGTTGGCGGTAATTGAGTGCCCGGACTTGATTGTTTGTGAAACCACGAGCGCACCACCGTGGCAAGTGAGAGAGCGCCACCCAAGCCCACGCCCCAGCGTGCTAGCCCGCCCATAAATTGGGTATCCCAGGCCCATTAGGGGTCAGCCATAAGCCCACCTACCGGTGGAAACCTTAGGGTCCCACCCCGGATCCTCGCCGGCATCACTCGGACCCACTGGGAGCGCATGTGCGTCGCGTGAGATAGGTCGCACGGTGAGCCGAATTGAGAGCTTGTATGCTTGTGGATGCATAGGTCTAAGGGTCATTATCATCCTAGGTAGACCGTGTCACATCACTGGGGTAGTTAAAGGTGGTGGAGGAGATGGGATAGAGGAAGAAGTGGGTAATGGAGCAGGCATCTTCTCAACTGAAGAAACACCAGGGTGCCCCTAGTCTTGAAGTTGAGATGGTTGCCTAGGCAACATGGCTTGCTGCTGCTGCTGCTTGCTGCTGAGATCTGAAATAACTTTGCGTATGACATCCCAATCAATCATCTTCTTATCTTCCAAGCTGTAAACAAGTTCCTGGAACTTGGAGCAGTCCTCAATCAAATGCCCCTGTTGACAATGAAACTCACAGAACTGGAGCAAATTCCCGACCGCGGGTTGGCAAGGCATAACTGGAGGGAGCTGTAATGCATGGGTGGCCATCAAAGCCCTGAAAACATCTATAAAGGATTCCGGCAACGAAGATTGAGAAGCCCGCTTCGGGCAAGGTGGATGCCGAGGGGTATGAAAAGGTAATGGAGATGGTAGCGGGGGTTGCGTAGGCAAGGGGGATTGCATAGGTGAAGGTAGATGGATAGTAAGTGAATGAGATGGAGGCGTGGAGGGAGTGGGAATATAGTGGACGGCGTCCACCCGCTCGGGGTATAGTGTTTCCTTGACCGGAAGTGGAGAGGCGTGGGGAGATGAAATAGCGGAGGACTGACTCGTGAAGGGAGATGTAGTGGAGGGACATGTGGAGGCATATGTGGAGGTATGTGGGTAAGCGGGAGCAGAAGACCGACTCGTGGAGGGAAATGTAGTGGAGGGCTGACTCGTGGAGGGATATAAAGGAGATGACGGATTGGAGGCGTATGTGGGCATAGAAGGTGGCGGTGAAGGAGACTCTCGGTCAAAGGAAACTAGGAGTTGTTGGCTAATGAAGCGGGCTCGGCTGTAAAGTTGTTGCCATAAAGTGATATCGTTCAGGGCTAAGATGCATCTAAGCTCGGGCGTTGTATTAGAAATAACCATCTTGATTTGCTCGCCCTCCAGAATATGCCCCAGGACTTGCATGGCCAGGCGACGCTAGCGGTCGACAAACATAGAGAATTACTCATCGGGCTTCATATTCTCTTGAGCCAGATCAACCATAGAATATCTGGGCCCAACCTGGTCCTGGTACTGCTGAATAAATCTTGCTTGGACGGCCTGAAAATTCATCATCTGCTCTTACGGCAATGTGAAGAACCAATCCTTGGCCGAGCCCTCTAAAGATAGGCCAAACAAATAGGCCATCAAGCGTTGATCATGCTGGAACTGGGCCGACTCGTATAGAAAATCCTTCAAATGGATGTAGGGGTCACCAATTCCACGATAGCGACGATAAGCCGTTATCTGAGAACGTGGCGGAAGCTGAAGACCATGGAATGCAAATGGGATATTCAAAGAAGTTTGAGTATTGATTCGACATTGCAATTCATCAAGCTGGCGTTGGGCCTGAGGGATCATCTCCTCGGTAGGAAGAGTCTGAGAAGGATATGGGCCAGCCCGAACAAGATATGATGAATTTAAACTAGGATAATGATGATGGGCCGGACAAGGGGATCCGGTCTGAGAAGAAGGAAAGCCCATTCTAGGAATGGAGGAATACATGGGCCTGGAAGACTCATGAATGTGGGAATGGGTACTGATTGGGCCAACAGCAACGCGGGCGGGATAAGAAGGCCCGTTTAAAGAATAGGGTCCAATGGAGGAATAAGGTGATGGGCCCGCATGGGAAGAGGAATCCACGCGGGGATAAGAAGATGGAGAAGTGTAGGAATAAGGTACAGGGGAAAAATGCTCCATGGGGAGAATGGAGACTTTATACAGTGAACTTCAAATGAGTACAAGGAGGGAAATGAACCTAGGACTAATGCAACTAAATGGAGACACACAAAGATGACCTAGACCTAATGAACCTAATCTGATAAAAAGATGCAAATGATGACACTGCAACATACAATGGAGGGGAGAGATGAAAAAAGAATCAACCAATTGACCAAATCAAATTCCAAATGATGCGCGAAAATTTTTTATAAGTTCCCTTTTAGTACCTTAGTGGATTAATTAAGATGTGAATTCACTCAACCACCAGGTACCTAACCAGGGTGGGGGATGGGAAACTGGAAGACTCTAAGGGACTCTCTCTCTCATGAATGCAGACCCTAGACTGGAGAGTGATATGGTACAACTTGCCCGGCGTCCATGTGGGAATCCACGGCTCGCGGGGGCTTATGGAAGTCCTCGGCAAGGTCCCCTAGTCGGCTCCAAGGAGTATGGAGACGAGAAGAAACCCTACCTCGGTATGAATGCAACTACTAATGAGAGTGTATGATCCTATGTGCACCGGAGTGCATGCAAAATCTAGCCTAGAAACTAGCAATCAATGATTAATCAAATATGTAAGAAATGAAAACAAGTATGCAACAATGATATAAGAGCAGGGGGATATCAATAATCAGCACCAAATACCATGACAATCATATAATGTGGCAATTAAAGTGGAGCACGGGTGCACTGTAGCACGACAAGGATGGCCTCTGGAAGACCGCTCAGGGAGAAAGATGGTTCTTGATGAACCGTTCAAACCAAGGGATAACGACAATGTAACAGAAAAATCAGGAAATGCTGGAAAGAAAGATGACTGAAATGAGAAGCATACCCAGATGAGCAGTCAATTGACAACTGTTTAAGCGTTGGAATGGACCTGAAGCAACCGTGCAATAGCAACCAAACAAACAGTATGAAGACAAAGGCGTAGCTGTGCCAGCATGATGGACGGCCAAACACAGGCCGTAGAGATAATGAACGGGCGGTAGGAGACCGCATAAGGCAGCGGGCTCACTGGATGAACAGGGCCGGCAGTAATGAAATACGGATGGTCCTCAGCCGCACTAAGTCCCAGATGGCTCCCACAGAACCGCACAACCAAGAGAAACACTTGACCTCAAATCCAGCAAGAAACCTTTGACAACTCAACACAAAGGAGACTAACAAACACCAAACAGGGGGTCAACAAACACTAAGACGATGGGCACTAGGTGTCCCACCGTGATCGCCAAAAAATGGGGTGTTGATGTGTTTTTACTTACTCTCCTTTCCAGCTTATAAGATCTCTTCTATCCCTTCTACTAAATCAATATGAGAAATATATGAACGGTAGAGGGAGACAGAAGCATATAAACATGTGTGATCGCCACCAAGATGCCGAACGTGATGAACACGCCGTACCTTAGAAAGGGGGAGGTACTCGCCTTGAAACTAGCACTGACGTGTTGAACGGCTCCTTATGGACCGCCTGTAAGTACGTGCGGTCTCACTATAGTCCGCTCGTCAGCGCTGGGGTGGAACGCGGGATGAAGATGGATGGAGGGTTGAACGGCTTGATGGTGACCGCAGGATGAGGAAGAACTATTGATACTAGGCCGTACGTCTCCTTGAACGGTCCGGGAGAAGCCGCACAAGACCGCCACACCAGAAGTTGTAAGGGTCCAACCTCCACCCTTTCCGGCCAGCCAGAAAAGATGGGCCTCGCGTTGGTGTGTTGCTGACCTACGAAACAGAGTGTAGAATACAAAAGGAAACCCAATATCAGAACTGCAAAGTGTAGTAAGTGCTCAAACAGAAGGAAATAAACATAACTAAATGGAGTGGGGGATACCTGGGAATTTTAAACCCCTAGGGGCACCAAAAACGGGGAGGGTGTGTGAATGATGCATGAGAATGACAAAAACGTGGAGAATGGGTGTGAAGAAAACAAGCATGCAATTAGAGGAGACGGGACCATCAAATGCAAAAGACTCAAAACAAAGACTACTCCCTGGACCGGAGGCCTGTAGGGACGTAGAAGGACTCCCTCCCTGGTGCTAGGTCGCTCAAAGATTCGGTAGGGCTTCGCCGTCGACCAAAAATGTCCCCCCTTTCGAAGGTAGCCTCTAGGGTCTATTCATAGAGCCTAGGAAGCCAGCCCCGAAATTAGGGTTCTTATCCATTTTCATGTCGAGATAATCAAAGGAAGATCGTAGATAATCAAATTATCTTTCATCCAGAAGAAACGGCACTCAAAATGACTCAATATCCGTGGAGAAAATGACGGGAGAAGTTAGGGATAAAACCACAGATAGAGAGAGAAAACCCTTTGAAATTTTCATGAATCGAGACGATGAACGGTCTCATGATAGACCACCCAACGGGATGAGCAGCCATCTCCTAGGTCGTCCAACTCTGTCGGTGGAAATTCAATAAAATAGAAAATATTATCCAAATACCCATCGAACTGATCGAAAACCTCACAGTTGGACTCTCATAGATGAACGGCTACCATCAGACCGTATACCCACAAGAGCGGCCAAGAGAAAACCGTCCATGCCTTATCGGTGATAAATCAAAATAGATTAGATAATTAGATAATTGTCTGAAAACCAACGACGTTAGGACTCTTGAGAGATAGGCGGCTTAGGAGTTACCGCACAATGGTCTTGTGCGGCTAAATCCCGACCGTACAAATGCTTGTCGGTGGAAATTCAAAAAATCAGCTAAATATCCCATAAATATATGAACGGCCCAGTATCAACCACACATATGGTTGAACGGTTGGAGACTGACCGCACATGTACATGGGCGCTTGAAATTCATAGAAAAACACAATCAACCAAGACCAAGGCCCATTAAGCCCTGAATCAACTCGAATCTAGCCAGGGAGGGAGGACACCCATAAAATTGGCCCAGAACGTGCCAGAAAATTGCCCAGCGAGTGATGGACAACTCGAGGCATCAACGAATGGGAGTAAGAGAAATGACTCAACTTATCGGCAAAAAATGGGTGTCAACACCCACATGCACATGCTACAGCAGTCGTAGCACTAAAAACACACACGATCGCATGCATGCGATCAAACGATACATATATTTTATGGATCTGAATAGATTCCCACACATAAACACGGATCTGAAGAGATCTAGACACAAACACAGATCTAAAGATTAAGAACAAGAACACACTTGAAGCTCAAGACAAAACTAAAGAAGAATATAGAATGAAAGAGCTCAGATCTAGGTTTCCCCTTTGATGAAAGTTGTAGATCTTGAGGTAAGGTTTGCTTCTCCACTTGATCACATCTTTATTGGCTTTAGAATAATTTTGAAATGCTTGAGGTTTGATGAAGAATGGCTGGATGAAGTACTGTTCACGTAGGTGTTGCATCAGCCTTCCTTTGATCTCTTAGTTGATTAGGGTTCCTTGCCCAAAAGATGTGTTTTTATATTACTTGGGTGGTCAAGGGACTTGCCAAGACATGGATCCACAATTCCTGGCATGTCTGGAGGCTTTAGGACTCAAAAGTTCAAAAGAGATGGCTGCCCACATTGGTGAGAAGCAAAGTCAAGAAAAGCTGCCTCGAAGGGTTTGGTCGACCAAAATTTTGTGTCGGTCGACTGAACACTGAGAAACCTATAACTTTTTATCGCTGGAAACATCGGTCGACCGATCCTTGGCCGTCGATTGACCAAACTCTGTAATTTTACAAAGTTTTGCATTCTAGAATATTTGGTCGACCGAAAGGCCTTCATTGGTCAACCGATGTCTGCTTTATCTACAAGAACAACTCATTAGCCCAATTAAGATATCCATATTAGTAAGCCTTGGGTTTAACATATGTTTACATCCATTTGAAGTCCATTTGAGCTCTTTTTATGCATTTTGAAAGCTTTAAACATTGTGAGCATTTGTCATGACGGAATTTGGCCTTAATTTCATCCTAGTGTTTCGCTCTTGCAAGTGTGCACGGCACGAGACGAAAAACACGTCTAGGATTTTGTTATCATCAAAATCACTTGGAGAACTCAACAATCTCCCCCTTTTTGATGATGATAGAACTCTATCATATTAAATGCATCGGTGTGCCTATAAGCAAATTTGGAACCATGAAATCAATGCATTACATCCTTGCAAGTTCCCACATGGTTCTTGTATATGGCAGAGTTTACACTCACGCATAGTGAAAGATGTCAGATGGGCGGACCGGTCTTTCATCCAACTATACATAGAACCAATTGAGGGGCATAATCAAAATAGTCTACAAGGCAATCCATTCACAATAAACCATCCATCAAGTCAATACTAAATCAAGCCATTCATTGATATGTGCCAAATTCAAATGAAAGGAAATGAAGGTGAGAAACCCAATATTTATGTCCAATAAAAAAAGCATTCCATTCATTCAAAAGTAAGTTTATTACATATTACATGGACACTGGACATATTACATGGACATTTAGTTATAAGGCAAAAGACTCAACTAATGCAAATGACACTCACAAATGTCAATGCCAAATGGCAAACATGCATACAAACAGGGACACACATGCATAAGATATATATAAACCTATAGTAAATATGTCTCTGCCTTTGGCATCATCAAAAGAGGGGATGGGATACAAGAAAAAGTAGACCATTGTGACACTGAAAGACCATAAGGTCGGCCACTAAGGAGGTGGAACACAATTCTTTGGGGCATCATCGTCATCAGAAGGGGCAGTTGGAGGAAGGTGGCGTTCAAAGGAGTGCATAAGGAGGTCTTGATGTTCCAGTTAATGGTCAATGTGGAGAAGAGTCCAGTTGGTGGTACGGAAGGCGTTGTGGGTATTCTCATAGCTGGCGGTGAGAGTGGCCATATGGGGTGAAAGGCTATCCAAAGCATGGGAAAAAGTATCCATTCGACCACTCATGGTGGTCATAAAGGTGTGTAGTCGGTCAAATGAGGTGCCAAACCAATCCCCAAGGTTGGAGACTTGTTCTTCAAAGGCATCCATACGAGTTTCTAGTCCAGACATGCGCCTATCAAAAGTCTCATAATCTGCCTAAGAGGGCTGTCCAACACCTTGAGTGGAGGACTCCCCATGATAGAACTGTGGTGGCGGAAGCATTTTATGATCTGCATGTGGAGGAGGAGGTGGCTGCTCCTCAGCCTGAACTAGAGGTAGGGCTAGTGCTTGAGCTTCCTGCTGTCTGTGCTCTTCTTCTAAATCATTGTCTAATTCTTCTCCATAAACCCGCACTTCTCTATGTAGCTATCTATCAGGACCCCAATAATAGCCAAAGTCTGTGAATAGCTTGTGTTTGTTATATATATCATTCTGTCGCATTAGAATGGACCCTTCATCGGCAAAGCCGACCACGGCATAAATGAATACTCCAGTTAGTTGAGATGCATAAGGCAAAGATCGCCTTCATTGTGTACGACATGATGCAATTAAATCTAACATAACGCGACCCATGTTTATGGTCACCCCATTATCACATAATAAAAAAGAAAATTATGCACTTCAGTCACCTCATTTTGGCTTCTGCCCTTTGGATAGATAAGTGTAGTAAACATAGGATGCAAAATACGCCACAATGGAGGGAAGTAGTTGGAATTCAGCGTGATCAAATTGCTAACTCCATGCACGTATTCGCTGTAGGTCATGAGTAGAAAAGTGACCTCATCATGACCATGACTAAAAGTCATATCAGCGCCCCTAGTGGACACTCCTAGGGCCCTCTCAAATAATGTTGAATTGACCGTAATCTCAACTCCTTTTACAGTCGTTTATAGACGACCTGTTATGCCCCAAGCCTTTATTACAGCGGAAGACTCGCTCGAGGAATGTGAACAGCCGGCATGGTAAGCCTCTTACAAGTAAGAACGATCAGAGCGTAAGGTAATTACACATAAGAATGCAATCGCACAATATTTACTCAACTTCAACTTTCATTAATAATCAAATCCAATATTCGAATACAACCACTAATTCAACATCCATCATGCTAGACTCAAGAAATAAGAAATTACATAGACTCGATCTAAACAATGTAACATTCCTAAGTCTTCGCTCATTCTTTACTCACTCACGGATCCGCTACTTGAACATTCCGAATCTGAACCCGACTCACTTCTATTTCCTGAAAAAGAATAGAAATAGGTAATGAGCACACTTGCCCAGTAGATATCTTCGCATCAACATGAAGGCATCATTAAAGTAATTAACGTTTTTGCTCTAGAGGAATAAGGTAAAATCATGTGAAATGTGATCAATCATGCGATTAAACCAAAGTATGTAAGATAGAATAAGAGCAAGTATGAACTAGCAAGAATGTTATAAGAACATGATATGGCCTTTCATGAACAAGAATGTAACGAGAATGTACTAGCAAGCCACATAATCATCACTCTAGTATCTTTTGCTTATGAGCAAGTACTTCGTGAATTTCTGTGGAATATCAAGAAAGTCATGTATATGTATCAATCATGCTGTATCGTGTTGTGGATTTTCACATATTTATAAAGAAAGTACTCCCAGTGCAATGCGATGCCAGTAGCATCATACCCCATGGTTTATAATAGTATATTTTCGACAATCAGTCGAGGGGACAAGCATAGAGCCCTTGAACACAATCAGTGCTCGATTGCATCTTCAAGTATAAATCAAGCTTTTTCCACGCATGTAACAATAAAGTATGGCCAAGAATGTACAATTATAACAAGCTCTTGATAACAATAATTCAATGAATGAATGCTTTAATAAGAATCATGAGAAATCAAGAATGACTTATACTATATTATGCTTATAGAAATAAATTGGCAGCATAATGGTACGTTCTTTATTTTCCATTCATTATATTAGGTTTCTTGATCAATATGATAAGTTCTAGATCATCAAGAGTCCATCTAGAAACCTTGGAATATCAACCCTTGGTCAAACCTCAGGTTAAAATACTCAAGCAGTGTGACGGTCGTGTACTGGGCCGTTACATGATGTGACGGTCCGATATTGGGCCGTTATATTAGTCTGAATCCAGAATCAAGAAATCAGACCCAGTTTAATGTGACGGTCGTATATTGGGTCGTTACATGTGCCTGACGGTCCAATATAGATCCATTACACTATTGATAACCAGAAACATCGATAGTGTAATCTAATCACTTGGGTTTTAATGGTACAACCAACTCGGCGTCCTAGTGGGAATCTCATGCTCGCGGAGAATTACGAAGGCCTTGCAACAAGATTTCCTAATCTATTGGAAGGAATATCCAATAGAGAGATCCTCATGTCCAAGAATAATGTTCCTATAGTGCAAAGTGAACTAATGGACATACACTTGAATATATGCCATGCACTTAGAGAAATGACTCTATTGATAGAGAGGATGTGTAACAGTAGGAAATCATGATAAAACTCCGTCAATACATCTTTGGAAAATCATGATTTTGATACAAAACTATAGAATTTTGGCACATGAAATTAACATAAATTAAAATAACTTAAGATATGTTAATCATGCAATTTCTATTATGAATCAGTGAATAAACTTAATGTCATGATTACAGGTCCAAACTTAGATAACTAGGCTTATTTATAAGTTAAATTAACTAGTTTCCCATTCTGTCTACAGTTACCTTGACGGTCTAGAATGGGTGCGTCACAGTGACTGTGACGATTTATCGTGAGGCCGTTACAGTAATGTAACGCTCCATAGATGGTGCGTCAGAGATAGCAGAGTACTTCAAACACCAAAGAAGGTGTGACGGCTTATAGTAAGGCCGTTACAGTCTGTGACGGTCTAAGTATGATGCGTTAGAGTCCCTGCTAACAGTATAAAGAAATTAAACGACTATGATTTAAAACCATGTCATGTTTGAAAAAGATTTAACTACTCCAATCATGACAAAACGAAGTAAATGTCATCTAGATGCATAGGTTACAGTGAATTGATAAGATAATATCTTTGATTTTTGATTAGGGCTAAGAATATGTATATATGCATGAACCCACTAAAACATGGAATTCATAGTCTATAATGCATGAAATCAACTACAATCAGAGGGCTTTTATCCCTAACAAGATGTTTTTGCCAATCATGAGATAACCTACCTCTTAACTAGGCTTTAAGCTTCTAATTTGAATCTGAAAATCGAGCCCTAGCTCTCCTTTCCCAGTGATTTTTCAGCAACTTCCTACTGCTCTATCTCTCCAGCCTCTTATCCTAAAGATGTGAAATTTTGAGGGTAAGAATACGAAACTGAGGTGATCAAAAAGTTGTAAAGGATTGAATTTTAATTACCTCGTTTAGATGTCCTAATATCTTGATCTTCAAGGGTCTTTTGCTCTGAATCCTGAGTTACTATGGTCGAACCAGCAACTTTGGAAGCTTCAATCTCCTTGGTTGCTTGATCTGCTAACATGAAATTTGGAGAACTATTAGTCTAAAGTATACTAACCAAAATCTTCTAAATAACTTACCTGAAATTCTATCTCCTTACCTTGATTCTTTACGAGTCAAAAGCAAGGGTCGCTCAGTTCAGAACTAGGTCCTATTTGTAGGGTTTTGAAGATTAGATCGATTCTAGAGTCCTTAATTTGCCAGAACCTAATCCTTAAGAGTCCTTAGTAATGTTATAAACTCTTCCAAGTCGATCTCTTGTAGATAGGATCCCAAAGTTCTAATCTTTTTGCTCGTTCTTTCATTCAAGAAACTGACAGAATGTAACGCAGCAAGACTGGTGCGTTACGTGGCTGTGGCGGTCGCACGATAGACCGCTACATCCAACGTGCACAGAGTTCAACATCAATCAAACTCTTTTATTAATTATCCATATTATTATCCATAAAAAGGTATTTTATCCTTAAAATACGTAAATAGGCTAAATAACCTTCTAGAATATGGGCCAAACTTAATGGGATTGGTCCTTAAACCTTTTATATTTTATTTAAATAGGTTAGGTTAATTATTTAACATAATTGGGCCTTATAATGACTCATTAATCCAATAATCCTTTTATTAATCTATTTAGCCCTTATAAATTCCAGAAAGTTCTATAAATAACTTAGAAATTATTACATAAATTCTGGGGCACTACACCAACCCCCACTTAGAAGAATTTGGTCCCCAAATTCAATACATGGGTTATGGAGAGTGTACTTACAGTTTAATAATTCTGGAAATCTTTTCTGCATGGTTGCTTCGGTTTCCCATGTTGCTTCATATGGCCATGTTTTCTTCCATTGAATCTTGACCATAGGAATAACTTTATTTCTTAGTTGATGCACTTCCCGTTCCAAAATCATTATTGGTGTTTGCTCGTACGTCATATCCTTCCGAATCTCCAGATTGTCATAAGTGATAATATGGTCAGGATCATATACATACTTCTTCAGCATAGAGACGTGATATACGTCATGAACTCCTGCTAATTGTGGAGGTAAAGCCAGTTTGTAGGCCACTTCACCGACCTTTTCAAGAAATTTAAACGGGCCAATGAACCTTGGTGTTAGTTTGCCCTTAATACCAAATCTCTGAATACCATGACCTAGAGAAACCTTGAGATACACATGGTCTCCTACTTGAAATTCTAAGTCGCGTCTTCGATTATCAGCATAAGACTTTTACCTATCTTGTGCCATCTGTATTCTCTCTTGAATAAGCTTGATCTTCTCTGTAGAATCTCTGATAATATCGGGGCCTAGGAATTATCTTTCCCCTATTTCACTCCAACATATTGGTGATCGACAAGTTTTTCCATATAGAGCTTCAAAAGGTGTCATTTGTATGCTAGCCTGGTAACTGTTGTTATAAGCAAATTCTACCAGAGGCAAGTGATCATGCCAACTACCTCCAAAATCAATAACACAAGCCCTAAGCATGTCTTGTACCACCTGATTCGTTCTTTCTATCTGACCATCAGTTTGTGGATGAAAGGCTGTGCTGAAATTCAATCTAGTCCCTAGTGACTGTTGTAGACCCTTCCAAAACTGTGATGTGAATCGAGGATCTCTATCAGATATAATAGTGGCTGGGACACCAAGTAATTTAATATTTTTCTTTATATATAATGCTGCCAGGATATCCACAGACCATCGACTTTTGATTGGTATGAAATGTACAGATTTAGTTAATCGGTCTATGATTACCCATATACCATCGTGTCTACCTCTTGTCTTAGGTTACCCTATAATGAAATCCATCCATATACTCTCCCACTTCCATTCGAGAATATTCAAGGGATGCAGTTTACCTGCGGGTCTAAAATGCTCTGCCTTTACTTGTTGACAAGTGAGACAGCGAGACACGAAATCCGCTATTTCTCTCTTCATGTTGGGCCACCAGAAATTTCTTTTAAGATCTTGATACATTTTTATACCACCTAGATGAATGGTGTACTTGGAATTATGTGCTTCTTCTAGGATCAATTTTTTCGTATCTTTATGATCCGGTACACACACTCGGCCCTTGAATAGCAATTTTCCATCCTCCGTAATAGAGAAATCCGGCCGTTGTTCAATATTAGCTTTAATTTCTAATAACACGAGATCATCATTTTGCAACTTGACTAGATTCTCTATTAAGGTAGGTTGAGCTCGGATATTAGCCATGAAGCAATCTTCTTCCTTCCTGTCAATATCTAAGTTCAACTGAGCAAATTGAGAAATAAGATTTGTCATACTATTCATAAGACTTGATAGCATACCCATTGGTTTTTGGCTGAGTGCATCTGCAACAGCATTAGCCTTGCCAGGATGATATTGAATAGCAAAATCAAAATCCTTGAGATATTCCAACCATCTTTTCTGCCTCATATTTAGCTCTTTTTGAGAAAATAAATATTTCAAGCTCTTGTGGTCCGAGTAGACCGTAAACTTTTTTCCATAGAGATAATGCCGCAAATTTTTCAAGGCGAAAATGACAGTTTCTAACTTCAAATCATGCACAGGATAATTTTCCTCGTGATGTTTCAATTGTCTTGAAGAATAATAGATTACTTTTCTATTTTACATGAGGACACACCCTAAGCCAATACCTGAAGCATCCGTATATACTTCGAATCCACCACCTTCCATCGGTAGTGTTAGAATAGGAGCTGTAGTAAGATGATTCTTAAGAGTTTGGAAACTCTTTTCACATTCTTTTGACCAGATAAAGGGATTTTCTTTTCTTGTGAGTCTAGTTAAAGGAATTGCAATATTTGAAAAATCGTTAATGAATCTTCTATAATAACCAGCTAGACCAAGAAAACTTCATACTTCCTATACAATCGTTGGCCGGCTCCAATTCTTGACAGCTTCTATTTTAGAAGGATCCACCGTAATACCTTCTTTTGAAATAATGTGGCCTAGGAATGAAACTTCCTTGAGCCAGAGTTCGCATTTATTTAGCTTGGCAAAGAGTTTATATTCTTTAAGTGTTTACAAAGCCATTTTCAAATGTTCTTCATGTTCCTCCTTTGTCTTGGAATATATCAAGATATCATCAATGAAGACGATAATAAACTGGTCCAGATATGGCTAAAAGACATTGTTCATAAGTTGCATGAATACTGTCGGGGCATTAGTTAATCCGAATGGCATTATCATGAATTCATAGTGGCCATAACGACTTCGAAAAGTTGATTTATAAATGTCTTCTTCTTTAATTCTAAGCTGATGATAACCTGATCTGAGGTCAATCTTAGAGAAATATTCTGGTCCTGAAAGCTGATCGAAGAGCTCATCAATACGCGGCAACGGATACTTATTTTTAATTGTGAGTTGATTCAGTCGCCGGTAATCGATGCATAGCCTGAGAGAACCATCCTTTTTCTTGACAAATAGAATCGGCGCACCCCAAGGGGATGTGCTAGGTCTGATGAAGCCTTTGTCTAGTAATTCCTGCAACTGTCTTTTTAATTCCTTGAGTTCTGTGGGGGACATCCTATAACGGGCTATAGAAACAAGTGCTGCTCCTGGGATGAGTTCAATAGTGAAGTTTACTTCCCTCTCAGGTGGTAAACTTGGTAATTCGGATGTGAACACATCGGGAAACTCATTTACAATAGGAATGTCTGCTAAGATAATCTCCTTGGATTCGGTAACAATGACAGAAGTAAGAAAAGCTTCACATCCTTGCGAGATAAGTTTGCAAGCGTGAAGAGAAGATATGATAGTAGGATGCTTCTTATACTTGATGCCAAGAAAAGAGAATCTTGGAAGACCAGACTTTCGAAAGGATATAATCATATTTTGACAATTGATATAAGCATCGTGATCTACAAGCCAATCTACCCCTAAAATGGCATCATAACCTTTCATGTCAAGGCATACTAAGTTTGCGGGGAGATTGTGACCTTCTATCATCACCTCACTCTCAGGATAATAGTTGGTAAGTTTTGTTCCAGAACCTAAGGGTGTGGTAATAGCGAGATCTGAAGGTAGGGGAACTGATGTAATTGATAATATTTTTGAAAAAGTATTAGATATAAAAGAATGAGAGGCACCAGTGTCAAATAGCACAAATGCAGGACGAGAACAAATTTGAAGAGTACCTTCCATAAGCCCATCATCCCTGGGCGCTTCCTCTTCTTCTAGAACGGCATTGAGGCGAGCCTGCCTCCTACGTCCTTCACCAGACAATTGGTCTTTCATAAGGGGGCAGTCTGGCATGCGATGCTCCCTACTTCCACAACATAAACAAGCGCCGAGGCGTTTCCAACACTCCTCAGCCGAATGGCTAAATTTTTCACAAAACGTGCAAGCTGTAGCAACTTGCTCCTCCTCCTTGATTTTCTTTTGCTTATGGGAACTTTCACCATTCCCATTCCTGGATCTTTTCTTACTATCACGGCTCTTGTAGGGCTCCGTGATGCTAAACTTGTCCTTCTTATAACGCCGATCTGAGCGTCGGCTGGATTCTTCTCCTTTCTCGTTTAATTTTTTGACCTTTTCTAAGGCCCTTTCACACAAATATGCTCGTTGAACCATTTCCGCATAAGTACGGATGTTTTGGGTCCCGAGCTGCTGAATGAAATCGGGCCATAACCCATCCATGTACCGATTTCCCTTCAATAAATTGGTGCTGATAAGATGTGGTGCGTAAGGTGCAAGCCTTGAGAATTACAGTTCATATTCGGCAACCGTCATCATTCCTTGCCGAAGAGCGGCAAACTCCATAGCCTTTCTCTCTTTTACGTGCTCGGAAAAGTACTTGGCACGGAATTGGGTAAGAAACCATCCCATGTATGAGGTGCATCGGCAGGAGGAGCTGGAACCGACTTCCACCATGTACGGGCATCCTTGTTGAGTTGAAAGGTTGCGAGACGCACCTTCTCCTGATCGGTGCATTGGATAACGTCAAATATACGGTTTATCTCGTCAATCCAGTTCTCTGCTTCGTCCGGATTAGAAGAACCATAGAAACGAGGAGGGTTTAAACTCCAGAAATTGTGATGTAAGTCGCCAGCCCTTGCCCCTGTGCCTACCTGGGCCATAGTTTACAATGCCTGGGTAAGGCTGGCAACAGTTTGTTGCATGCCATTCTAATCTACGCGATGAACCATTTGTAAAATAAGGTACCTGAGAGAAATATAACAACTTGTTATTTCTCATGGAATTGGAAGAAAATTTATCTTAAAGCTAATTAACTATCTTATCCTGGGCTCTACCCAATTCTCACATGGGTATGAAAATTTCTTCCTTAGTTCACAGGTAGAGGTCCTTAAACCTTGGACTTATCCTATGACATGATTCTTCTCCCTAAGTCTTGAGACATAGGCTCTCATACCAACTTAACTGTCACACCCCGAGCCTTTATTACAGCGGAAGACTCGCTCGAGGAACGCAAACAGTCGGCATAGTAAGCCTCTTGCAAGCAAGAACGATCAGAGCGCAAGGCAATCACACATAAGAATGCAATCGCACAATATTTACTCAACTTCAACTTTCATTAATAATCGAATCCAATATTCGAATACAACCACTAATTCAACTTCCATCATGCTAGACTCAAGAAATAAGAAATTACATAGACTCGATCAAAACAATGTAACCTTCCTAAGCCTTCGCTCATTCTTTATTCACTCTCGGATCCGCTACTTGAACATTCCAAATCCGAACCCGACTCACTTCCATTTCCTGAAAAAGAATGGAAATAGGTAATGAGCACACTTGCCCAGTAGGTATCTTCGCATCAACATGAAGGCATCATTAAAGTAATTAACGTTTTTGCTCTAGAGGAATAAGGTAAAATCATGCGAAATGGGATCAATCATGCGATTAAACCAAAGTATATAAGATAGAATGAGAGCAAGTATGAACTAGCAAGAATGTTATAAGAACATGATATGACCTTTCATGAACAAGAATGTAACGAGAATATACTAGCAAGTCACATAATTATCACTCCAGTATCTTTTGCTTATGAGCAAGTACTTCGTGAATTTCCGTGGAATATCAAGAAAGTCATGTATAAGTATCAATCATGCTGTATCGTGTTGTGGATTTTCACATATTTATAAAGAAAGTACTCCCAGCGCAATGCGACGCCAGTAGCATCATACCCCATGGTTTATAATAGTATGTTTTCGACAATCAGCCGAGGGGACTAGCATAGAGCCCTTGAACACAATCAGTGTTCGATCGCATCTTCAAGTATAAATCAAGCTTTTTCTACGCATGTAACAATAAAGTATGGCCAAGAATGTACAATTCCAACAAGCTCTTGATAACAATAATTTAATGAATGAATGCTTTAATAAGAATCATGAGAAATCAAGAATGACTTATACTATGTTATGCTTATGGAAATAAATCGGCAGCATAACGGTACGTTCTTTATTTTCCATTCATTATATTAAGTTTCTTGATCAATATGATAAGTTCTAGATCATAAAGAGTCCATCTAGAAACCTTGGAATATCAACCCTTGGTCAAACCTCGGGTTAAAATACTCGAGTAGTGTGACGGTCGTGTACTGGGCCGTTATATTAGTCTGAATCCAGAACCAAGAAATCGAACTCAGTTGAATGTGACGGTCGTATATTGGGCCGTTACATGTGCCTGACGGTCCAATATAGTGTAATCTAATCACTTGGGTTTTAATGGTACAACCAACTCGGTGTCCTAGTGGGAGTCCCAGGCTCGCGGAGAATTACGGAGGCCTTGCAAAAAGATTTCCTAGTCTATTGGAAGGAATATCTAATAGAGAGGTCCTCATGTCCAAGAATAATGTTCCTATAGTGCAAAGTGAACTAATGGACATACACCTGAATATATGCCATGCACTTAGAGAAATGACTCTATTGATAGAGAGGATGTGTAACAGTAGGAAATCATGATAAAACTCCGTCAATACATCTTTGGAAAATCATGATTTTGATACAAAACTATAGAACTTTGTGACATGAAATTAACGTAACTTAAAATAACTTAAGATACCTTAATCATGCAATTTCTATTATGAATCAGTAAATAAACTTAAACTCATGATAACATGTCCAAACTTAGATAACTAGGCTTATTTATAAGTTAAATTAACTAGTTTCCCATTCTGTCTACAGTTACCCTGACGGTCTAGAATGGGTGCGTCATAGTGACTGTGACGGTTTATCGTGAGGCCGTTACAGTAATGTAATGCTCCATAGATGGTGCGTCAGAGACAATAGAGAACTTCAAACACCAAAGAAGGTGTGATGGCTTATAGTAAGGTCGTTATAGTCTGTGACGGTCTAAGTATGATGCGTTAGAGTCCCTGCTAACAGTATAAAGAAATTAAACGACTATGATTTAAAACCATGTCATGTTTGAAAAAGATTTAACTACTCCAATCATGACAAAACAAAGTAAATGTCATCTAGATGCATAGGTTGCAGTGAATTTACAAGATAATATCTTTGATCTTTGATTAGGGCTAAGAATATGTATGTATGCATGAACCCACTAAAACAGGGAATTCATAGTCTATAATGCATGAAATCAAGTACAATCAGAGGTATTTTATCCCTAGCAAGATGTTTTTGCCAATCATGAGATAACTTACCTCTTAACTAGGCTTTAAGCTTCTAATTTGAATCTGAAAATTGAGCCCTAACTCTCCTTTCCCAGCGATTTTCCAGCAACTTCCTGCTGCTCTATCTCTCCAACCTCTTGTCCTAAAGATGTGAAATTTGTAGGGTAAGAATACGAAACTAAGGTGATCAACAAGTTCTAAAGGATTGAATTTTAATTACCTCGTTTAGAGGTCCTAATCTCTTAATCTTCAGAGGTCTTTTGCTCTTAATCCTGAGTTACTATGGTCGAACCAGCAACTTTGGAAGCTTCAATCTCCTTGGTTGCTTGATCTGCTAACATGAAATTTGGAGAACTATTAGTCTAAAGTATACTAACCAAAATCTTCTAAATAACTTACCTGAAATTCTATCTCCTTACCTTGATTCTTTACGAGTCAAAAGCAAGGGTCGCTCAGTTCAGAACTAGGTCCTATTTGTAGGGTTTTGAAGATTAGATCGATTCTAGAGTCCTTAATTTGCCAGAACCTAATCCTTAAGAGTCCTTAGTAATGTTATAAACTCTTCCAAGTCGATCTCTTGTAGATAGGATCCCAAAGTTCTAATCTTTTTGCTCGTTCTTTCATTCAAGAAACTGACAGAATGTAACGCAACAAGACTGGTGCGTTACGTGGCTGTGGCGGTCGCACGATAGACCGCTACATCCAACGTGCACAGAGTTCAACATCAATCAAACTCTTTTGTTAATTATCAATATTATTATCCATAAAAATAGTATTTTATCCTTAAAATACGTAAATAGGCTAAATAACCTTCTAGAATATGGGCCAAACTTAATGGGCTTGGTCCTTAAACCTTTTGGATTTTATTTAAATAGGCTAGGTTAATTATTTAACATAATTGGGCCTTATAATGACTCATTAATCCAATAATCCTTTTATTAATCTATTTAGCCCTTATAAATTATAGAAAGTACTATAAATAACTCAGAAATTATTACATAAATTCTGGGGCACTACACGACCACCTTGAGTTCAGGTTCCCATAAAACCATTGGACAAGACTAGGATGATACCTAGAATACATTGTAACAAAATCAATCATCCTGAACCTCAATAACAATACCTAGATCAGGGAAGAGTTCATTCATCTCACCAAAATCGACCAGACGGGGGTCGAGTATTGGCCGTGTGCGCATCGGCAGTGCCCGTGGAGGTGCGGCTTCCCACGGTGGTGGAGGAACCAGGTCCTCTCCTCTACTAGCACTGGATTTCGCCTGGGTAGACCTTGGAGAGCTTCTTCTAGGCACCATCTAGACTAGAAAACTGCTGTGGAAACCTGAGAAGGCTAACCTCTACCCTTGGGAGTGGATGGAGACTGAAAGACACACAAAAGGCAGTGAAAGATCTTCTCCACAAGTTGGAAGCCGAAGAAGGAGTTTCGAAGCCGCACAAGCCGCTGCACAGATTTCATGCCGAACGACGTCAGAGAAGCCGGATCTTGTGCGGATAGATGAAAGAAGGGTTTCTAGGGCTTGAGAAGAGGGGTTTTTGGGTGTTTAGGGTTGGAGAAGTGTTTCTGGAGATGTAAGGCTGTGAGTGAATGAGAGAAATGGGGTTAAGACCACTTTAAGAAGGAGTTCAGATGCGGGGTCGGTCGGCCGGTTTCGGTCGACTGAAAGAATTGGTTGGTTGACCGAACTTGTAATACCCTGGATTCTTATCGAATCTTCCATATCTTTATCAGAGTGCTTTCGAATCACTTTTGTGGGTCTTGAGTTGAGTTTTACGATCCATATGGGTTTTTCTCTCGTACAAGTTACGGAACCCAGTGGTTAGTTTATTTCTCAGTTCATCGACTCGAGGACGCTACAGTTGCATTGTACTCTTTGAGAAGATCGTTTTGACTATTTTTGCGTATTTTTCTAAATTAGTGGATTTTCGGCACAAAAATTGAAATTTCAAAAAATTAGGAAAATTCCTAATTTTTTCTTTTTATTCTTTTCTTCCCTCTCTCCTCCCTTATTTCTCACGTTTCTTCCTCTCTCTCGTTCTCTCTCCTCTCTGGTCCTCTCGACGTGAGGTGCACACCGTTGGCGAGCTAGCTGAGGCGAGGACGCGATGGAGTGATCGGGACGCGTGATGGGGCGACGGATTGAGCGTGGCGCGACGCGATCCCTCAATGTATTCAAAGTCGGCGCGGTTTGTTATTTTGGCAGTTTTTGACGCTGTTCAGTCGCTTCGGCTAATGGAATCATCGGTGGAGGATGGGAAATGGATCACCTACTTCTCATCTATGTTGCCTCGTAGTTTCACGCCGAACGGTGAGCATACGAGTGAGTTTTATCTCGTTTGGGTAAAATCATGCTTTTGTGGTGTTCGTAGGGTTTGTCAAAAAACGGTGATGGTTTTCAGATCAGTTGGTATCATTCGAACCCCTGGAATGTCAGCGTTCTAGATCCTCTGATTTCGTGTCGATTGGTCATCATTTGGGGCCGGTATGAGCGCGGGATCCCCGGTCACCCAAATAGGGTCGATTCGATGGAATCACCCATTTCTTGCGATTAAGCTGTTGCATGTGCCCCTTCCGATTTGTGGAAGGTTGCTTTTGTCCATTAGGACAATTTTCTCTTCGATTAGGATAGAGCGGGGCGTGGAACCGGGCTTTAGGGCTCGGATCCGCCGGTTTTTCACCGTAACCGGTCGACCGCCGCGGGCTGGCCGGTCGACCGGCCGGCGTTCGCAGCGGATGGGTGATGGCCATGTCCATCCGTTCGACTGACCGCCCAGGTCCGGTCGACCGACCCTGTCAGGTCAACCGACCCCAGGGGTCAGGTCGACCAAAATTCTGTGTTTTTGCATGTTTTGAGTCCCAATCGGTCCGGTTGAGACCCAATGACCGACCTATGCCCTTGCGAGTGTCCGGACACCCCATGGGTTCCGTGTCTGTGTTTCTGGGGTGTCGGGAGGTGCCGTGTGACCTTGATTAGCATGCCCATTGGTATGTGTGTTTTGGGCTTTGTGTTACGCTCGATCGAGTCACCGTGTATCGGTATGAGTGAGGTGGGGTCCCCCCACATGTGTGTGTGGCCTCCCTTGAGTTCCCGTTTAAGGGGATGGTCTCGACGGCTCGTGAGCTACCTCGGTGTTCGTGTTACTATGGTTTTAGACCTTGTCAAGAATTTAAGTCGGTTGGCCGTGGCGGCCCAACCTTCGTCTGCCTCTTCGTTGTGGCTCCCAATTCTTAGGCCGCTACAAGTCATTTGACTTAGGTCAATGTTTTAGGGCGGTTAGTATGGCGGCTGTCTCTTGGACCGCCTAGTGCGTGTGGCGGGTCTATATTAGACCGCTTGGTGGTTTAACTGGGTAGGTCGGTTCGAGGGTTGACTGGGTGTAGCGGCCATATGTTTGATCACCACAGTCACCTCGCGGCCCGGTGTAAGACCGTCAGAGTCCTTGCCTCTCTGTGTGTAGCAGATTCTTCTTTGGCTGCTTATGTTGCTTAGCGGCCGAGTGATGTACCACTTGCGTCCCAGACGATGGTTTACCAATATTTTAATTTTTGAGTGCCTTGGCTTGACCTCGTGGTTTGCCCATTGTTTCTTGGACGTCTTTTGATGTCCTATGAGGGCTATGACCATGTTATAAGGTCACCAGGTGTTCTTTGTTATTGGTTATGTTTCTGGACTACTTTAGAGTCGTTGTTAGGTTCTGGTCAACCCGGTGAGACCCAGTGGTTGACAGGTGACCTTGTGTGTGTCTCGACTATTCTGGATAGCTCGAGACATGGTTTTGGATGCCTTGAGGTACTATCTTACCTCGGTTTACGTGTCTAGGTACTTTGAGGGTCTTGATGCTCCCTCAGATCTCCGTGAGTCGTTTCCTCCGGATGTATCGTTTCTTCTGGCTTAGGATTAGACCGATTGGCGGCTCGTTCCACTTTGTGTGACGATCTTGACTCTGAGTCGTGAGACTCAAGGATCATTGTATTAGCAGGTCTAGTTGTCCTATTCTAAGTCTGTTGGCTGTTGGTATGCGGCCTTGGTGCTTTGTAGTACGTGTGACAGTGCTTGCTTGGCCTATCTATGCTGCAGCACTCATGTTTCAGAGTCTTTGTGTCTAGTGAGCCTCCACTAGTCGTAGCCTCACGACCTCGAGTGTCGGCCCACCTAGGAGTGGTGGTGAGAGTAGTTCCCGAGATATGGTTTTTAAGCTAGTTTCCATGGACCCCTGCTTTACGGTAGCGTCCTACTTGGGGGGAAAACTAGCTAGAGGCCTGGCTCTAGGCAAGAGTCGATGTGTGCACAGGTGGTCAGGGGCGTTTGGATGAGCGTCGACAGGCATGACCCTGACTAGTCACTCGTTACTGTAGTTCCTATTCTGGTTCTATGAGTATCTCAGTCTCCGTCATTCTTGGCGTCCGTAGCGAGATACCTGTGGCGATGTGTAAGACGTCAGTGAACGCATCTAGCTGTTCTTCTAGTGAGGAGGTGCTTCCATCACGTGACACGTGACTCTCGCGTTTCTCGTGCGTCTTGGCCTTCCTGGGTTAGTCTTTTCTTGGCCTTACCTGAGGTCAGTGCTGTGTGGTATGCACGACGATCCAATCGTGTATGCGTTGTGTTTTAGTGAGCGTGCACGATAATCGAGTCGTGTAGGCCTTAGTGTTCTGTGTCTGCCCAGGTCTTTTCTAGGCTTTTCGCCTGTCTTCATAGGCCTTCACCTACGGTCTTGTGCTGTATCAGCAGATCGGTACTCCTGACTTTGTGGGATTAGGGTTCACCTTTCTGTTGCTGTTTGGAGTAGTTTAGGGAGCCGAGGTTAGTTCAGCAGCCGTGTTTTGCTTCGTACGAGTTTTCCCTTTTCTTTTAGCTGTTCCTACTCCTTCCGTTCCTAGTTTTCCTTTACAACTTTCTAGTAGTAGTTTCCTACCTTTCCTACTTTACTACTACTGCTACTGTTTCAGTTGTTCCGTGTTACTGCGTTATTTTTCAGTGGGGATCCGCGTGACCCCTACTGAGCCAGTGACACGAGGCTCACCCCTACTTTTCAGGTGGGGTCGTCTCTGCTTCCTTTGCGGTTCCTGCTGTGGCGAGTTTGTAGTTGCCAACAGTACCTACGTCGGGCTTCCCCCGACCTCAGTGTACGTTTTTCTTTCTATTGGACTGTACTTGTCATTCTTTTGGACTGGACTCTAGTATAATTGTTAATTTTAACTGTTAATTAAAAAGTAATTTTATTTATGGTACTTTAGCAAACATGATTAATGAAATTTAATTACTTACTGTTATATCTATGACTTCAATGTACTACTCGACAATCCTTTTTCCCTTCAGAGCTTTACAGCTCTTGGGAGGCTTCACAGGTTCCAAGTGGTATCGGGTCTGCTCGATAATCCTATCGGGTATATCCGGTATCCGGAGTCCGGGTCGTCACAGAACCGATCGACCTTTTTTTGGTTTTTCTTTCTTTTTCATTTCTTCCCTTTTTTCCCTTTTTTGTTTCAATTTTTGTTTTTGTTCATCCTTCTCTTCCCCCCCTTTTTTCTACTTTGTATCCTTCACTCCCTTTTTGTTTTTGAAGAAGTTTGGAATGGCAACTTCTAAGAGGACTCTGCTTTAGGAGTTTTTAAGAAACTCTCCCTCAGCAAATGCCTCGGATCCCCAGATCACTAGGTTCACATTTATTTATCACAAAATATTTGGCCTTAGAAAAATTTCAAGAAGGGGCTATATTTTTTTCTTCTAAAAGGTAATACCTGCAAGGGGGAGACGAGGTAAACCGTTCAACCCTTCATTACGAAAGGGGAGGATGCTCCACCCTGGCCACCAGGCAAGCGTTTTCATTAATTAAAGCAGGAAAAGACAGAACATAAAGGGGGAGGGGAGGAAGGACAGGCACCCAAACTTATAAAGATGAATGGGGCTACTGACTATGGGAGGAACAAACCCGATCCTGCCATGGGGAACAGCAAGGGAATGCAAAAGAAGGGACAATCCAACAAAGAAAGGGCCGAGTAACAAAATATGGCTCAGCCCAAAGAACCAAACAAAACGAAACCGCCCTCCAAGATATAGAAAACTCAATTCACAAGTATGTAGACAACTAGGTCTCAGCTTACATTAAAATAATATGGTGGATATTTATGACCGCGTCGAGAGTTCCTGGTATTCCTACGGTTACCCGTGAGCTTAGGATCATTGTGGTCAAACTCGAGCTCGCCACCTGAGCATAATGATGAACAGACGGCTGGCTATCCCAGGCTGGTTCAGCAGTCGGTGGGCGGGGTCCCGACGCAGTAGTAGCAGCCCGGGAAAGTCGCACCATCTCCGGGTCAGGAACGACGAGCGGAGGTGCAAGAGGATCAGATGACTCTGCGTAGAACATCCCAGGGAGGGGGGTAGGCTGGCCAAGGCACGGGGCCCTGTAAGTAGGAGGGAGCAGCTCAGCCCCGAGCCCCTTACCACCACCAAAAGAAGGGCCAACAGGGCACTTGGCGGCCAGGGGCGGTGGGAAGTCATCCAAAAGCCCCTTGTCACGACCATAAGAAGGACCAGCCGATGGAACAACAAGAGGAGGGAGAGGTGCATCGCCAGGGGGGTTAGCAGCCAGGGCTAGCACCACGGCGTGGGGCTTCAAGGCAGGCAGAGACTGCGCTAAAGTAGCCGCAGCTGCAATGGAGCACCCGCGGCATGGAGAAAAGCATTGTCAGGAGGGACAGTAGAAGCCTCACACGAGACCCCAATAGACCCATCCAGTCCTAGTGGGTAGAGAGCACCAGCTAGGAGGATGGTGGGGGGGGCAGAATGCTAGGCCCGCCAATAACAGTAGCAGAAGGCGGAGTGCATGCGACGCCGCCTTGGCCGGGGATAGCACCAGCCGCTGCAGTCCAAGCAAGGGCCATCAGTGCTACAGAAGCAACACGGACGGGCCCATAAGGGGCAAAAGATGGAGATGGTGCCAAATAGGCACCCATAGCGACGTACCCAAGTTTAGATGCACCAGAGGCCAAGGGGGCTGTGCTAGGAGACCATACCGGGGTAGAATCAGGGGGGATGGGAACGTGGGCTGTAGGATCTATTATCAGGGGAAGCACGACGGACGGGGGCTTCGCAACAAGCTGAGTCACCCTTAAGGAACCATTAGCAGCGTCGGGCCTAGGAGGGCCATGCGGATGAGGTAGCTCACTCGGTGCAACGTTGCAAGAGACGGTGCCCAGAGACGGTGTGACTGGCACCGAGGAAGGGAGTGGGGCAGGGGGGGCGATGGGTAGCCCAGCGAGGGCTAGCACTTGTTGACACCCATTTTATATCTTTGAGTTGGGTTATTTTCTTACCTTTATTTGTGATGTCTGAAGTTGTCCATTATTTATTGGGCCATTTTCAGTTGGTTTTTTGGGCCTATTTTATGGGTCACTTTCTCCCTGGCTGGGCTTGCTCATGTAATTTCTCGAATTTGGGCTTAATGTGCTTTATTTAACTTGGTCATTGGATGAACGAGCATATTTATCTCTTGCGTTTTTTATTTTAATAACGGCCTCACGATAGATCGTTTCTAGAATTAGGCGGTCTATTGGATGACCGTTTTATTGAACTAGTGTCGACCTGTCTTTTTCTGTGTCGACCTATTGTTTGTTATAATGGTCTCACGATATACCATTTCGTAAAGGCGGTGGTCTATTTGAAGACCATTTTTTGTGTTTGACTTGGTCATTGAGGATAAATGAGCATATTTATCTACTTTTTTCATTCCTTTCAATGGCCAGGAGGATAGTGGTCAAACGATAGACCGTTAAGTGTCTCTGGCGGTCTATCGTTGGACCGATTTCATCAGCGAGATTCCTGCGTCGACGGGCGGTTTCTCTCTCTATCTGTGGTCAAACATGTTACTTCATCCATAGATTTCTCCGAGGATTCTTAGCCAAATAGGGTGCCGTTTGATCCTGATAAAAGCTGAGAGTATTATCTCCATTTTATTCAAAAATAATCCAAGTCTAATTCCTGTCCAAAAGCCCTCCATTCGAGCTAGGGTTTCAAAGGTCTATAAATAGAACCCTTGGCTCATGGCCGCGAGGGGGGAGATTCTGGAGTTCGCGTCGAAGTGATGTCGCCTTTTAGAGTGAAATCCAGTCAGGGAGAAAGGCTTTCTACGTCTTCTAAGCCTTCGGTCTAAGGAGTAGTCCATTTTCATCGTGTTTGTTTGTGTCATTGCTTAAGTCATTTTTGTCATCTTTTAGTCATTCCATCTCCGTCTTTCTTCACTCTTCGTAGCATTTTTCACTGGCATCTTAGCATCTTTACATCCTCCTATTATTTTCCACGCCCCATAGGGGTTAAAAACCCAAAACCCCCAAGTATTTCCCCTTCTAATTATGTGTTCCATTCGTCATTCCCGCTTATAGATATTGCACTTCCATAAAATAATTTGGGTCATTTTCTTTTGTCATTTGTGTTGTCTTGCAGGTCAGCAGGTGTTTCAGCGTGAGGCCCATCCCTCCTGGCTGGCCGGAAAGGGTGGAGGATCGAGTTCCCCGACTCTGGTTCTGGAAGCTTCTTCGGTCAACCTTCGACCGTCTACCAGACATAGCGGCCATTCTCGGACCGTCTGTCCTCTGTTTGCAGCCGATTGAAGACCGTCTAAGTCCTACACCCAGGTCTTCCTGCCATGTTCTACTTCAGTGCTGGTAGTGGCCTATCTTCCGGCCGTCTTCACGGTTAATCAATCGTCACAAGACCGTCTTCATCCTATACCAGCGTTGTCTTGATTTGGCGAGTGTCTTCATCCATCTCCTTCTTCCAAGGTACGTGGTGCGTTCTTCCTTGCACTATCTGCCCTGGTGGCGATCATGATCTTGTAGTTTGTGTGGGTGATTGATTTCGTTGCATTATTTATTTCACTCCATGTTCCATTTAATGCCACATTAGTCATACTCATTCACCCACACCCACACTCTCTTTAGATTAGAAATATCTATATCTCTCTTTTTTTTGGCGATCACGGTGGGACACCTTATGCCCATCGTGCTTTTGACATTGCTGCCTTGCACCTCTGTACTTGTTTGAGTCATTTTTCGGTCTCCTCGGATTTTCTGTTTCATTTTCTATCATTTCTGTTCTCTGGGTTGATTGTGGTCCTCTGTGGGCTGTTTCTGCTATCTAGTAGTCGGTCGATAGACCACTTTGTTCTGCCTCAGGTACGCCCATCCTCCTTAGTTCCTGTCATTTGGTTTTTGCGTGCCTGTTACTTGTTACGGTCCTGTTAGGGCCGTTTTATGCAGGTGACGGTCATTCATCAGACCACTTCTTCAACTCAGGTACGCATTGGTGATTCATGTTACTGTTCAGTTTAGCTTCTACATCTTGTTTTTTTTTTCACGGCTCCCTGGCATATTGCGGTCTTCCCAGGGCCGTCTCCCTCCCTATGTGGTCTCCCAATAGACCACTATTTTATTACTGTCCATCCTGAGACTGAAACTTGTGCTTTGTTATTCATCATCTTGCTACTTGTTTAGGGTGCTTTTTATCTCCCCCTAGTTGTCATTCATGTTTATGTCATTATTGTCAAATTTGTATCATTATTTGACCATTGCTTGCTAGTTTTAGGCTAGAATTTGCATGCACTCTGGTGCACATAGGATCATACATTTTATCATAGTAGTTGCATACCTACCTTGGTAGGAGATCCTCTCGCCTCCATATTCCTTGGAGTGGACTAGGTGATCCTATCCGAGACCTCCGTAAGCCCCCATGAGCCATGGATTCCCACACGGACGTCGGGCATGTTATACCATTGCCACCCCGTGTCTAGGTTGCATACGAGAGAGAAAGTTCACACATAGAATCAACTAAGTCCCCATTCCACCCCTGTTAGGAATACTATTTTGGAGAGAACATTAAACTAATTCGAGTCACTAATGTTCCAAAGGGGAAACAAATTAAAATTTTCTATGCATCATTATAACATGATTCACCTTGTGATGTGACACCACCTTGGGGGTGGCAGCCACTCAACCGATGCCCTTGGACCTATGACCCGCAAGCATGCAACTTTGACGGCGGACTCACTCAGGCGAGCTCACTCATGTAGCGCACACAATTGCCCATAGGCCAATTGGCGATAGTGAAGAGGGTCTGAAGTGGGACCTCGATGTTCCGGGGTTTGGCTAGTTTAAGATTGAACCCCTAAGGGTCTGTGTTGCCCAATCCAATGGGCGGCCAGCACGCCAAGGGCATGGGTTGTAATGACTCCCTCACAACTCACCCGCGATAGTCAGACAAATGTTAGCAATTCAAGATCGGGCGCTCAACTCACCGTCAGACGGCACTAGCGGCGATACTAAACCAGCAAAGGAAAGAACAGCAAGGGGGTAACTGAGGCTCACCTGATCGATGTGAAGACACCGATCTCGGTCGGAGATGAGGGTGAGCGAGGAAGCGTGGGCTTACCCGCACGGCGCGCCGGAGAAGCTTCAACCTAAAAAATGAATTAACAACCACTACTCCTCACGCAGGTGGGATGGACTAGGGGTAGGGTACTGTGGGATTACATGAAATACTACCTCCCGCAGGGAGGGGCTTTAAGCCGGCCAGGCGGGGTGGGGGAGTTATGTTAGGAGCCGAATTACCGAACTCCATCGATTCTGCCAGCTTCTGAAACAGCTTGACAAACAATCAATGACGGTGCCGCCACGGGCTCCTCCCAGCTCAGATGAAGCCGAAACTGGTGCCAAAACTTCTTGGGTTGGCCCAGGACGACGTTTGAATTTTTGGGGAATTTCTTGAGGTCGGTGGTGGCTGGGGCAGGGTCTGGAACAGGACCAAACTGCTCTGGCTCTGACTATTCTCTGAGTGCTGTTGCTGGAAGACGAGGGCGCCACGAGCACTCCCAGGGTCTGATTGATGCGGGACCAGAACTGCTGCGATCGTGGTCAAGTCTTCATCGAACGGAGACCAACGGAGCTGTCATTGTAGGTCGGAGCTGACCGCGAAGGTAGGAACAATGGAAAGGTTTCGGACCAGGCTCTGGAGGAACTGACCTTGCGCACCATGGGGAAAAAATCTGGAACTCTTGACTCCGCGGTCCAAAAATTGTTCTGCTTCTTGGAGATGGTAGGGGACTTGGAGAAGAGCACCTCAGCCAAGTTTCACGCCCATATCTGCTCTGGAATGGCCGTGGTCATGCTGGAACTTGGGCTTTGGTTCTTTGTCGGAGTAGTCCTGCACAGCATGGGGAGAACGGCTCTCTCGGGCAGCTCAGAGCTCGGATGGATGCGAGACCACCTCACCTGTGAAGCTCTCTCGATGACCTTTCCAGAAATATAGGGCTTCTCAGCAAACTATTGAACATGGTGTCATGGTCGAGCCTTCAACTGGTACCCCTGCTGCTACCTGCGAGCTGGGAACAGGCTGGTGGTGTACGGTTGTGTGTATGAGGGTGGAATGGCCAAGGGAAGCAAGGGGAAATGGGGAGGGCGACCAGGGGATGAAGGGGGTGTTGGGGAGGGGTGAGGGGTAGACATGAAGGGATGGAGATTAAAATTTATCCTAGGGTTTGAGCCCCTTCAGCCTTGGGGAGATGGAGGGGTGCTTGGGGAAGGGGAGTGGGTGGTTGGTGGTTCGAGGGTGGCTTGGAGATTGGTGGATTCTACCTTGGGGGTTGGGGGGAATTGAATGAGTGTATGGGAAAGGGGGGATATTAATGAAGAGTGAATGGAGGAGAGAACTGGGGGAAATTTGAATTTTGGGAGGGGAGGAGAGAGAATGGGGGCGCCCCCCTTTGAGAGAGAGAGAGAAATATAAATAGACAGAGAAGAAAACTCCACAAAGGAATTATCTATTATATTGATCATCAAATGTTACAAATGAGAAAGGGGAGGGGGCTATTTATAGACTCCATACTTTTCCTAGGACCAAATTGCCCTCGGACAATTGACAGAATGACCACACAGTCCAAGGAGGGTCGCCCTTGGGCCTAGCCCATTGAATTGGGCCCAATAACCTATATAACTGACCATATGACAACTAACTTAGGTAAATGACTCACTAACCTAGGTACCAGGCAAAAATAAAGGAAAAATTACATAGTTTATGACTCAAACAAAATATAAAAATTACATGACTAGACTAAGAAACACATGACGAACACAATGGCGCATGCCGACGAACAATCTGAGTCTCGAAAAATGTTGAGGGGCAAGGGATGCCCCAATCATACCTCCGGGGTGGGGAGAACTCGAACCCGTCGAGTATGGGTCCATCGAGAAAGTGGTACACCCAAGCAGCTCCCGACGAACCACGATCTCTTGACTCGACCCCCACGCCCATAGCCGGGGGATGGCTCTTTAGCCTCACAATGTGGCTCTAGCACACCCTCTTGCCGGCGATGATACCTTGCTTGCCCGTATTGCCGCCGTGTGCTCACGTCGATCTCAAAAATTGATATGTGGTGGCTCTCCCGGATGTCACTCTCAAGGAAGGTAGAGGCTGGAGGCACTCACTTGGATCCGCCGCTGTGCCCGTATAGGGTGTTGGGTCCGCCACGTGGGAAGTGGGGTGAATCCCAAAACCCATCGATAAGTCCTACCCATAAGCTGGGTTGCCAAAGCCACTCGAAACTTGGGAAGGTCCAAGTTCTCATGTCCTCGATTTGGAGATGTCCCTAGGGTAGAGCCACTCCAATGTGACCATCACCAAGTTGCCTACTTGGAATCCCTAGTGGCGCTTACAAGCTGTTGCCCGCTCATTGTGATCATCACCGCTCATTGCTAGATGCTTGCGTGAATGCGTATACCATGCACTACGATGCGATGTGAGTGTTAAAAGTATGATGTGCAAAGGTGGACCAGGGCTGCCAAATGTAGACCGATCATACTTTGATGCCATAAGGACTTTGACGGACTTAGGTGAACCTATCATGCATGGGTGTGACAAATATCGGGAGACCCGGACATCCATGTATGCTCCTTTCATGCGTAAGACCAATGATGAATGGGGAAGGACCAGTGTATCCAAATGTGAGCCAGTCATGCATTGGGGTTAAAGTGTGTGTGACATGTGTGAGATGATCGGACTTGTGACCCATGTCGAATGATGTGATATGCCAAGATAGGTGCACTCTTGTCCCAGAGGTGACAGCCAAGTGTATGGGTATGGGGTGGTCCTTGGGCTCCCACTCATAAGGATCGAAGGGGTCAAAGGAGGTACGTATCATGGAGTGGGGCACTTCCTCATTCCCAAGGTATAGGTCATCCATGGTTATGTCTTCCCATATATTGCCCGAGTCTTGAAAGAGGTGGGCTTGATCCAACATGGTGAGGGTAGGGAATAGTGGGTAAGGCGGGTAAGGGTAGAGAATAGTGGGTAAGGCGGGTGCATCACATGGGCATCTAGGCTCCTATAGGAAGGGGTCGAAGGGATCATGGAATAGGTTACCTAGAGAGAGATACTAAGTCCTCAAGGTCCTCAAAAGATGATGAGGCATCCTTCTCGATCGGGATAGTTGGCCTGGTGAATAGGGTGGGATAGTAGGCCACGAATGGATGGCTTGACTCTCTACCCAAGATAAGCAACTCCAATTTGTGGATAGCATCAGGCTCATCGGGTGTGGAGAGGAATAGAAGGAGGTCGCTAGTGTAGCAACCCACAGTGTATATTGAGTTGATCGACGTGACACATAGGTGTAGGAGGTCAGGGCTCCTAGGTTGGTTGGTCACTGTGGTCAACATGCCGGTCAACTTGATTTGCCATGCTAAGCCCTTAAGAAGATCCTCTAATGTTTCCACTTGGGAGGATGATTGGATGGTAGTGTGATAGGAGGAGAAGGGTACTATGGGGAGGTTTAGCTCCATGGGAGGGTAGTCATTGGACGTGATGGGGTGAATTGGTCTCACTTTTAGCCATCTAGCCAGGGGCTCATCTATGATTATGGTGCCATGTGTGAAGATTTGTGGCTCTTGATGGTCCGGGCTATGTGGGGTGGGGGAGATGATCTCCTCTACCAAGGGGATGGGAAGGTCTTTTGTGGGAGGGGTGATGATGATCGGCGCATGGTGCACCCGGGGTGGTGGGTAAAGGGAGACTTGGTTGGGATCGGGAGGGGAAGCAATGGAGGCCTAGAACATGGTAGAGTTGGGGTGGGAGTAGGAGATGGGTTGGGTGAGGAGGCTTGGTTTGGTTGGTCTTGGGAGGTGTGTCACTTATGGAGGAAGATGGAAGGGCAGAGGCCAAATGGGTTTGGGTGTGGGTTAGATAAGGGAGTTTGGGTTGGGGAGTGGGGGCCTTCATGGGGGAAACCGGGTAGGTTAAGGGTCTCTTGCCCTTGGGGTCGGCCGGTTGTGGAGGGGTGGAAGTGGGTCGCCCTTGGTTTTGGAGAGAGTTTGTGGTGGTGTGGGCTGGGTGGGTAGAGAGCCGAGGTAATTGAGCCATGTGAGTGGCCTTAGGCGGGCCGGGTGGAAGCGGAGGAGTGGTAGTGCTCCTCAGGTTATGACTACCTGGCTAGGAGGGGAAGGGTTGGGGTGCGCAGACCTTTCTAAGCTCAGCCTTCATTTCTTCCCAAGTGTTAATCAGGGCTTGCCCGCAGATCCTCCTTAAACCCTCAACCATTGGCCAATGAGTTTTGGCTTTCTTGGAGAGGTGCATTTTGGCTAGTCTCACTTTCCTCTCTTCGGCCAAGGTGTACCAATCGAAGTATTGGTCCATCAAAACCTCCCAATCTAGATAGAGGCTTGGGTTGTAGGATCCCTCAAAGGCGGGGGTTTTGACTTTCAAAAGTGCCAAGAGGTGGTGATCCGGACTTTTCCGGTGGTAACTCTCATCCTCCCTTGGTGCAGGCCTACTTCCCTCAAGTTTATCGAGTTGGGAAGTGATATCTTCAAGCCGCCCAAAAATGTTGGGCATGGCCTCAATGAAGGAGTGGATGTAGTCAACCTTGTTGGTAGCGGGGCTTCCAAGGGGTTTGGGATCCATTGGGAGAGGCGAAGGAGATGGTTGTGATTGGTAAGAGGTAGCCATGCTAGTGGGCACGGTTGATGCACCGGGTGATGAATGCAAATGCGCCTAGGACCGACTTTTAGAGACAAGTCATGAACTTGCTCTGATACAACTTGTTGTGACACCACCTTGGGGGTGGCAGCCACTCGACCGATGCCCTTGGACCTATGACCCGCAAGCATGCAACTTTGACGGGGGACTCACTCGGGCGAGCTCACTCGCGTAGCGCACACAATTGTCCGTAGCCCAATCGGCGATAGTAGAGAGGGTCCGATGTAAGGCCCCAGAATTTATATATAATAATTTTTGGATTATTTATGGAATTTTCTAAGATTTATATAGACTAAATAAATTAATAAATGGATTATTGAATTAATAAATGGGTTATAAGGCCCAAGTATGGTAAACAATTAACCTAGTCTATTTAATTGAAACCCAATAGGTTCAAGGACCAAGCCCATTAAGTTTGGCCCATATTCTAGAAGGTTATTTAGCCTATTCACGAATTTTAAGGATAAATACTATTTTTATAGATAATTATATAGATAAAATGAATAAAAGAGTTTTATTAATTTGAAACTCTGCACACGTTGTCTGTAACGGTCTATCGTGCGACCGCCACATGCCTGTGACGCATCAGGACTGGACCGTCACACCCTGCTGATTCCGTAAGTTAAAGAACTTTCAAAAAGATTAGATTTTTACTAACTTATCTCTTAGGGATCGAGATGGGAAGACTAGTAGAGGTGTTAAGAACTCTTAGAAGTTGATCTAAGCTTTAACAAGGACTCTAGAATCGATCTAATCCTCAAACCCTAGCCAAAACCCTATAAATAGAACCCAGTTCTGAACTAACCAACCCTTACTTTTGGCTCGTGAAGAAACAAGGTAAGGAGAGAGAATCTCGGGTAAGTTCTTTAGAGTATTTTGTTCCTAATACTTTAGACTAACTACCCTCAAAATTTCATGTTAGGAGATCAAGTAACCGGGGAGATAAAGGCTTCTAAAGTTGCTGGTACGACATTAGCAGTCTAGGATTCTGAGCAAAGGACCACTGAAGATCAAGGAATTAGGACGCCTAAACGAGGTAATTAGAATTAGATGCTTTAGAACTTTTTGTTCCTAATAGTATCATCTTCTTAACCTCCAAATTTCACACCTTTAGGTCAGGAGATTGAAGAGATAGGGCGACGTGAAGTTGCTGAAAAACTACAGGGAGAAGGGAACTATGGTGTGTCTTGAAGACCCAAATTAGAAGTTTAAAGCCCAGAGAAAAGGTAGGTCATCTCATGAACGGCAAAAATAACATGTTAGAGATAAAAGCCCTCTGATTTGACTTGATTTCATGTATTATAGATTATGAATTTCATGTTTTAGTAAGTTCATGCATACATGCATATCTTTAGCCTTAATGGAAAATAAAAGATACTATCTTGTTAATTCACTGAATCCTATTCATATATCTGGCCTTTACTTCATTTATCATGACTAGACTAGTTAGTGATTATGATTTTTCTTGCATGGACATAGTTCCTTATCTTTATCCTCAGCAGAAGCTCTGACAGATTAGGGTAGGACCGTCACATTTCTATAACGGCCTTACGATAAGCCGTCATAATCTCTATTGTGTTATATTGTTATATTGTTCTGACGCACCATCGCAGGAGCGTTACAATACTGTAACGGCCCCACGATAAACTGTCACAAGCACTATAACGCACCCATCCTCGACCGTCAGGGTACTGTGTTCTGTCAACCCGAAACAGAATAAAGAACAGTCCAAATTACTTATAGATAATCCTAGTTATCTAAGTTTTGACATGTCAGAATGACTTTAAGTTTATCTACTGATTCATAATAGGAATTGCATGATCTTGAGTTATTTTAAAGCATATGTTAATTTTATTGACTAACTTTATAGTTTTGTATTTAAATCATGATTTTTCAATGTTGTATTGACGGAGTTTTATCTTGGTTTCACATTGCTATACATTCTCTCTCTATCAATAGAGTCATTTTTTTAAGTACATGGCATATATTCCGGTATATGTCCATTAGTTCACACTTTGCACTATAGGAACATATTCTTGAACATGAGGACCTCTCTATTGGATATTCCTTCCAATGGACTAGGAAATCTTGTTTCAAGGCCTCCGTAATTCTCCGTGAGTCTGGGATTCCCACTAAGACGCCGAGTTGGTTGTACCATGAAAGCCCAATCAATAGAAAACACTATCGATGGTTTCTAGTTTTCGGATATGTAATGGATCATGGTTGGACCGTCAGGCTCATCTAACGGCCCAATAAACGACCGTCACATATACTGAGTCCATCTGTATTTCTTTCAGATTCAGACCATTGTAACGGCCCAATACTGGAGCGTCACGTTATGTAATAGCCCAGTCCTTGACCGTCACAATGTTTGAGTGCTTTCACCCAAGGTTTGACCCACGGGTTGATATTCTAAGATTCCTAGATGGATTGATAATGGTCTAGAACTTGTCATATTATCTAAAGAAACTTAATTTAAATTATGAAAGATAATGAATATACCGTTATGCTACCGAATTATTCGCATGAGCATAATGTCATCTTAAATCATTCTTGATCTCTCATATTCTTAATCGAAGCATTTGTTCTTTGATAATTATTGTCATGAGCTGATTGATTGAACTTATTACATTCTTAGTCATACTTTATTGTTACACTCATGGAAGTAGCTTGATTTATACGTGAAGATGCAGTTCGGGCGCTGATTGTGTCCAAGGGCTCTATGCTAGTCCCCTCGGCTGATTGCCAAAAATATACTATTATAAACCATAGGGTATGATGCTATTGGCGTCGCATTGCGCTGGGAGTACTTTCTTTATAAATAAGTGAAATCCATAAGCACTCGTGAAAATCTAGTGAATTGCTACATGATTGACGTTCTCATGTGTAACCTTTATGGTTATGAAAGTGAAAAGTGAAAGTGCATTCTCGTTACATTCTTGTTCATGAAAGGACATCCTACATTCTTGATCATACTTGTTACATTCTTGCTAGTTCATACTCGTTCATCCTATATTACATGATCGTCTTGTTACTTTGATTTGATCGCATGACTTATCGCATTCGCATGAATTTACCTTATTCTTTTGAGCTAAAATGCTAATTACTTAAATAGTGCTAATCATGTTGATGCGAAGATACCTGCTGGGCAAGTGTGCTCATTACCTATTTCCAATCTTTTTCAGGAGATAGAAGTGAGTCGGGTTCGAATTCAGAGTATTCAAGTAGTAGATCCGAGAGTGAATAAAGAATGAGCGAAGACTTAGGAAGTTTACATTGTTTAGATCGAGTCTATGTAATTTTTCTTATTTCTTGAGTCTAGTATGATGGAAGTTGAATTAGTGGTTGTATTTGAATATTGGATTTGATTATTAATGAAAGTTAAAATTGAGTAAATGTGTGTGATTGCATTCTTATGTGTGATTGCCTTGCGCTCTGATCGTTCTTACTTGAAAGAGACTTACCATGCCGACTGTTCGCGTTCTCGAGCGAGTCTTTCGCTGTAATAAAGGCTCGGGGCGCGACATCCGAAGTGGGACCTCATTTTTCTGGGGTTTGGCTAGCTTGAGATTGAACCCCTAAGGGTCTGGGTTGCCCAAACCAATGGGCGGCCAGCATGGTGAGGGCGTGGGTTGTAATGACTACCCCACAACTCACCCGCGGTAGTCACATAAATGTTAGCAATTCGGGATCGGGCGCTCAAATCATCGTCCGACGGCACTAGCGACGACACTAAACCAGCGACGACACTAAACCAGCAAAGGAAATAACAGCAAGGGGGTAACCGAGGCTCACCTGATCGGTGTGAAGACACCGATCCCGGTCAGAGACGAGGGCGAGCGAGGAAGCGTGGGCTTACCCGCACGTCGCGCCGGAGAAGCTTCAACCTGAAAAATTAATTAACAACCACTACTCCTCACGCAGGAGGGATGGACTAGGGGTAGGGTACTGTGGGATTACATGAAAATACTACCTCCCGCAGGGAGGGGCTTTAAGCCGGCCAAGCGGGGTGGGGGTGCTAAGTTAGGAGCGGAATTACCGAACTCTGCCGATTCTGCCAGCTTGTAAAATAGCCTAATAGACAGTCGATGACGGTGCTGCCACGAGTTCCTCCGAGCTTAGATGAGGCCAAAACTGGTGCCTAAACTTCTTGGGTTGGCCCAGGAGGACGTCTGAGTTTTCGGGGAATTTCCTGACGTTAGTGGTGGCTGGGGTAGGGTCTGGAATAGGACCAAACTGCCCTGGCTCTGACTGTTCCCAGAGTGCTATTGGAGGAAGACGATGGCGCCATGAGCACTCCCAGGGTCCGATTGATGCTTGACTAAAACTGATGCGATCATGGTTGAGTCTTCTTCGAACGGAGACCAACGGGGCCATCGTCGTAGGTCGGAGCTGACCGAGAAGACAGGAACAGTGGAAGGGTGTCGGACCAGGCTCTCGAGGAACTGACCTTGCGCACCTTGGGGAGAAAATCTGGAACTCTTGACTCCGGGGTCCAAAAATCACTCTACTTCTTGGAGATGGTAGGGGGCTTGGAGAAGAACACCTCAGCCAAGTTTCACACTCATATCTACTCAGGAACGGCCGTGGTCGGCTGACACTTGGGCTCTAGTTCCCTGCCGGAGTAGTCCTACGCAGCATGGGGAGAACGGCTCTCCCGGGCAGCTCAGAGCTCGGATGGATGCGACTCCACCTCGGCTGGGAAGCTCTCTTGACGGCCTTTCCAGAAATATTGGCCTTGTCAGTAAATTCTAGGAGATGGTGTTGTGGCCGAGCATTCAACTGGTACATCTACTGCAGCCTGCAAGCTGGGAATAGGCTGGTGGTGTAGGGTTGTGTGTATGAGGGTGGAATGGCCAAGGGAAGCAAGTGGAAATGGGGAGGGCGACCATGGGAGGAAGGGGGTGAGGGAGAGCCAGCAAGGGAGGGAGATTCAAATTTGGCCTAGGGTTTGAGCCCCTTCAGCCTTAGGGAGATGGAGGGCTGCTTGGGGAAGGGGAGTGGGTGGTTGGTGGTTGGAGGGTGGCTTGGAGATAGGTGGATTCTACCTTGGGGGTTGGGGGGAATTGAGTGAGTGTATGGAAAATAGGGGATATTAATGAAGAGTAAATGGAGGAGTGAGGAGGGGGGAATTTGAATTTTGAGAGCGGAGGAGAGAGAATGGGGGCGCCCCCCTTTGAGAGAGATAGATAAGAGAGATATATATATATATATATATCAAGAGAGAGAGAGAAGAAAACTCCATAATTGAATTATCTATTATATTGATCATCAAAGGTTACAAATGAGAGAGAGGAGGGGGCTAGTTATAGACTCCATACTTTTCTTAGTACCAAATTGCCACTGGACAATTGACAGAATGACCACACAGTCCAAGGAGGGGCGCTCCTGGGCCTAGCCCACTGAATTGGGCCCAATAACCTATCAAACCAACCATATGACAACTAACTTAGGTAAATGACTCACTAACCTAGGTACCAGACTCAAATAAGGGGAAAATTACACAGTTTATGACTCAAACAAAATATAAAAATTACATGACTAGACTCAGAAACACATGACGAACATAATGACGCATGCCGACGAACAATCCGAGCCTCGAAAAATGTGCTGGGGCCGCCCACTTGACTTATGCGGCTTCCTTGGCCCAATATCCTTCTTATGGGCTTCCTTCTACACCCACTTATCCTTTGGCCCCTCACACTGGGTCAGCTCCTTCTATTTTGCCTCCTCCATCCCGAGAGCGGGAACTCCTCGACAAGTGGGCTGCAATGCAGCAACAGATTGACCTCTTTCAGAAGCGGGTCGGCCCACAGTCCTTGGCTGACGTCCCGGTTCCCAGTTTCCACAATATTCATTTTCCTCCTCAGTCAGAGCTCCCCACGTACCGAAAGTACGATGGGAATAGTAATCCTTACATCCATGTGAGGGACCTTTTATACGAGTCGGTGCAATTTCAGTATGAGGATCGCCTCATGGAGTATTTGTTCGCCCGCTCGCTGGATGGGGTCACCCTGGAATGGTTTTATGCCTTGCCCTTGGAGGACGCAGAGAGTTTTCAGGTCGTGAAGGAAAAGTTCATTCAGAGATTTCAGGACGGGGTCGGCCCAGAATATTCATTTACTTATCTAGTGGCCGAGAAGATGAAGGCCGATGAAGATTTCGCAACATATGTTGATAGGTGGAGGCAGATGGCCGCTCGCGTGCCTGGGCATATTTTGGAGGAAGAGAAGGTCAAGCACCCAATTTCTAATGCCACCCCTACCTTCAGGAACATCTTGGCCATGAATGACATTGCTAGCATGCACCAGCTATATAGTAGGGCTAGGTTCATGCAGACCCAATTTAAGGATTCCTCTATCCACACCCTCTTTGAACCCCAGCAGCCCAAGTACGCCAAAAAGCCCTAGGGGCCAGTCACCGAGGGCGTCCAAACAAATCAGCAGGTGTAGGCCGTCAATTTCCAATCCACCAACCAATCTGTTCCACCCCATTTCCAGCAACCTCCTCTCAACCCTCAGCTCCCCACTCCACAAAAAGCCCAACCATCCTTCCAAGCTCCCCGCAGCCACAACAGCCACCCCAGTACCATAACGTCCCTCCACCTAACAGCTACGCACCCCCACGTCCGGCTCCTAAAAGAGTCCAGTACCCTCCTTTGCCTGAAACCCTTCCAGACATCTTTTCTGCCCTTACGTCCACCGGTGCCTTACAACTTCCTCCAGAACGGCCGAATTGGAACCCGACTGTTGATCAATCTAGATATTGCATTTTCCATCGGCAGCCAGACACACAATAGATAGTTGTTTTCAGTTTCAGGATTTTGTTTATGATCTACATGGGGGACAACGAATTGATTGGGCAGAGATGCACAGGGTGATTGTAGAGATCAAAGATAGAAGAAGACAAGCGCCGAGACAGCAGCAGCAGGCGGTGCGGCCACAACAGCAACAGCAACCGCAGCTACCGCATCAGTAGCAGCCTATGCAGGAATTGGGGATTCATCAGAACCCAATGCCTGACCATCCACCTGCTCCGCAACCTCAGCCGTCGACACTAGCTCAGGTCAATATTGTCCACCGCCCAAGACCCAACGCTAGGTGGTCATATGATGATGATTCATCAGCTCAAGTCATGGCCCTCCACCATACCTATCGCCCATTCCCTTCATCCTCTACACCAATTATTCTTCAGCCCAGCACTGTGACCTCCGCCGCAGCCAGCATTCCTCCAAAACCCCTCATTCTGCCCACCGCATCACCCAACATTTCACCCATCTCCGCGCCAGCACCTGTTGCACCCTCCACTACCACTCCTTTGCCTAACCCTTCACCCATCATCTTCCCGGCAGCGCCTGCTAAGCCTGCCTCTCCCGTCATCACCCCCATTTTGCCCACAACCTCTATTTCTACCCCCCTTGTCCACCCTGTTGGGTCCATTAAATCACCCACCATGAGTCCACCCAATGTCGTGCCGGCACAAAACCTTGCCCTCCGGAGCGGGCGCTTACTTCATCGAAACTACCCCACCACTAGTGCAACTGCACCCAATCCGTAATTCCCGTAGCAGGCTGCTGATCAAGAAGAAGTGGACTCCTTGCCAGGCACGCAGTACGACTTGTTACATCACTTGGATCGGATGCTGGCCAAGATCTCAGTGCTTGAGTTGATTAAGAGGTACAAGTTGCATCAAGATGCTTTACGAGATTTCTTGCAGAAAGTTCTAGTGAACGAAGACATGGCGGTAGACAGTCTACCATCGGCTTTGGTCACAATCACTAAGGGGCCAGCCATTTCCTTTTCTAAGTCTGAATTGGCACCTCCCGAGGCACGCCAAATGCCGCTCTGCATCTCCATCACCTTGAATAAGGTGGCTATTGACGTGGCTTTGGTAGACATTGGAGCCTCCATTAATGTTTGTGCCCTTAGCACCCTGCGTGCATGTAACATTTCTGAAGATTTGTTGAGGCCTACTCCAACCACCATTGTAGCTTACGACAACTCAAGGAGGGCCGGCCCTGCGGTGATAACCATTGAAGCTAAGCTCAGGCCACTGACGATGCCCGTAGAATTTTATCTGCTGGACATTGACCCTATGTTCAAGGCTATTCTGGGTCTTCCGTGGATTGACAATCTCTATGCAGTGCCGTCTACCACTTACTAGTGTCTTAAGTTCCCGTTTCAGTGGCGGGTGGTGAAAGTTAAAAGCAATTCCACAGTCCAGACAGTCGAGGTCATTTCCAATAAAATATTGCCAACACTCTGGCCGAGCAACAAGTCGGTCATCTCTATAATGGACCTTGACTTTCCATGGGCCTATGCGCCACGCAAGCTGGCCATTGTGTCGATAAACATCAAGGTGAAGCCCAAGATGACAGATCCTAAGGGTTGGAATATGATATTAAAATTAGGCTATCAGCCCGGCATGGGTCTCGGTGCTCAGTTGCAGGGGCGGACTAAGCCGATCCCCAGGGGCATGAAGATGAGCAGGAGGGTCCTTGGATACCGAGAGTCCTCATTGTCAATTCTAGGAGACTCGGGGCCATTGACTTGGGACTACTGCCAACACTTTGTAAGGGGGCAGTTACAGCCTGGTACCTTGAAGACCCGGCCCCGTCCCGATAAGAAAGAAGATGATGCCTATATAGTTTCTGGCCTGCCATCATCACCAAAGGGGCCGGTTGATGATATTAATGACTTTAGTGAATATTTTGCAAAGCTATTTGATGAAGAAGATTGTGCAGTAAGGCCGGAGGCGCGGATTGTGGAACACTCGCAAGGAAAGCTAGCTCAGAGTCCACGGGATGGGGGAAGCCCACTCATTGCATGTTCTTGGTCTCCTTCCCATCTTGCTTCTTTTTTTCAAAAGCTAGAGTTTTTACCCCGATCACCTTCCATTATGATTAATCCGTTGTTGGTGGAAATGCCAATGGAGTTTCTAATTGTGACATGTCCATGTGGGTGCTGCCCACCAGTTGATCTTTCAAGCATGTGGTTTTCCTCCTCCGATCCTTTCTTCGATGTCCTTTTTCCATCCCTCTATCCTCTTACACTTCCTCCTCCTCCTTCCTCCTCTGCTCCATCCTGTTGTGTGCTCTCTACTATTCTCCAAAAAAAATGGCAACTTTAAAACGGAGATTGCAGTTTAGGGCAACGTTATTCTTGATTTATCCTCCTCTCAGGGGCGCAAGGCCCCTGATCCTCTTCCATTAGGTTTGTTTGATTCTATCCCTGCTAGGCTAGGATTAAAGTCTGTCGAGTCTCTTAGGGTAGCAGAGTCTGTTGAAGTAGGTTAATGTTCTAAATTGTCTGGTCCTTCCACGATTGAGGCGCGCCCGATGATGCGTCATTCTAAGTCTGTCCCCGATAGGTTCCTTCATGATCTAGCCAAGCGCTGTCATGCCCTCCTTAAGTGCTCGAAGTTTGTAGAAACGGCCATCGCCCTCCAAGATGACGAGGAACAAGAAGTGGTGTGGAGCGATGACGGACTAGGAGTCCACGAGATTGTAGATGAGAAAGACCCGACAGATTATGAGGACAGTGGCGTAGATGACACTGCCAACTTCTACGCACAAGGTTTAAAGTGGTTCGATGAGCCCGTCGTCGACAGTGGATGAACCTACGAAAGAAATAAATCTTGGAACTGATGAGGATCCCATGATCATTCTTATTTCTGCTAGCCTCCCTCCTCAGGTTGAAGAAGAATTGGTCAAAGTTTTGAGGGAGTATAGCGATTCTTTTGCCTAGTCTTATGAGGACATGCCAGGTCTTGACCCCTCCTTAGTGGAACATCGACTAGTGCTTAAACTAGGGGCAAGACCCGTGAAACAAAAGCTAAGAAGATTTCACCCCCACATGGCCTTGAAGATGAAGGAAGAGGTTGATAAATTGCATAACGCCAGATTTATTCGGGACATCTTGTATCCTCAGTGGGTGGCAAATATAGTCCCTGTTATGAAGAAAGATGGAAAGGTAAGGATTTGCATTGATTTCAGGGATTTGAATAAGGCATGTGGTGCTCTCTCATTCATGGATGGTTATTCTGGGTAAAACCAAATCCATCTAGCTCCGGTAGACCAAGAAAAGACCTCGTTCACCACGCCCTGGGGCACTTATTGTTATGTGGTCATGACTTTCAGTCTGAAGAATGCAAGAGCCACTTACCAACGGGCAATGATGGCAATATTTCATGATATGATGCATGTGTATATGGAAGCTTACGTGGATGATATTATGGTGAAATCGAAGTCGAAGGAAGAACACCCCGCTATTTTGGCCAAGGTGTTATAAATGGCTCAGGAGTACAAATTGAAGATAAATCCAAAGAAATGTGTATTTGGAGTGTCCTCAGGGAAGCTGTTAGGATTCATAGTCAGTAAACGGGGAATTTAGATCGATCCTAATAAAGCAAAGGCATTTTCTTTATATGCCCGGCAGAGGTTCCTTAAAACCAGTTTCTTTGACTGCACTAGGCCTTTTCCAGCAGGCATGCCCTCTGGTATGTTTCAGTAGGCTAAGAATCTTATCATAAATAATTCTAGATGGATGATTGGTGATGTGAATGGAGCTGATTTTTGGAAGGATAACTGGATAGGATGGGGGCCTCTCATCAGCACTGTTCAGCAGGTGAGTTTAGCAGGATTCAGGATTTGCCCAGGACTTCTGTCACGGAGGTAATTCAAGATCCCACTCATGCAGCTAGGACCTTTCTCAACAATGGCCACTGTCTACCCCATATTCACTTGAGATGTGAGGTTGACTCTTGTATATGGACTCGCACAACAGGAGGTATATTCACGGTTAAGTCGATTTGCAACTTATTGAGGTTGACAGGTATAGTAAGACGTCCATGGGCTAATCTCTGGCATTCCAGCATTGCTCCGAGGGCGGCCAACTTCTTCTGGAAACTTTTCCACCGTGCAGTGCCTGTAGATAGCAAGGTGGCAGATTACGGTATCCCACTGGCATCAAAATGCAATTGCTGTAAATCTCTAGCTCCAGAGGACCTTAATCACCTATTTATAAAAGGTGACTTGGCAGCAGAGTTATGGACCTGGGTCACTCCACTGATTAGTTCAAAGGTTAATCCAAGTGACCAAATAACTATCCGTTGCTGGAACATCCTGGCAAGTACCAGTCTACGCCAGGCGTACAGCTTTGTTGGTATGTATGCAATCATTCTAATGTTATGGGAGATATGGAAGAACCGATGTGCTATTAGATTTGACAATATCATCCCGAGTGTTAGTTGCATTAAGAGGAGAATCAGCTCCGCTGTTTCTTATGCCCTTGACAAGCTCACATTTTCATCTGTTCTCTCAACATAGCATAAGAATAAATTGGCCCAATTCCATTTCTTTCCCAGGGTCATTCAAAAATGGCAGATAGTTTTGCTTTGTAGACTGGCATCTTCCCAGCGCACCTTGCATGTTGATGGGGCTTCCAAGGGTAATCCAGGAATGTGTGGTGGTGGAGGTTGTTTCCATGACTCTGCTAGTAACATGTTAGTAAGCTTTGCTTTCCACTATGGATACGTGAGTAATCTTTTAGCAGAAGCAAGGGCGCTACATGATGGCTTGTCCATTGCAATGACTGGAGGTCTCCATGTGGCTACTGTCTTCACTGACTGTGCTTTGTTAGTTGATTCCATCCGAAAAGGTGTGGCTCCGAGCTGGATAATTCTTCCATGGTGGAAGGAAATTTTAGACTTAATTACCAAATGTGGATGCTCGGTGCGGCATGTTTATAGGGAGGGCAACCAAGTAGCTGATGCCTTGGCCTCCCATGCTTGTGCTAATCACAGTAACTCAATATTTACTCGAGTTAGTGATCTTCCTCGATTGGCTAGGGGGGTACTGAGGATGGATAATGTTGGCTTGCCAACTCTTCGCAATTGTAATTAGCTTTGTTGGTTTTGTAGTCTTTTAATTTTTCAGTTTGGTTGGAGGTAAAGACAGGGGTATGCCCCGCAGTATTTGTATTCTTTCAAAAAATCAATAACATTTCTTGGCCACATTGTCAGTCTGGGGAAGTGAGAACATGCTCCCCTACTTAGGGAGGATGCACTTGACTAGGCTCTGACTCTGTTGGTCGGTGCTTACTTAAAAAAAAATAAAGGAAAGGCCGTCATGGATATGCCCCCACCAAAGAACATCACTGAACTTTGAGGGTTAATTGGACGTTTATAATTTATTCAAAGATTTATATCTCAGCATTCTCAAAGGTGTCATCCATTTTATGAACTGCTTAAGGTGATGGCAAAATTTTAGTGGAATAAGGAATGTCAGAAGGCCTATGAGGATCTGAAGGTTTATCTATCTAATCTCTCGGTTCTGCAACCCCCTGTCCCTAGGAAATCCCTAATCCTATACATTTCTATCATTGAGGACTCCCTAGGAGCTATCCTGGTGCAAGTGGACGATGAAGGGAGAGAAAGGGCAACTTATTACCTCTCTAGGTTGTTCAATCCCGTAAGGGCCAAATACAGTGCCATGGAGAAGACCTGCGCAGCATTACTTTAGGTAGCTAAGAAACTGAAACATTATTTCCTTGCCCATGAGGTTAAGTTGATCTCTAGAATGGACCAAATCCGTTATCTCTTGGAGAAGCACATCCTATCTAGTAGAATGGCTCACTGGCAGAGCTTCCTTTCCCAATTTGACATCACCTTCGTCACCCAAAAGGCAGTCAAGGGCTATGCCATCGCTGAACATCTTGCCCATTTGCCTGTTCCTTGCACAGATTCCATCCAGGATGAGTTTCCTGATGAACACCTTGCCATTCTCACTCGTCATCACTTCTGGTCCCTGCACTTTGATGGTGCGCTTAATTCTCAGGGCCATGGGATCGGCGCTGTTCTCCTCACTCCGGAGGGAGTAACCATTCCATTTGCATATCAAATCTCTTTTCATGCTACAAACAATATAGCCGAGTATGAGGCTCTCCTCGCTGGATTAAAGCACGCCTATCTCTTGGGCGCACAGTATTTGAACATTATAGAATATTCTCAGCTGGTGCTATGCCAAGTCCTTTCTACCTATCGCACCCGTGACCCGAAGCTCAAGCCCTATCAAGATTTGGTCACTCTCTTGGCTAGGCAGCTCCGCAAATTGATTTATATTCATACTCCTCGATCTTAAAACATTCTTGTTGATGCACTTGCGTCGCTTGCTTCTTCCATGTCCTTCTCTCTTTGTCGCGCTACTGAGACCATTGTGATCCAGCGCTTAGACGCTCCTTCCCTTCAGGATCCCTGGTTTGATAACCTTAGGAATTCCGTAGAGAATAAGGCTGAGAAGGAAGATTTGAAAGAAGTATGATGGGGGAATCTCTCGCCCTTCACATTTTTCCACAGCTTCGATTGCTCGCCAGCATAGCTCCATTGTGTCCGTCATATTTTTCTGAGTCGAGTCATGTAATTTTCATATTTTATTTGAGTCATGTAATTGTAATTTTCCTTTTATTTGAGTCATGTACCTAGGTTAATGAGTCATCTACCTAGGTTAAGTGTCATTAGATTGTTTAGAATGATTATTGGGCCCAATTCTTTGGGCTAGGCCCAGGGGCGCCCCTACCCCCTTGGTCTTTGGTCATTGTAGTAAGAGTCAGGGACTTTTGTAGAAATGTGGGTTGCCTATATATAGGACCCCATTTCCTCCATTTGAGTTAATGAATCAATGAATGAAAATTTCCATTTGAGAGTTCAAAATTCCTATTGGAGAGATTCTATTAGTTGGGTGAGAAACCCTTGGGAGTGATTCCCCCTATCCCCCCTCTATCTCTCTACCTCTCTCTCTCTAATAAGTCATTTTCTCTCCCTCCACTTTCTCTCTCTAAAACTGGCACCCATTTCTCTCTCCTCCCCTCCCAACCACCTTTCTCTCTCTTTCCCCCTCCAATAACTCATCCCCAACTCCCCACCAACCCACCTTAACTCCACCCCAGCACCAAGGGAGATTCCACCACTCCCCACTCCACCCTCCAACCACCAACCACCCACTCCCCTTCCCCAAGCACCCTCTCATCTCCCAAGGGATAATTCCCACTCCCCAAGCCCCCTTTTACCTTCCCTACACACCTCTTCCCATCCCCCAAGACCAAAATTTAATCGCACCCTTAAACCCATTTTCAAATACCCTTTCCCTCTCACCCACCTTCCCAAATTCGTAGCTCCTCCTCCCACCACCTGTTAGACCCCCTTCCAGACCCCATTCTTCCCTTCCCCCATCTTGGAACACCCCCTCCTAGACCCCCTCACAGCCCGGGCTTTCCCCACAATCATCCACCCCCATTTCCCCTCCCATATACCCTATTCCCCCCCGTCATCTTCAACCTACAGTTCCTAGTTGCAGATCTGTAGAAGAGTAGTAGATTGCAGAGGTGACCACAGTTTCCTCTGGACGTTTCTGAAAGATCAAGAGCCATCGTTGGAAGCATCTCCCAGTCCTCTTCGCAACGGCGGTGGTCCCATCCCGTTCTAAGTTCGTGATCGCCCAGGGGAGTCATTCTTCCCCGACTGCGAAAAGCCTCCCTGGCAGGAGACCAGATCCGGAGTGGAAGCCCAACAGCGATGGTCATGCTTGGAATCAGATCTAGAGTTCTTCTTAAAAAAGCTTCTAATACGAGTCTTCTTTCTTCTCCAAAAAGTAGAGCTCAGTTTGGTGTTTGGAACCTGGAGTTATCATTTTTCTCCCCCGGGTGCGCGGTTCTGCCTCCCCACAGTCTGCACCGACCTTTCATCAGAGTTCAGAGTCCACTGGTCTTCTCTGACAATGTTTGGCTTCCCCGGTAGTTTTTCTTCGAAGAGGACCCATCAACGGTTCCAACGGCTCCAGCGTCACCTGATTCTGAGTTCGGGAGCGGTTGTGGCATCCTCTTCTTCCTGCTGTTGGAAACCTGAAGCTGTCAGAACCGAGGGTCTGCCACCCTGTTCAAGCCCCTACCCCGACCAGCAGATGTGCCCAATGAAATCAAAAAAATTCAAGCATCATCCCGATCCAGATACAAAGAATCTCCAAGTGGTCTCGTCATCGGAAAAATTCTGGAGTGGCCACAGCATCATGATAACCATCAGTCAGTCTTGAAGCACAGACAGCGGACAGAACCGACGTCAGCTTCCTTATTGATCGCTAGTTCGGTGTCACCCCTCCCCGCTTGGCCGGCTGAAGGCCCCTCCTTATGTGGAGGTAGTTTTGGATGTAATATTAGTTGACCCCCACCCCTAGATGCCCCCCCCCCTTGCATGGGGTATAGTGTTGTAACAATTTGAGCAGGTCAAGCTATCCCGGTGCGGCGTGTGGGGAACCCACGCTTCCCCGCTCGCCCACGTCTCCGAGCAGGACCGGTTTCTTCAAACCGATCGAGTAAGTGCTCCACTCCTAGCTCCATTTAGTGCTTGTTCTTTCTAATATTAGTTCATAAACTCCGCTGGCCGTGAGAGTGAGAGCCCGATCCTTGAGCTCTTTGCTTCAAGAGATCACCGTGGGGTGAGGAGTGTAACCCGTGCCTTGGCACCACGTCGGCTCCCTTGAATTGGGCTGCCATTACCCTTGGGAATTAACCTAGGCCTTGCTGGCCTTCTACCAGCAAGGTACCAGCCCTCACAACCTCTCCTTGGCATTTCCAAGCTACCCCGGGTCTTGGGTTAGCATCGAATGAGCGGTCGCCATTATCGATCCGTTTGAATTACAAATTGTGCTTATTCATTTTGGTCCAAGGGTGTGTCACATCAATTGGTATCAGAGCAAGTCATTGACTTGTCTCTACAAGTCAAGTCCTAGGGCATGCTTGCATTGGAGTCATCATCAATCCGACCCTTGCATTGATCCCCCCGATCATCATGGCCACCTCCTACTTAGCCTACTCACCACCCATGGACTTCATCCTAGATAGGGATATTACCTTTGACGGATCACGTTCTAGTGACTATCTTAGGTGAGAGGCTACCATAGAAAAGTACTTTGAAAAGACTTGGGTATATGGATCCGCGAGAGTCCGAAAGGCCAAGGGACGGTTTCGGGGTCAAGCCAAGAGTAAGTGGGAACACATAGAGGGATTAAGAAGGGTTAGGAGGCAAGAGCCCATTTTCTCATGGGATGATATAAAAGTAGAACTTAGAAAGATCTACATCCCCAAACATTCCCACCCCTCCTACTCAAGCACCCCTAACCCGAGGAGCACTACCACTCTTCCATCCCCACCCGGCCAACTTGAGACCGACCTTTGGTCTCCACTCCCACCACCCCCAACAAATCACCTCTCAACCACCATAACTACACTTCGCAACCAAGTCCTCTCCCTTAAGACCCAAATAAACCAAGCATCCACCTCTCCACCAAATCCCCCAAGGGTCCCCACAATCCAACCAAAACCCCCTTCCGCAAATCTCACTATCCAAACTCAATTGGCCCCCACTTCCCCCCCTCCACAACCGGCCGATCCCAAGGGGAAGAGACCCCTAACCGACTCGGTTTCCCCAATAAGGACCACCACTCACCCTATTCTCATCATTCAAACCCAAGTGGACCTCGTGTCCATCCCTCCACCTAGACCCATGACGGCCACCACCACCCAACCCACAATCCCTCACCAAACCCATACCCCACAATTCCCCTTGGTCCCCACCACTATCCCTCCATCATCCTCTAAAAAGGGTACACCCCCCCCAATCAACCCAAACTGAACCAACCCACCTTCCACTTCCAACCCCAACCCTACCCTAACCTAGGCCACCACTACTTCCACTCCCAACCCAAGTTCGACCTCACTCACCACCCCAGGTACACCATGCCCCAACCATCATCACCCCATCTCCAAAAGACCTTCCCATTCCCTTGAGAAAGAAGGCCACACCCACTCACATAGGAATAGTTGATAGCCCAGACCCTCTCCCCGCCCATAAGGAAGTCCGAGTTCACAGCAATGGTGAGGAAGAGCCTCAACCCTTCACCTCTTCAAATAATCTTGATCTTCAAGAGCCACAAACCATCACAAAAGGCACTATAATCATAGATGGGCCCCTAGCTAGATGGCTAAAGGAGAGACCAATTCACCCCATCATGTCCTATGTTTGCCCTCCCATAGAGCAAAACCTTCCCATTATACCCTTCTCATCCTATCACACCATAATCCAAACATCCTACCAAGTGGAAACCTTAGAGGACCTTCTTAAGGGCTTAGCATGGCAATTAGAGTTGACTGGCATGTTGACTCCCATGACCCAACAACCTAGGACCCTAGACCTCCTACACCTATGTATTGGGTCCATCACCTCAATGTGCTCCATGGGTTGCTACACTAGTGACCTCCTATTATTCCTCCCTATACCCGATGAGCCCGATGTTATCCACGAATTAGAGTTGATTCTCTTGGGTAGAATGTCGATCCCTCCACTCATGGCCGACCAACTCACAATGAACTTCGGCCCAATTATCTCATTAGAGGAGGATGACCCACCACCACTTGAGGATCTTGAGGACATAGGGACCCTCCCCCTCGATAACCCTTTTTTGATCCCTTTGATCCCTTCTAATGGGGGTCAAAGAACCCATGGGACCCAACCACCTTATCCACCACCCACCTTTCCCTATCCCAACCCACCATGTTTGACCCAAACCACCCCATCCTAGACCCAGGTTACACCTTGGCAGCCATGACCTTGGGCCACATATCCCTAGGTAATAAGGTTGTGCCCCACCCCATGACGACCACCTTCTTAGATCCATTCGATCCTTTCTAATGGGAGTTCAAATGTTGTCCCACACCTATACACATGGAAGTCACATTTGGGAAAAGCATGCATGTGTCTAGGCTTACCACACCCCTTGGCATGAACACTATGTTGGGTCCATTCATTCATATCACCCACATGTCAAGTAGAAAGTATGAGTGGTCCATATTCGGATGTCATGGTCCACCTTCATTCATCATGGGTCTTAAGCATGTCAAAGGCATCTACGGATGTCCGGGTCCCCCGATATTTATCACCAATTTGCATGATAGGGCCACCTACGGGTGCCCCGGCCCACCTAGGCTGACCAAAGTTTACACTGCATCATTATATGATAGGTCTACTTTTGGTTGCCCAGGTCCACCCATCACCCCTAGAATGTCTGCATTCACAACATTGTATAAAGAGATCCGCAAGCACATTAGCAAGAAGAATGTGACTTATAAAAGGTTGGCCGACTCTCATCGACGTCACCAAAATTTTCACGTGGGTAACTTTATGATGGTGAGGATGGAGAAGCTCTCCCCAGGAGACATCTCCAAATTGAGGCCTCGCGGGGCTGGTCCCTTCCAGGTTATGAGGTACATTGGCGCTGAGTTATAGCTTCCCGACGAATATGGGGTAAGTCCCACATTCAATGTCACCGACCTAGTGCCATATAAGGGACCCACGGTGGTACCCAGTGAGGATAATGACCCTATTCCTTCCCTTGAGAGAGCACCCACCTGTGAGGAGAGACCACCAGCCAAGAGAGCCCAGCGTGAGCAAATTGAGCAAATATTGGATGAACATGTCACTGCCATCAGGAGCAAGGTGTATGAGCGCTATCTCATCGGGTGGACGGATCGGTCTCCTTCGGATGACTTATGGGCGATATCACTTCTACACCCTCCAATGAGGGAAGGACTCTTACTCGACGGAGTCGAGTTCTCCGCACCCTGAGAGTATGATGGGGGCATCTCTCACCCTTCACATTTTTCCACAGCTTCGATTGCTCGCCAGCATAGCTCCATTGTGTCCGTCATATTTTTCTGAGTCGAGTCATGTAATTTTCATATTTTATTTGAGTCATGTCATTGTAATTTTACTTTTATTTGAGTCATGTACCTAGGTTAATGAGTCATCTACCTAGGTTAAGTGTCATTAGATTGTTTAGAATGGTTATTGGGCCCAATTCTTTGGGCTAGGCCCAGGGGTGCCCCTACCCCCTTGGTCTTTGGTCATTGTAGTAAGAGTCAGGGACTTTTGTAGAAATGTGGGTTGCCTATATATAGGACCCCATTTCCTCCATTTGAGTTAATGAATCAATGAATGAAAATTGCCATTTGAGAGTTCAAATTTCCTATTGGAGAGATTCCATTAGTTGGGTGAGAGACCCTTGGGAGTGATTCCCCCTATCCCCCCTCTCTCTCTACCTCTCTCTCTCTAATAAGTCATTTTCTCTCTCCTCCACTTTCTCTCTCTAAAACCTGCGCCCCTTTCTCTCTCCACCCCTCCCAACCACCTTTCTCTCTCTTCCCCCCCTCCAATAACTCATCCCCAACTCCCCACCAACCCACCTTAACTCCACCCCAACCCCAAGGGAGATTCCACCACTCCCCACTCCACCCTCCAACCACCAACCACCCACTCCCCTTCCCCAAGCACCCCCTCATCTCCCAAGGGAGAATTCCCACTCCCCAAGCCCCCTTTTACCTTCCCCACACATCTCTTCCCCTCCCCCAAGACCAAAATTTAATCCCACCCTTAAACCCATTTTCAAATACCCTTTCCCTCTCACCCACCTTCCCAAATTCGTAGCTCCTCCTCCCACCACCTGTTAGACCCCCTTCCAGACCCCATTCTTCCCTTCCCCCATCTTGGAACACCCCCCCTAGACCCCCTCACAGCCTGGGCTTTCCCCACACTCATCCACCCCCATTTCCCCTCCCATATACCCACTTCCCCCCCATCATCTTCAACCTACAGTTCCCAGTTGCAGATCTATAGAAGAGTTGTAGCTTGCAGAGGCCACCATGGTTACGTCCGGACGTTTCTGAAGGATCAAGAGCCATCGTTGGAAGCGTCTCCCAGTCCTCTTCGCACGGCGGTGGTCCTATTCCGTTCTGAGTTCGTGATCACCCAGGGGAGTCATTCTTCCCCGACTGCGCAAAGCCTCCCTGGCAGGAGACCAGATCCAGAGTGGAAGCCCTACTGCGACGGTCCTGCTTGGAATATGATCTAGAGTTCTTCTTCAAAAAGCTTCTACTATGAGTCTTATTTCTTCTCCAAAAAGCAGAGCTCAGTTTGGCATCCGGAACCAGGAGTTATCAATTTTCTCCCCCAGGTGCGCGGTTCTGCTTCCCCACAGTCTGCACCGACCTCTCATCAGAGTTCAGAGCCCACTGGTCTTCTCCAAAAATGTTTGGCTTCCCTGCCAGATTTTCTTCGAAGAGGACCCGTCAACGGTTCCAACGGCTCCAGCGTCACCTGATTCTAAGTTCGGGAGCGGTCGTGGCGTCCTCTTCTTCCTGATGTTGGAAACATGAAGCTGTCTGAACCAAGGGTCTGCCACCCTGTTCAAGCCCCTACCCCGACCAGCAGCGGTGCCAAAAGAAATCAAAAAACTTCAAGCATCATCCCGATCCAGCTAAGAAGAATCTCCAAGTGGTCTCGTCATCGTAAAAATTTTGGAGTGGCCACAGCATCATGATAACCATCAGTCAGTCCTGAAGCACAGACAGCGGACAGAACCGACGTCGGCTTCCTTGTTGATTGCTAGTTCGGTGTCACCCCTCCCCGCTTGGCCGGCTGAAGGCCCCTCCCTGTGTGGAGGTAGTTTTGGATGTAATATCAGTTGACCCCCACCCCTAGATCCCCCCCCCTTGAATGGGGTGTAGTGTTGTAACAATTTGAGCAGGTCAAGCTACCCCGGCGCGGCGTGTGGGGAACCCACGCTTCCCCGCTCGCCCACGTCTCCGAGTGGGGCCGGTTTCTTCAAACCGGTCAAGTAAGTGCTCCACTCCTAGCTCCATTTAGTGCTTGTTCTTTCTAATATTAGTTCATAAACTCCACTGGCCGTGAGAGTGAGAGCCCGATCCTTGAGCTCCTTGCTTCAAGAGATCACCGTGGGGTGAGGAGTGTAACCCGTGCCTTGGCACCTCGTCGGCTCCCTTGAATTGAGCTGCCATTACCCTTCAAAATTAACCTAGGCCTTGCTGGCCCTCTACCAGCAATGGCCCAACCCTCACAACCTCTCCTTGGCATTTCCAAGCTACCCCGGGTCTTGGGTGAGCATCGGGTTAGCAGTCACCATTATCGGTCCGTTTGAATTACAAATTGTGCTTGTTCATTTTGGTCCAAGGGTGTGTCACATCAAAGTATCGTTAACAGAATTGGAAGAGATCTTGGAAGAAGAGGAGTTGCCTTGGTGCCATGAAATTGAGATGTATTGTAGGAACGGTTCGTTCCCGAAGTCGGCTAACGCAGAGTAGTGTAAGGCCATCAGAAGAGTTGCCTCAAGATAAACAATCATTGCTGGAGAATTGTATATGCGCGCTCTTAACTGAGTTCTTATGAGATGTCTGGATGATGACGAGACCCGGAAGGTCGTTGAAGCAACTCTTTCAAGTGAGTGTGGGGGGCAAGTTAATGGTCAGGCGCTGGCCAAGAAGATCCTTAGGCAGGGCTATTATTGGCCAACCTTAGAAGAGGATTGTTCCACCTATGTTCGTAGGTGTATTCAGGGCCAACTTCACGTTGATAAGATTCATGCTCCCGCATCATCCCTCCATCATGTTTTTGCTCCTTGGCCATTCTCTATGTGGGCCTTTGACATTGTAGGCCCGCTGGATGATCCCAATTCTTAGATGCAGCAGAAGTCCTTTATACTTACCACCACTGAGTATTTCACCAAGTGGGCCGAAGCTGAAGCACATGCAGATATCAAAGCTTCCACTATTTACCGCTTCATCTTGAAGAATATCATCTCATTGTTTGGAGTGCCCAGCGACATCGTCACCAACAATGGACCGCAGTTTGTGTCACAAGAACTCCAGGACCTCTATAAGAAGTTTAATACTTCATTGCATCATTCATCTCCATATTACCCTCAAGGCAATGGCCAAGCCGAAGCCACGAATAAAACCCTTCTTAAAATTATTAAGAAAACATGCGAGTCACACAAATTTTTTGATTAGCCTGAAAGATTAGTCGAAGCTCTATTAGCTTATCGCACCTCCGTCCGTACTCCCACAGGGCAAACTCCTTTTGCTCTCACTTATGGGATGGAGGCGGTACTGTTGTATGAGATTTTGATCCCCTCCCGATGAGTACAACTTGATAAGGAACTTAATCTCGATGAGCGTCGAGAGGTGTTGCTAGTCCAGCTGGAACTCTTGGATGAGAAGAGGCTTAATGCGGCCAATTATGTCTCTGCATATCAAAAGCGAGTTTCGCATCATTTTCAAAAGAAGGTCATTGAACGTAAATTTCAAGTGGGTAACATAGTTTTGAAATGTAAATCTATTAGAACAGGATGTCCCAGGTCTAAGCTGTAACCCAACTAGGAGGGCCCGTTCGTACTCAAGGAGGTCTATCCTGGGAACGCTTATCGCCTAATTAATGCTGAGGGTAAGGAATTGTCTCATGTGTGGAATGGGCTATATCTTAAGCGCTTTTATCCTTAAAGAGTCTGGCTAACGATAACTGGATGGCCTTCCTTTAATCAGTAGAGAGGATTCTTTAGCACAGCACTCACACACTACACGACGCCCTTGGTCAGGGTCTTCTTTTTGCGAAACACCATTTCTCCTTCGGCCATGCTGGGGGGAGGTGAAAGTCCTTGCCTTTTCTTTCTTCGGCCAAATGTAGGGGCAAGAGATTGACGGATGGAATAACCAACCTAGCCAATCCCCAATACGAGAGCGGTTTCAAATAGGGGTAGTCTTCAAAAAAAAAGAGACAAGAGAGAGAGAAAAAATACCATGAAAAATGTCCCTGATCCTAGTAACCGGGCCTTCTTCTCCTAACGCAAGAGTCGATGTTCACGTAAAATAGTGAAGGGTTGTGCAGCATCATGTGTGTATCAAATTCAATGAAAATCCAAAGCAAAATTATAACATCAAAGACATGAAGTCCCGGCGCAACAAGCTGACTCTTTGAGGGGTAGTGCCATGGAAGGAAGTTGACTCCTGATATCTCCCACCCCAATGCAAGGCTTGTCCCTAATTGTCTTCCATTTTCTCCCTAAAGTCTAGGTCCTGCCCTGGGCATGGCCTTAGGAGAGGCATCGTCATGCGAACGGAACCCCCGGCCAAGGGGTTGTCATCTTGAGCGCACGCTGTGTTTTAGAAGATTCCTGATGACAAGGGTTGAGATCCCCACTGCCTAATTTGAGTCAAAAAATAAAAAAAAAATCAAATATCTTCAAAAGATAAAAAAATCAAATATCTTCAAAAGATAAAAAATTAAATATTTTCAAAACTCAAAAAAAATTAAATATTTTCAAAACTCAAAAAAATCAAATATTTTCAAAACAAAAAAAACAACAAAAAACAAAAATCAAATATTTTCCAAACCATCACGCATTTCTCATGCATTTCATGGCATGCATTGCATTTTCACCTTATGTCATTTCTTTGCCTATTTGATAGGGCTTAACCCCTTGACCAAATTTCAAGAATTGGTCCCACATCAGGCTTGCCCTCGGCAAGGGGTTAAGCCTAGAATAGATTTAACTTGTTTCTCTGTTTAGTGTGTGCAGGGATAGGTCCGCAAGGCCCGAACTACAAAGCCCATAGACTCCTCTCATATCTACTTGTTTGCGGTCTTATGAGGACTGTTTACATTCAACTAGCGGTCACTTCCTGACCGTTTCATATTCCAGCAGTCATTTGGTAGGCCGCTGTTTACCCGGAGTCCAAACACACATCCCCTTCTGATATATGTACCTTTGAAATCTAAAAGGGACCGTTTTATATGAACTCAGTGGTCAAGTACTGACCATCTTGCTCTGATAGCGGTCCCTCGACAGACCGCTTCTTCCTCTGAGGACTGTTTGCCACATGCTCAATGGTCCGCTCAGATGTCTACCTGTTTGCGGCCGATTGGAGGCCGTTTCTCTTATTTTAGCGGTCATGTTGTGGCCATCTTATTCTGGCAGCGGTCCTTGGTAAGGCCATTTCTATTCCCAAGAACTATGTCAAACCACACAAGTGTGGGAAAGAGTGGCAAGTCTATAGCCGATGCAATATAAATTCTTTCATTCATTTATTCAATCTCAAATACATCAAATTCAAGCTACGGATCCCTACACATCATGGAAAATAACTCAATCCTCGATCGGGCATCCAAGCGAGGTCGGATCTCGCGTAACACTCTCAGGTAAAGCTGGTACTCCTCCTGGATCTCTGTCACCTTTGCTGGTAGAGTACGGGTCTTGCTGACCTCCTACATGATTAGAGCACTCCTGACTGCCTGCTCGTCCTCCACTGTCCCGAGTCTCCTCGCCTGTAGTGCGGGTAGGTGGGGTTGCGCTGGAACCATGGTATGCGAGAGACCAGCCTGTAGAGAGCACCTGTGAGGGTTGTACATTGCTAAAGTGGTGTTCCCCACGAGCCTCAAGTCCAACCTAAGCCTACTGGGAAGCCTGAGGGTAGTACCAACAGGGAAAGCTGGGTGCATCATGAACCAATCAAGAGGCAGAGTGTTGAGGTAGATCTGCCATTTATCTCTAGTCTTCCTGTCTGCAGTCCTGCACTCAACTTGCTGAGGAAACCCGAATGCGCCTCCAATGAAGAAGAGTGGGTGGCTCCCAAAAAATCAACTGAGAGAAGGAATGTCCTCCTTTGGTAGGAACTTCAATCTAACCCCCATCCAACACTCAAGTAAGATCATAGACCCAAAGAGAGGCCCACCAAGGGAAGCTGAACTAAGGCCCTCGTACAGGTAAGAAAGGATGGCCTGTGAAATGGACAACCCTCGCCACAACCCACTAATGATGCTCAGGTTTGGTATGTCTAGAAGGTGGTCAGTGGTACGAAAAAGTATAGCCCTGCATAGACAGATAGAAGTGGCCTTAGCTATGGCCTCATTCCACTCACATTTATTTTTACAATGGGCAATAACCCACTGGGCCATGGGAAGCAAGTGGACGTGTTAATAACTAATCATGGTCTTTACATCCTTTGAGTTGGGTACGAATTCCCCTAGGATCAGAGAGGGGTCTATAGGGGCAACTGTATGACACACTAAGTCCTCGTCCCCTACCTTGGACCTAGGAAGGGCTAGCAATGTCTCAACCTTTTCTAGGAGGATAGTAGCTTCAAACGAGGGGATGATAAATGTGTGGGTCTGAGGATGCCATATCTCCACTAGAGCTGAAATGCTGTGCCAATCAAGTGAGAGTTTGTGGTAATTTTTAGCCAAGACAAGTAATGGATGGAGGTGCCAGGCTTTTAGGATGGAGATCACACCTAGTGGAAGTTCACGGACCATAGGAGCCACCCATTTTAGGTTGGAGTAACGCCTAGGGCCAGGAAGAAGTTATAGGAAGAAAGAAAGAAAAAATAGGAGAGAGAGAAGAGCAATATAAGGATTTGGAAAACAATTTCAACAAATTTGCAAAGTGATTGATAAAGCCTACCTCCGGCAAGGGATTGGTGCTCAAATGATTAGGAATGGAAGTCAGCCATTGTAGCACCTCACGCTCTTTCTTAGCTGGTTGTGGCCCATTGTGGGAACTCTCCCCCATTGTGCTAGCCTCAAGAGCCCTTTTCATATTGATTTGGGTGGTTGTACTAAGATTTTCAAGGCTAGAAAGAGGGGTTTGGTTTGAGTTACGAATTTGAGAGTCCCCCTACTTATAGAGCTCAAGTTCTTAGCCTCCAGCCAGTAGGATCGAGTTAGGATAGGCTCAATCAAGGTTAGGATCGCTCTTAGCGCGGTTGGATAGGTTTACCCATGGGTTGGGACTCTCCAATAGAGTCTCGATCGGAGTTAACAGTCTTTCTGACCTTGCGGTCTATCGAGCGACCGCTATCCGTTCTTAGCGGTCTTTCCACGACCGTTTCCATCTCCGCTCACATTCTTATCCATCTGTGTGGTTAATGGTCTTGGATAGACTGTCTTCATTTTAAAGCAGTCTTAATGGGACCGTCTCTCGAGCTTTGCGGTCTTGAATGAACTATCTTCATCATCCGCCCAGTTGTGGCTTGTTCAGTCTTTAGCGGCCTGTCTTAGGACCGCTAAGCTCGTTAAGCAGCCTTTCCAAGACCGTTTCTTTACTGTCTTAGCTTTCTTTTTCAAACCCCCCATGCCTAAGTTTCTCTCACCTTCTACTTTTTTCGTCACTCTCTTTTGTACTCTCGCGTTGTCAATCACAGGGGTCGTTAAGTTAGGATTAGTTAGTGTCATTGTGCACGCATTTATCAGAAAAAGTCAAAAAAATCATGTCATTCCACTAAAGTCATACATGCATACATCTTGTGAGGTACATTAGGGATGTCCCTCTCCTAGACCGCCGCTCCATCTTGAGCTCTTATGGCACTTCGCCGGTGGTCCCATGGAGGTGCTCCCCTCTCGCCGACAGCTGTGTCACTCCTCCTCCTCGTTCCTTCGGTGTCCGAAGGAACCCGTGAAGTAATCTCTGTAGGCGCTGCTGGGCGCGCCACTCTGAGTCCTGCTGCACTCCGATCGTCGACTCATGACCTGGAGGGACTACTGGTACGCACCCACTTCACCTGTCAGCTTGGCCACCTGCAACCGAGACTACTCCAGTCCGCTCCCCAACTCGGCGACCTCGACGCGGAGGTGCTCTAACTCCGTCGTGTCAGCAAGGGATCACTCCATCTCTATGCGAGGGCCTGCCGCCTCTGACACCTTTGCACGCAGGCGCTCTACCTCTGCCAGGAAGCACTCGACTTTCTCTCTCTACCGAGTGGCCTCACTCTGCACTGCTGCCAACTCCCTCGCCAGCATATGCGTTCATCTCATAAATCACTCTTGCAGTTTAATCACAAAATCAAAAGGAGGAAGAGTGGTTTGCTTACCCTCTCAGCAAGAGTGGCATCGACCTCCTCCGCTCGCGCTGTCGCTCGCGCAGAATCTGCATCCCACTCGGCCCGATCTGTCGGTGGGTGTAAGGAGGAGGACGGTGTGTCTGGTGCCTAGCGCTGGGCTCCCTCGGCACGTTGCATTTAGAATCATGTCAGTCTCATTTAAGCATAAATATTGCATTTTAGATTTAAGGTTGAAGCTTACCAGGAGGTCCAAGGAGCGCTGGAGCTCGTCCCACTGCTGGACCGTGGAGTGGAGCAACCCATGGAGCTCTACAATCCATCCTTGGGGTTCTAGCTGCATGTAGAATGTCCATCTTTAGTATGCATTGTAGTCATAAGCATTTGAGGGTGCATGAGTTTAAGAGTAGTACCGGTCGTCGTGCGCCACAAACGACCTGGTCTCCGTAGCGTCGGGCGTAGGCCGTCAGGTAGGCCTCGTCACTGGTGGCTCGGGTGCGCACGTCTCGCCCAAGCCTAATCTAATCTCAGATCTGGTCTGCTACCTAGGTGATCTAGTCAATCTCTATCGCGAGTCCGCGTGGATGGCATCCCAGGCGCTCCTCTGGTCGCTCTCTCGCCGGGAACTCCACCTCTGGCTGGTGGACGCCCACCGTCCTCATGATCAACCGATAGTGGAGTGGCTTGATGACGTTTAGGTTATGGAGCCAGATGTCTCGACCCGCATATGCTAGCGCCGCCACCACCCATGGCTGGCCCTCCTATCCTTCGCCCTAGTACGGTGTCCACCGGGCCTGCAAAATGGCAACCAATTGCATTAGCATCCAAGCATATAGCTACATAAAGAATAAAAATCTTAAGTTTAGATCTTACCGAGGCATAGGGTAGAGTGTCAAGGTCATCCTGGATCGCCCGTACCTGGCGTCTCCGGGATTCCAGCTCTCGAACCACTGTCCACCGCCTCGCGATGGGCTCCCGGTCTGGATCCTCCTCCTGTCCTCTCCCCCTCCCGGGGAGGTACATGTAGGCCCACACCGGCATTAAAGCGTCAACATACAGCATTTCATAAAATCATATAGGAATTGCACAAGCATTCTAGGAGTCGATGCTTACCTGAAGCAGTGGGGAGAATCCGCCGAGCATTGTACACCGGCTGGTGGAGCTCAGGGTGTCGAAGAGGAAGGCTAGTACTGCCACACCCCAAGGGTACTCTCCAACACAGTCCACCTCCTCGTGCAAGGGCTGTAGTCGGTAGCTCACCCCATCACCTCTAGTCACGAACAACAGCTTCCTGAAAAACAACATCAGGAACTACCGCATGACTATGTCCGCCTCCGATCCTGGTGCTACTGTCTCCCACTCTCGTGCTCTATCCGTCAGTCACCCCAGGTGCTGCTTTGGCAGCTCTCCAACGACGATCCCAGCTCCTCACAAAACCAGGCTCTCCTGTAGCCTCGCTCTCGGTAGGATCGTAGAATGGCGTTCTGATCTCTGTAGCTCAAAACCCAGCAGCCTCTGGGCCAGCTCCCGGTAGTCTGTGTAAGTCCTCCCACTCACTGGTGCACCATGTACCCACAGCCCAGTGATGCGCGTCACATCCTCTAGTGTGGGGATCATGTGACCCCATGGGAGTAGGAACGCTCGACTGACTGGGTCCCACCGGTCGTGCAGCGCGTAGAGAAGGGCTATGTCTAGCCTCGCCACCTCCATGACCAGGAACTCAGCATGCCCCATAGCTATCAGCCTCTCCCTCTGAAAGTCCAGTAGCGCCAGGTACACTGCCCGGACTTGGAGCCATGAGATCCGTGTCCGGCATTTTACCTGCATACATTTAAACATTGTTTACATCAGTCATTCACTTCATATATGCTCATGCATTGCATTTTTAAAAAAAGTGTAGTCTACTGAAGTAGCGGCCACACTAGTGCCATTTCTATCTGTCTGATGGTCGTCCGTGGACCGTTCTACAACCCCAACGATCACCCTCAAACCATTTTTCACCCCCCAATAAAGCGCTTCGCTGATTTAGTTTAAACGATCACCCTCTGACCGTTTGTGTCTACCTAACGGTCTGTTGTAGACCGTTTTGTTTCTGGGCGGCCTGGTTAAGACCATTTTCAACCTTTGAAGGTCGGTGCCACCTAACGGTCATAGATGGACCGTCCTAATCCCTCAGCGGTCCCTAGTAGGACCGTTTCTTGTTTGCCACGGTGAACAACATTCACCCCTTCCCCCATCTTTGGAAATGGCCCAAAGGGCCCTTACATTTGGTTGTAGGGGTTGGTGTGACCCCTCTCCCTCCGTCTAGCCCTCATGCATCCAGTAAAATTCAAAATTGAGGGATTTTTTTGGTCCACGGCCTACCACGGATGACGGGGTTCTCCCGGCCGTTTCCTTGGTCACCGCCACTTCCTCCTCGCCCTCTTGAGGCATTGACGCTTCCTCGGGCACTCCGGCGGCCGTAGAGGGTCCCTCTCCCTCGGTCTCGGCCGGTGGCGGCATCTCCTCCTCCGGTGGGTTCGCCGGCGGTGCACGGTTCTCCTCTCCTGCCATTCCGCGTGCGAATCTCTTCAACACCAGCTTCTTGAGTCTCATGTAGGGGCACTCCCGTGTGAAGGGCAGGAGGAGTGACCTAGGGGGAAGGAAAGATCGGTGGAAGGAGGCTCTCGGTGGGGAAGATGGGGGAAGGCGATGGTTGGTGTTCGTTCTCGGTGGGGAAGACGAGGGAGAAGAAGGGTCAGTTTTCTTTTTTTTTTTTAAATCGATGGTCATCTAGCGGTCTATCGATTGACCGTTTATATCTTATAAACGGTCAAATCATGGCCATCTTTGTGAGTTCAGGCGGACAACAATGTGACTGTTTAGTGGTACTGTGCGGTCTTTCCTGTGACCGTTTTAATGGTTGAAGCGGTCATTCTCAAACCATTTTCTTTTAAAGGCTCTATTGTGTTATGATAAATTTATGTTTATGCACCCTGTTAGTTAATTTTTATGCATGATCACATTTTGGCTATCTGACTAATGTTGAATTGCACAACTTTCATCCTGCCAATTTACATTCCATGCTCCCAATCTGGCAGGTAAGTCAGGTAAGTAATCCATATCGCTTATCTTTTAATGCATTACTATATGGTATTTATGATATATTATCTCGAGAACCGGCTAGTCATTCATGTGTTCTGGGATCTGATGTTCCCCTTTATCAAAAATGATGATGATCTAGGTGCACATGTTTAATAGTTGGTTAGGCCGTTAGGTTGGAGAAATTAGGGGACGGTGGTTCTATATTGCACGTCGTGGTTGCAAATAGTATCCTGACCCTGATTAATCCAGTCTAGCAATATTATTCTCGTGTATTTTCTATTTTATCTTTCTGTGCATTCGTTTTAATGATTCCTTTATTTTAGCCCAACATACATCATACACATTTTTGAGCATTCATGACCCATAAGTTGTCTAAAGTGTCTCATTGATGATGGATAATTGTGCGTCTATGATCTTGAGTGAGAAAGAGTATTCCATTCAGAATTGGAAGATCTTTTCTGGTCTATTCACTTGGTTTGATTGACTGGGAGTCCCTGTCTAGAGTTTAGTCTGCTTTCTTTTATTTTCCATTATTGGTTATTTCGATCCCCTCATTGGCCTGTGGATTGTGTCCCCTCGATGAGGTTGGTTGTGTTTCCTTTCTCGTCTGTTTCTAGTTAGTTCCTTCAGATTGGTTTCATTTTGGTCCAATCATTCCGTGCGACTGGCTTAGAGTTTTCGGAAGATTCCTATCGCTCGTCGGTTAGGAACGGGTGTCGTTTACCTTAACGCCCACATTTCATTCTGCTCTGCTACATTTCCACTTTGTCTCCATTTCGCCTTCGCTTCACCTCCGCTCGCTCCCCTGCAAAGAGGGCATTAAGGAGGGGCATCTGTTGACACCCGTTTTATACCTTTTAGTTGGGTTATTTTCTTCCCTTTATTTGTGATGTCCCAAGTTATCCATTATTTATTGGGCCATTTTCAGATGGTTTTTTTGGCCTATTTTATGGATCACTTTATCCCTGGCTGGGCTTGCTCATGTAATTTCCCGAATTTGGGCTTATTGAGCTTTATTTAACTTGGTCATTGGATGAACGAGCATATTTATCTCTTCTATTTTTTATTTTAATAACGGTCTCACGTTAGACCGTTTCTGGAATTAGGCGGTCCATTGGATGGACGTTTGTCTGAACTTGCGTCGACCTGTCTTTTTCTACGTCGACTGATTATTTGTTATGACGGTCTCACGATAGACTGTTCCGTAACGGCGGCGGTCTATTTGAAGACCATTTTTTGTGTTTGACTTGGTCATTGAGGATAAATGAGCTTATTTATCTACTTTTTTATTATTTTCAATGGCCACGAGGATAGCGGTCAAATGATAGACTGTTAAGTGTCTCTGGCGGTCTATCGTTGGACCATTTTTATGCGCGAGATTCCTACGTCGATGGGCAATTTCTCTCTCTATCCGTGGTCAAACCTGTTGCTTCATCAATGGATTTATTCACGGATTCTCAGTCAAATAGGGCACCGTTTTATCCTGATAAAAGCTGAGAGTATTATCTCTATTTTATTCAAAAATAATCAAAGTCTAATTCTTGCCCAAATGCCCTCCAGTCGAGCTTGGGTTTCAAGGGTCTATAAATAGAACCCTTGGCTCGTGGCCACCAGAGGGGAGATTTCGGAGTTCGCGTCGAAGTGCTGCCGCCTTCTAGAGCGAAATCCAATCAGGGAGAAAGGCTTTCTACGTCCTCTAAGCCTTCGGTCCAGGGAGTAGTCCATTTTCGTCGTGTTTGTTTGTGTCATTGCTTAAGTCATTTTGCTCATCTTTTAGTCATTCCATCTCCTTCTTTCTTCAATATTCATGACATTTTTCATTGGCATCTTAGCATCTTTACATTCTCCTATTGTTTTCCACACCCCATAGGGGTTAAAAACCCAAAACCTCAGGTATTTCCCCTTCTAATTATGTGTTCCATTCGTCGTTCCCGCTTATAGATATTGCACTTCCATAAACTAATTTGGGTCATTTTCTTCTGTCATTTGTGTTGTCTTGCAGGTCAGCAGGTGTTTCAGGGCGAGGCCCATCCCTCCTGGCCGGCCGGAAGGGGTGGAGGATCGAGTTCCCCAGCTCGGGTTCTGGAAGCTTCTGCGGTCTACCTCGGATCATCTACCAGGGATAGCGACCTTTCTCGGACCGTCTATCCTCTGTTAGTGGCCGATTGAAGACCGTCTAAGTCCTACACCCGAGTCTTCCTCCCATGTTCAACTTTAGTGCTGGTAGCATGTCACGCCCCGAGCGCGGAAGATTACTCGGATGCGTGACGTGTCTATATAGATCGTGTCACTAGAGTGATAAGAATTTTAACATACATAATTACGGAGTGCGCAAATGACTAATAAATCTAATAAATTCCAATAGTCCAAGTGATGATTATTTGAATAATCAAAGGAATTAAACATAGTCCATGAAGATTTCAAAATTTTAAAAGCCAAACATTAGGCTACACGACTTAACACAAGGTTTATACCACTAACTGACATAATTGGGAATACAAGGTAGACTCAAATAAATTCAAAGACACTACTAGCTAATGATATATGGTTGGTGTTCTAGCATTCGTCACTCAGTCTCAACCCCATTCTTGTCGCTATCCGAATCACCTGAAAATGTTAGGAAGTAACTGGATGAGCAAATCGCTCAGTAGGAATTACATCTCAAATACGAGCAATCTTTAGGTGATTTACAATTTACATGTATTATCAGAATGACTATGCATGATGTACGTATAATAAAAATCAAGTATATAGGTAAATCTTGGCATGATGAACAATAAGAGATAAGGAACTGTATAAAGAGAGTATAACAAGAATTCAAGTATTTGACAAGCAGTATTTTAAGAATTTACAGATGTAAATGCCACTTCGGGCAAGCAGGGATTCGTGTACAAGTATGAACGCAGGTATGAGAAGGAACTCATGTACGAGTATATCTCAGGTATGAGCAAGTAAAATTATAATTCAAGCAAGTAAAGTTAAATGCGTATCAATTGGATTGGCTATTATCAAGCAAGTATTCTGCCCTTTCTCGGGCCGCAAGTCAAGTATCGCCCGTTTCGGGCCACGCAAGTCAAGTCAAGTAAAGAGAGAGTAGGGGTGGAGTGTCTCAAGTCAAGTAAGTACTCCGGTGCAATGCTAAACAACGTGGTCAATAAACTCCCATGGGCACAAGTACCTTCGGGTGCTCCCCCTAGGACCAGACATGGCCCTATATGCATAGCATTTCATGTATTACCTTTGACATCCACTCTCATTTATAGCCAATATAGAATTTCAAGAATTTAGAAACGTAATATTTCAGACGAGATTAACTAATCATTTGGTTATGAAGGATTCTAGAGGTGGCCCCTACAAGCTCAAGAGGTGGCTCCCGTCGTGTAGCACTTTGCGCCGTACAGTCTCAAGAGGTGGCTCCCACAACATAGCACTTTGCCCTGCATGGCACTTATCTCCTACACTCCCAAATGGTAGTTTAAGAGGTTCAAGGTATGACCATGTAGGGTTACACGAATAGATTTTTTTTCATGGAATGGAATTCATGAATTCATCATACACAGGAGTCTGGATTAGGGTTATGTTTCACAATTCTCGAGACAAATCAAGATCAGAAGTTGTAATTACTGAGTTGGCATCTAGGGGTTTGCTAATCTTTCAAATATTTAATTTTTTTGAAATTTATATAAGCATATATCAAATTGGCGCCCCCCAGGATGTCTTCATTTAATTGAAGACGTCCTGGAAGTCATCAATTCAGTAATTGATGCCTGGGGGTTGCCCAACCTTTCAAAATTGTGATTTTTTAAAATATATATATATATGTTGAAATTGGCGCCCCTCATGAAGTCTTCAATTAATTGAAGACTTGAGGGCCGTCTTCAATTCAGGAATTAAAGACTTGAGGGCCGTCTTTAATTCAGTAATTGAAGACTTGCCCGTCTTCAATTAACAACTTGATGACTCTGTGGGTAGTCTTCATTTAACAAATTGAAGACTCTGTGGGCAGTCTTCATTTAATTGAAGACTTCCATGGTGTCTTCAATTTAAGTACAGGTTCAACTCAAATTGACGACACACCAATTGAGTTATTTTCCAAGTGACTTGTGCTTCGCATCAGAACTATAAGTTCTGTGACACAAGTTACTGTTCATTTCTTCAAAGCTTCTCTGAATCAGAATCCGAAGACATGGTCAGATTGAGAAAAATCTCAGGGTCATAGAAGTATATATTCTGTCAAAATTTTCAATGTCCAGTTTATTAGTTATAGATTTTTGAATGCGTTGATTTACTGATTTCTGAAAAGTCCAGAAAACGGAATTGATGACATGGTGCATGTCTTCAATTCTGAAATTGGCGCCCTGGTCAGGGGCGCCAATTACAGTGAGGTGTCCACTATTCATCAGTGTGAAAAAGCTCTGAATCAGAAAGTAATGGGACGAATATGTTGTGAAAAGTGTCAGGATTCCAGAAACATGTTCATGTAAAAATTTCGTGCTTTAGTTCGATAGTTATAGATTTTTGAATGTGTTGAATTATCAATTACAGAAAATTTCAGAAATCGAATTGACGACACTAGGGGTGTCTTCATTTAAATGATGAGTGCTTGCGCAGTCTTGAATTTTGTGATTGGCGCCCTGGTCAGGGGCGCCATTTTCAAGTGAGCTGGGGCCCTCCGGGTGTTAAAACATTAACGTATTCTATGTAACAGAGGCTACAAATTAATGTTTTAAAACATGATTATTAAGACTGAAAACTAGTGTGATAAAATACGTTCAAAAGCTCATGAAATCATGCTAATAAACTAAGTTCAAACTCATAAAAATCATGGTAACAATATGTAACAAACTATTAATATATGTATAACATGGTATTATTCTTGGTATATATATATATATATACATATATAGCATGGTTGACTAGTTAATCGAACTCTAAGCATGCATCAATTAACCTATTTAGCTACTAGTTAAGCAAAGATTTGAGAACACCTACCTCTGTGAAGTGACATGAGTTGACAGGAGAGGAAGAAGCAGCCCTTCTCTTCCTTTGCAACTCTTCAGAGCTTGTTCCCGTATCTAGCCTTCGAACTAACCAAATATGGGGAAAATAGAGTGTATTTTATAACCTTAGGGTCGACAGGATGGGGGACAAGATCCAGAATTATAGGGTATTTAGTGGGTTTACAACCTACACAGGCTGGAGGGATAGAATGATCGTGATAGTCGTCGGAAAAGAAATGACGCACAAGAGAGGGTCGTGTCTTTCATAAGTTAAGATTTCCATGATAAACTTCAAAGATTTTTATCTTTAAAAATTGATGAAATTTGTTTGTAAAATTTTAGGGGCGAGACCCTTACATTTTTATCTATTTTTACATATAATTTTTTTTGAAAAATTCTTTTCAAATAAAAATTGGAACTATTCACGTCACTATTCACGTTTAGAAAATAACGACTTAACATATGTTGTTATTTTGAACGGAGATTTTTATATTCACTCTACACTAACCAAAATTATCTATATACCCTTTCTCACTTTATAAATTATGTTGATCCTTTAACACTTCTTCCATATACCCTTATTTCTTCAAAACAATGATATAATGTAAAAGTTGAAATATGAAATTTTCTAAATTATGAAAATATGAATTGGCATCTTGTAAAAGTGATGTTTATCCTTTAAAATCCTATATATATAATCTATTTCCCATTTCTTTACAATAGTGTAATAAGATGTATTATTAATTTCCTAAGTGATTGAAAATATAAATTGGCATTTCTAAAATATAATTTGCCATCTTCTAATTAGAATATGAGTTCAATAATTATATATATATGTATAATTTTTTTGTATATTTCTATTTTAAAATTCTCGGGTGTTACACCCTCCCCTACATAAAAGAATTTTGTCCCCAAATTCAACTGTATAAGGATATTATGGAAAGTATAAAATACTTATAGTTTAGAATAATTCTGGGTATCTTCTTTTCATAGATTCTTCGGTCTCCCAAGTTACTTCTTGTTCCGCTCATCGATTCCATTAGATTTTCACCATAGGGATCGCCTTGCTCCTTAGAACTCGGACTTCACGGTCGAGGATCCGCATCGGCCTTTGCTCATAAGTAAGATCTCTTTGAATCACCAAATCAGCATGGTCGATGACGTGAGAAGGGTCGTGCACATATTTCTTCAGCATAGATATATGAAATACATTGTGCACTTCTGAGAGTTGAGGAGGTAAAGTAATACGGTAGGCCACCTCGCCCACTCTTTCCAATACTTCGAATGGACCGATAAACCTCAGTTTAAGCTTGCCGTTAACACCGAATCTTCTAATACCTCGACCAGGAGATACCTTGAGAAATACATGGTCACCAACTTGGAACTCCAAATCTCTCCTTCTATTATCAGCATAAGATTTTTGCCTGCACTGAGCTACCTTGAGTCTCTCTCTGATAAGGTGTATCTTCTCAGTCAAATCTCTAACCATATCTGGGCCTAGAATTTGCCATTTACCGACTTCTTCCCAGCAGATTGGAGAACGACAACGCCTGCCATAAAGTGCCTCGAAAGGTGCCATTTGAATACTAGCTTGATAGCTATTATTATAGGTAAATTCGGCTAGGGATAAGTGGTCATGCCAGCTTTCGTCGAAATCTATAATACATGTCCTTAACATATCTTCAACAATCTGATTTGTCCTTTCAGTCTGACCATCTCTCTAGGGATGGAAAGTAGTACTGAAATTAAGTTTCATCCCCAGAGAGTGTTGTAGACCCTTCTAAAAATGAGAGGTGAAGCGCGGGTCTCGGTCAAATACGATCGAGACGTGAACTCCATGCAATCTAACCATCTCCTTAATATACAGGGTAGCAAGTACGTCGACTTACCATCGGCTTTTGATGGGTAAAAAATGGGTCGATTTAGTTAGCCGGTCGTTAATTACCCAAATTCCATCATATTTGCCCCTAGACTTGGGTAAACCCATGATAAAGTTCATGCCAATGACTTCCCACTTCCACTTGGGAATATCCAGCGGATGTAGCTTTCCGACTGGTTTTTAATGTTCTACCTTCACTTGTTGGCATGTGAGGCAACGAGACATAAAGTCTGCTACCTCCCTTTTCATGTTAGGCCACCAGAAAGTTATTTTCAAGTCTTGGTACATCTTAGTTGCTCCAGGGTGGATCGTGTACCTCGATCGATGAGCTTCTTCAAGAATCTTCTTCTTCAGCTCAGGATTGTCTGGTACACATGTCCGTTTACGGTATAATAATCTGCCATCAGGTGCCAGCTTGAAATCCAGTCTCTCGTCCAGCTTGCTCTTTATCTCCACTAGTGAGGGATCTTCTTCCTGTAGTTTCTTGATTTCAGGTAGCAAATCTAGATGTAGGCTGATATGAGATAGAATAATACACATGTTCTTCTCATCTGTGTTGATATCAAGCTCAGAGAATTTCTCTAATAGCTTCCATTCTTGTATCATGCAGTTGGCCAATATTGTTCTCGGCTTCCGACTAAGGGCATCAGCTACGGAATTACCCTTACTAGGATGGTACTGTATAGTGAAGTTGAAATCCTTGAGATACTCGAGCCAACAGCCTTTGCCGCATGTTCAGCTCCTTTTGGGAGAATAAGTACTTTAGACTTTTATGATCAGAGTACACAGTGAATTGTTCTCCGTAGAGATAGTGCCTCCAGATCTTCAAAGCGAATACTACCATGGCCAGTTCTAAGTCATGAACCGGGTAGTTCTTTTCATGTTTCTTCAATTGTCAGGAAGAGTATGCAATGACTCTTCCATTCTGCATCAATACACATCTGAGGCCAGTACACGAGGCATCGGTATATACCTCGTATTTTTCTCCTTCAATTGGTAATGATAAGACTGGAGTAGTGGTCAAGAGATCCTTCAAAGCTTGGAAACTCTTTTCACAGCCTTCATTCTACTCATGAGGCACTTCCTTGCGGGTTAACCTGGTCAGAGGAACAACAATCTTGGAGAAGTCCTTGACAAAACGCCAGTAGCAACCAGCTAGACCCAAGAAGCTTCGAATTTCCGTTGCATTTGTGGGTCGTTCCCAGTTCTTCACGGATTCAACCTTTGACGGGTCAACAACAATTCTATTCTTCGAAATAATATGGCCTAAGAAGGATACTTCCTCGAGCCAGAACTCGCATTTGCTAAATTTGGCATATAGCTTATTTTCCCTTAATATCTGTAGTGTCTTCTTGAGATGTTCTTCATGATCCTCTTTGATTTTGGAATAGATCAGAATATCATCAATAAAGACCACAATGAATTGGTCTAAATAGGGCCTGAATATGATGTTCATTAACTACATAAAAGCTGCGGGGGCATTCGTTAGTCTCGAAGGCATAACAGTAAATTCGTAATACCCATACATGCTTCAGAATACAGTTTAATGAATGTCTTCTTCTTTGATCTTCAATTGGTGGCAACCAGAATGAAGATCAATCTTGGAGAAATATGAAGCTCCTGATAACTGATCGAACAGCTCGTCAATCCTCGGCAGCGGGTATTTGTTCTTGATTGTGAGATGATTTAGCTGTCGATAATCAATGCATAGTCTCATCGATCCATCCTTCGTTTTGACGAACATCACGGGTGCTTCCCAAGGGGAAGTACTCGGCCTGATGAAACACTTTTTCAATAACTCCGTTAGTTGCTCCTTTAGTTCCTTCAGCTCAGTAGAAGACATTCTGTATGGTGCCCTGTAAACAACACCAGCACTAGGGACAAGGTCGATTGTGAACGACACTTCCCTTTCTGGGGGTAAGCCGGTTAAATCTTCTGGAAAAACATCAGGAAAATCCTGAATTACACAGATGTCTTCAAGTTTAACCTTCTCGACTTCCGTGGCAGTCGCGAATGCTATGAAAGCCATGCATCCCTTATTCATAAGTTTACTAGCTCAGAGTGCTAATATAAGAAGTGATTTACTCCGAGGGCTTTTGTAAACTAGCTCTAGGAAATCCACGAAAGTTACCTTGCCATGCCGGCAATCTACAGTTGCTTGGTATGTGGATAGCCAGTCGGCACCTAGTATGACGTCATAACCCTTCATATCTAGGCATATCAGGTCAGTAGGTAAATTACTTCCCTTAATCATCACTTCACAATTTGGATAGTGATAAGTGATATCAGACTCATTCCCAAGAGGTGTAGATATGACCAAATCTAACAGTTCATGTTTCTTAGAAAATGAAGCAGCAAAGTTCTTGGAAACGAATGAATGAGTTGCTCCGGTATCAAATAAAACTTGAGCAGTTTTTGAACAAATAGTGAGAGTACCTTCCACAATTCAGCCTTCAGTGGGTTCCGTCTCTCGGAGAGCTTGCAGACGGCCTTGTTTCTTCACCGGACGCTTCTCGTCTTTGGCGTCTTCTTCCTTCATCAGTGGGCAGTCTAGGATTCGATGCTCTCGGCTCCCACATCGAAGATAAGCTCCTAACTTCCTCCAGCATTCCTCGGTCTTATGGCCAGCTTTATCATAATACTTACAAATTTCCTTTGATGGTGTGGTGGTGGAAAATGGCCTGTCATTCTTCTGGAATTTCTTTGCCTTGGAGGGCTCCCCTCCGATGAAGAACTGCTTCTTGTTGAATGATTGTTTGAATTTTTTCGGGCTTGTGACGGGTTCCTTCTTGTCTCTTCCTCGGATTCTCTCGACAATTCGGTGGCATCTTCCAGCAATTGGGCATGTCGAACCATCTCTGAATAGTCTTGGATGTCCATTTGTGCAAGCTGTGTAATATAATGGGGTCGAAGCCCGTTGAGGAATCTTCTCGCCTTCATCTTTTCCGTACACACCATGTGGGGTGCATACCTAAATAATCTAAAAAACTGGGCCTCATACTCGGCCACTTTTAAGCTCCGTTATTTTAGAACGGCGAATTCTGCGGCCTTCTTCTCCTGGATATGGTCGGAGAAGTACTTATTGTTGAAATGCTCCATGAATTCATCCCATGTGACATGGTCTTCTAGTAGTGTTGCTTCTATGGATTCCCACCAGCATCGAGCATGCCGCTCCTGTTGGAATACGGATAGTAAAACCTTCTCTTCGTCCGCGCATTGCATCACACGGAAGATTCATTCCATCTCCTTCAGCCAATTCTCAGCATCCTCGGGGTCGGACGATCCCGTGAACCTCGGTGGGTTCATGTTACAAAAACTTCGGTGGAGATCTCCCGCTCCACGGTTTGCTCCGCCTTGGGCCACTTGCTGTAGTGCCTGTGTAAGACCTTGCACGGTGCGCTGCATCTCGCGCCATTGTGCTCTTTCGGCAGCATGATCGTACAAAAGAGTTAAAGTATGATAAAGATCGGGTTTACTTGTAAGGTCAAAAGTCATTATAGAACTTAACCCATTGCTCTATCCATCTCAACGGGTAAGGTGTATCTATCCTTGGACTCGGGTTTTACCTATCCTTGGACTCAAGTTTTTACTTAGATTTCAATTTCTAACCTTTTATTTCTTCTAGTTCTCTGGGTTTGAAAACCTAGGCTCTGATACCACGAAGACTGTCACGCCCCGAGCGCGGAAGATTACTCGGATGTGTGACGCGTCTATATAGATCGTGTCATTAGAGCGATAAGAATTTTAAAATACATAATTATGGAGTGCGCAAATGACTAATAAATCTAATAAATTCCAATAGTCCAAGTGATGATTATTTGATTAATCAAAGGAATTAAAAATAGTATGTAGTGCCCCAAAATTTATATAAGTTATTTCTAGATTATTTTATAATTTATTTGTAATTTATAAGGGCTAAATAAATTTATAAAATGATTATTGAGTTTATTAGTCATTATAAGGCCCAATTATGTTAATCAATTAGCCTAATCCACTTAAACAAATCAAAAAGGTTTAAAGACTAGTCCCATTTAATTTGGCCCATATTCTAGAAGGTTATTAAGCCTATTCACGGATTTTAAAGGATAAACACCACTTAATCGGATAAATAGATGAAAAATAAATAAAAGAGTTTTATTAAAATTAAAATTCTGAATGCTTTGAATGTAACGGTCCATCGGGTGACCGCCACAGCCTTGTGACGCTTATACCCTAGACCGTCACAGCCTGCAAGTTCCGTAAGTAGGAGAATGTATAAAAAGATTAGAACTTGATGATCCTATCCATAAGAGACCTAATTAGAATGACATGTAAAATCACTAGGGACTCTTAGAAGTCAGGTTTTAGCAGAATAAGGATAGATACAAATTATATAAATAATTATATAGGATAATTAGCAAAAGAGTTTGATTAATGTTGAACTCTGGGAACATTGAATGTAACGGTCTATCATGAGACCGTCACATGCTTGTAACGCAGGGGTCTACAACCGTTACACCCTATTAGTTCTGTGAAGGAAAGAACGAGTAGAAAGATCAGAACCTTGAGATCTTATCCACTAAGGATCGACTTGGGAGAGTTCATAACACTACTAAGGACTCTTAGGGATTAGATTTTGGCAGATTAAGGACTCTAGAATCGATCTAATCCTCAAACCCTAGCTAGAACTCTCTAAATAGGACCTAGTTCTGAACTGCGTGACCCTTACTTCTACTCGCGTGGAATCAAGGTAAGGAGTCATAATCTCAGGTAAGTTCTTTAGAGGAATTTGTTTAAAATACTTTAGACTAACTCCTCTCCAAATTTCACGTCTTTAGGTCAAGAGGTCGTGGAGTTAGAGCCCAAGGAAGTTACTGAAAAGTCACAGGAAGAGGAGAGCTAGGGAACGTTTTTCAAATCCTAAATTGGAAGTTTAAAGCCAAGTTAAGAGGTAGGTTATCTCATGAACGGCAAAAACATCTTGATATGACTAAAAGCTCTCTGGTTGGATTGGATTTTATGCATTATAGATCATCTATTTCATGTTTTACTAGCTCCATGCATTTCACGTATCTCTTTGCCTTAAATAGAAATAAAAGATGTTATCTTGTCTATTCACTGAAACCCATGCATGTAGATAGCCTATACTTTGTTATCATGCCTAGGATAGACATGGTATTTTATTTATAGACATGATGTGTGTTGATCTCTTAGGTTTCATATCAGTTTCTGTCAGCAGACGCTCTGACGCATCTTAGTAGGACTGTCACACTCAAGTAACGGGCTTACGATGAACCGTCACAGTCTCTGTTGTCTATTACTTACTCCGTTGTCTCTAACGCACCAGGACAGGAGCGTTACATTACTGTAACGGCCCCTTGATAGACCGTCACAATCATTGTGACGCTCTCCTGTTAGATCATTAGACTCGGTGTTCTGTCAGCTCATGACAGAGTAGTTACCAATTAAGTTTACTTATAATTAACCCTAGATAGCTAAGTTTTAACCTATTATGTGACTCTTAAGTTATCTAATTGTTCATGATAGGTATTGTATGTTATTTTAAGTTATGCTAGTTTTATGTACCAAAAGTTCTATAGTTTTGTATTATAAATCATGATTTCTAAATGTTGTATTGACGGAGTTTATCTCTTGCTTCACAATGATTATAAATTCTCTCTTTATCAATAGAGTCGTTTCTATAAGTACATGGCACATATTCCGGTATGTTGTCCATTACTTCACTTTGCACTATAGTAACATTATTCTTGGACTTGAGGACCTCTCTATTGGATATTCCTTCCAATGGACTAGGAAATCTTGTTTCAAGGCCTCCGTAATTCTCCGCGAGCCTGGGATTCCCACTAGGACGCCGAGTTGGTTGTACCATTAAAGCCCATTGATTAGACTACACCATCGATGTTTTCTGATTATCAGTAATGCAACGGCTCTGTGTTGGACCGTCAGGCCCATGTAACGGCCCAATATAAGACCGTCACATTCATCTAAGTTTGAATTCTTGATTCGGGGTTCAGACTAATGTAACAGCATAATCCTGGACCGTCACATAATGTAATGGCCCAATGCATGACCGTCACCTTTCTCTGAGTCTATTTTTATTATTCTGGACTCGGATCATTGTAACGGCCCACTATTGGAGTGTTACATGATGTAACGGCCCAGTAAACGACCGTCACATTGCTTAAGTACTTAACCCAAGGTTTGACCTAAGGGTTGATATTCCAAAGGTTCCAGATGAACTAATGATAGTCTAGAACGTATAAAATTGATCAAGAAACTTAATATAATGGAAAGAGAAAAGAATGTACCGTTATGCTGTCAATTTATTTCCATGAGCATGACATTGTTTAAGTCTTTTTTTTGACTCTTGTATTCCAATATTGAAGCATCCATTCATTGATTATTATTATCAGGAATTATTGAATTGTACATTCTTGGCCATACTTTATAGTTCATGCGTGGAAAAAGCTTGATTTATACTTGAAGATGCGATCGAGCACTGATTGTGTTCAAGGGCTCTATGCTAGTCCCCTCGGCTGATTGTCGGAAACATACTATTTTATAAACCATGGGGTATGATACTACTGGCCTCACATTATGCTGGGAGTACTTTCTTTATAAATAAGTGAATTGTCCACGGCTCGTGAAGTGAAAATTCATTACACGATGCAACATGATTGATTCTTGTACATGACTTTCTTGCTTGATATTCCACAGAAATTCACGAAAATACTTGCTAAAAGGGGTATTGGAGTGATTAATATGTGGCTTGCTAGTATATTCTCGATACATTCTTGTTCATGAAAGGCCAAATATCATGTTCTTGTTACATTCATTCTTGTTCATTCTTGTTCACTCTATCTTACATGATTATCGTGTTACTTTGGTTTAATCGCATGATATTCACATTCGCATGATTTTGCCTTACTTCTTTAGAGCTAAATTGTTAATTACTTTAATAGTGCCTTTATGTTGATGCGAAGATACCTACTGGAAAAGTGTGCTCATTACCTATTTCTAATCTTTTTCAGGAAATGAAAGTGAGTCTGATTCGGGTTCAGAATGTTCAAGTAGCGGATCCGAGAGTGAATAAAGATGAGCGAAAACTTAGGAAGTTTATATTGTTTAGATGGAGTCAATGTAATTTTCCTATTTCTTGAGTCTAGTAGTGTGAAAGATGGTGAAAAAAGTTATTGTATTTTGAATATTTGATTGATAATGGAATGAAGTTGGATTTTTAGTAAATATTATGCAATTGCATTCATTTTATGTGATTGTCTTGCGCTCTGATCATTCTTGCTTGCAAAAGGATTACCATGCCTGCTGTTCGCACTCCCCGAGTTAGTCTTCCGCTGTAATAAAGGCTCGGGGCGTGACATAGTCCATGAAGATTTCTAAATTTAAAAAGCCAAACATTAGGCTACATGACTTAACACAAAGTTTATACCACTAACTGACATAACTGGGAATATAAGGTAGACTCAAATAAATTCAAAGACACGACTAGCTAATGATAGATGGTTGGCGTTCTAGCACTCGTCATACGGTCTCAACCACATTCTTCTCGCTATCCGAATGACCTAAAAATGTTAGGAAGTAACTGGATGAGCGAATCGCTCAGTAGGAATTACATCTCAAATACGAGCAATCTTTACGTGATTTACAATTTGCATGTATTATCAGTATGACTATGCATGATGTACATATAATAAAAATCAGGTATACAGGTAAATCTAGGCATGATGAACAATAAGAGATCAAGAACTGTATAAATAGAGTATAACAAGAATTCAAGTATTTGACAAGCACTATTTCAAGAATTTACAGATGTAAATGCCACTTCGGGCAAGGAGGGATTCGTGTACAAGTATGAACGCAGGTATGAGAAGGAACTCATGTACGAGTATATCACAGGTATGAGCAAGTAAAATTTAATTCAAGCAAGTAAAGTTAAATGCGTATAAGTAGGATTGGCTATTATCAAGCAAGTATCTTGCCCTTTCTCGGTCCGCAAGTCAAGTATCGCCCATTCCGGGCTACGCAAGTCAAGTCAAGTAAAGAGAGAGAAAAGAGAGAGTAGGGGTGGAGTGTCTCAAGTCAAGCAAGTACTCCGGTGCAATGCTAAACACCGTGGTCAATAAACTCCCACGGGCACAAGTACCTTCGGGTGCTCCTCCCCGGACCAGACCGGGCCCTGTATGCACAACATTTCATGTATTGCCTTTGACATCCACTCTCATTTATAGCCAATATGGAATTTTAAGAATTTAGAAACGTAGTATTTCAGACGAGATTAACTAGTCATTTGGTTATGGAGGATTCTAGAGGTGGTCCCTACAGGCTCAGGAGGTGGCTCCCGTCGTGTAGCACTTTGCACCGTACGGCCTCAAGAGGTGGCTCCCACAACGTAGCGCTTTGCCCTGCATGGCACATAGCTCCTACACTCCCAAATGGTAGTTTAAGAGGTTCATGGTTTGACCATGTAGGGTATACACGAATAGATTTTTTTTCATGGAATGGAATTCAAGAATTCATCATACGCAGGAGTCTGGATTAGGGTTATGTTTGCATAATTCTCGAGACAGATCAAGATCAGAAGTTGTAATTACTGAGTTGGCATCTGGGGTTTTGCTAATCTTTCAAATTTTTAATTTTTTTGAAATTTTTATAAGCATATATCAAATTGGCGCCCCCCAGGATGTCTTCATTTAGTTGAAGACGTCCTGGAAGTCGTCAATTCAGTAATTGACGCCTAGGGGTTGCCCAACCTTTCAAAATTGTGATTTTTAAAAAATTATATATATATATATATATTGAAATTGGCGCCCCTCATGAAGTCTTCAATTAATTGAAGACTTGAGGACCGTCTTCAATTAAGGAATTGAAGACTTGAGGGACGTCTTCAATTCAGTAAATGAAGACTTGAGGGCCGTCTTCATTTAACAAATTGAAGACTCTGTGGGCAGTCTTCATTTAATTGAAGACTTCCATGGTGTCTTCAATTTAAGTACAGGTTCAACTCAAATTGACGACACACCAATTGAGTTGTTTTCCAAGTGAGTTGTGCTTCGCATCAGAACTGTAAGTTCTATGACACAAGTTACTGTTCATTTCTCCAAAGTTTCTCCGAATCAAAATCCGAAGACTTGGTCAGATGGAGAAAAATCTCAGGGTCACAGAAGTATATTCTGTCAAAATTTTCAAGGTCCAGTTTATTAGCTATAGATTTTTGAATGCGTTGATTTACTGATTTTTGAAAATTTCAGAAAACGGAATTGACGATATGGTGCATGTCTTCAATTAATTGATGCCCACCCGAGCAGTCTTTAATTCTGAAATTGGCGCCCTGGTCTGGGGCGCGAATTACAGTGAGGTGTCCACTATTCATCAGTGTGAAAAAGCTCTGAATCAGGAAGTAATGGAACGAATATGTTGAGAAAAGTGTCAGGATTCCATAAACATGTTCATCTAAAAATTTCGTGCTTTAGTTCGATAGTTAAGGACTTTTGAATGTGTTGAATTATCAATTACTAAAAATTTCAGAAATCGAATTGACCACACTGGGGGTGTCTTCATTTAAATGACGACTGCTTGCGCAGTCTTCAATTTTGTAATTGGCTCCCTGGTCAGAGGCTCCATTTTCAAGTGAGCTGGGGCCCTCCGGGTGTTAAAACATTAACGTATTCTATGTAACAGAGGCTACAAATTAAGGTTTTAAAATAGGATTACTAAGACTGAAAACTAGTGTGATAAAATACGTTCAAAAGCTCATGAAATCATGCTAATAAACTATGTTCAAACTCATGAAAATCATGGTAACAGTATGTAACAAACTATTAATATATGTATAACATGGTATTATTATTGGTCATGGTAAAGCCAGAATATATATATATATATATATACATAGCATGGTTGACTAGTTAATCGAACTCTAACCATATATCAATTAACCTATTTAGCTACTAGTTATGCAAGGATTTGAGAACACCTACCTCTGTGAAGTGACAGGAGTTGACAAGAGAGGAAGAAGCAGCCCTTCCCTTCCTCTGTAACTCTTCAGAGCTTGTTCGCGTACCTAGCCTTCGAACTAACCAAATAGGGGGAAAATAGAGTGTATTTTATAACCTTAGGGTCGACAGGATGGGGAACAAGATCCAGAATTACAGGGTATTTAGTGGGTTTACAGTCTACAAAGGCTGGAGGGATAGAATGATCGTGATAGTTGTCGGAAAAGAAATGACGCCCAAGAGAGGGTCGTGTCTTTCTTAAGTTAAGATTTCCATGTTAAACTTCAAAGATTTTTATCTTTAAAAATCGATTGAATTTGTTTGTGAAATTTCAGGGGTCAGACCCTTACATTTTTTTCTATTTTTACATATAAAGTTTTTTGAAAAAATCTTTTTAAATATAAAGTGGCACTATTTACGTCACTATTCACGTTTAGAAAATAACAACTTAAGATATGTCGTTATTTTGAACGGAGATTTTTGTATTCACTCTACACTAACCAAAATTGTCTATATACCCTTTCTCACTTTCTAAATTATGTTTATCATTTTACACTTCATCCATATACCCTTATTTCTTCAAAATAATGATATAATGTAAAAGTTGAAATATGAAATTTTCTAAATTATGAAAATATGAATTGGCATCTTGTAAAAGTGATGTTTATCCTTTAAAACCCTATCTATATAATCTATTTACTATTTCTTTAGAATAGTGTAATAAGATGTATTATTAATTTCCTAAGTGATTGGAAATATAAATTGGCATTTTCTAAAATATAATTTGGCATCTTCTAAAGCATCTATTGGTAATTAAATATTTTAAAAGGTTAATCCAATAGAATTAGAATATGAGTTCAATAATTAAATTTATATATATATAATTTTTTTTGTATACTTCTGTTTTAAAATTCTCGGGTGTTACATAGCGGCCTATCGTCCGGCCGTCTTCACCGTTAAGTGGTCGTCGCAAGACCGTCTTCATCATGTACCAGCGCTGTTGATGTGACACGGGGTCGAGGAAGGACTTCAAACTGTCAGCCGGAGAGCAGGAAGGCGAGGTGACTAGAGAATAATGGAGAAGCTCAACCGGGGACTCACACCCATCCCCATCTCAGGGATGACGTAATCGTGCTCTTCAATTCTTTTCTACGGTAATGGCGGTTGCAGACGTTGTAGTTGGCACGGCAGTGGTGGCGGTGGTGATGGACGACGACAACAGTTGAACGGTGAAGGAGGAAGATCGTGGAGCTTCAATGGGGCTTCACACCCATCCTCTTCTCGAAGACGATGCACCCGAGCTTCATGGACGACCTCCATGGCGGGGCGAAGTGGGGTTGGACCTCTCACCTGGGGTTCCAGAAATCTGGAAGAACACTCATAGCCATACCTAAACTGGTTTTTTCTTCATTCTATTGCTTCAAATAAGGACTACAAGACTCTTTTTATAGACTTCATAAGGAAGATCAAAGGACAAACTCTAAGACTCTTTAGTGCCTTGTGGACGTCGAAAAATGTCGATGATGATCATACGGCATGCACGTCTCGACACTCGAGAGCAAGCCGAAGATGAAAATGCCAAATAAACCTCATGCCTCGCCCGATCAGGATGAGGACTCGCTTGGTGGTCCGCTAGCCGATGAGGGAGCCCCCCGGGTGGAAGATATGGCCACAACTCTACAGCCGGCCGTGCCGAGAGCTGAATCAAAGAAGAGTCGGGGACTCCGACACAGCCCGACGTGCACCGAAAGTCACGCAGAGTCTGGGACTGGGCCCCAAAGGCTGCGAATGGAACATTGTAGAGGTCATACATAGCAACCGGAACCTTCCGGGAATGTCGACATTCACGTAAAATGGCCGCGACTTCGAGAAGAATCCGTTTAGTGCTTAAAACGGCACGAGGAGGCTTTAAAACGGCGCGCCTTAAAACGGCGCCCCCCACCCTTTAAAACGGCGCGCCCCCCTTTGGGTATGGCGCCGTTTTAACCCCTTTTCTTTTCATTGGCTACACGGTGCGCCCCGAAGCCCCCCTTTGATGCTTAAAACGGCGCCCCTTTGAATATGGCGCCGTTTTAACCTCTTAACCCCTTTCTCTGAAGCGCTTCCAGGCGAGCAACCAACCCATCCCGTCGGCATTACGGTCCCCTGTTTCCAGCGAACAGCACGTCGACGAACTGCTTAAAATGGCAAAAGGTATGCTTCGATCCGTTGGGCATCCAAGCATGTTCTTCAAATGGAAACCCTCGAGCCCTGCACCGTCGAACGCCCACTTCGTCCGTCGGCCGCCCATGCTCCTGCAAATGATGAAAGCCGCGTGTCTCGCGGTGGACATGCCAGCAGAGGAGGAGGCCATGCCTCTGCCCCTCTCTTGATCACACTGTAGCCGCGGCGGAGGTGACGTCCACGACAGCGGCACTCGACACGGTGACCCCAGCGACGTCAGCAACGGCAACTGCGAACAGAACAAAAGCCATAGAAACGGGAAGCTTGCTTCCCTGCTCTCCCTATAAATACAAGCCCCAGCCAAGAAGCAAAAGGAAGAGGGACGCTCTACTGACGGCGAAGCCCTGCTCCGAAGTGTGAAGAGAGATAAGAGGGTGGAAAAAAGAAGGAGAGGTGAGGGGAAGAGAGCTCGCTTCCCCCCTTTGTCTTTGCATTTCCTTCTGCCCCTTTGATTTCCTTTTGGTGATCTTCATATGTAGACCTTTATCTTCGTATTCCCTTTCAATGTAAGCGGAGTTTGGTCTGTTATGAAATGAAAGGAAAACTCCCCTTTGGGAGATCTTGATGCCTCAATCCCCCTCAATACTCAGCCCATAGTGGGTCTCTCTTTTTTTTACCGCCGTGTTCTTGTGTCGAGTTCGGCTCTCACGTGGTCTTCAGCCACGCGATCACGGCAACCCTCGGGTCGTCGGAGTTCCTTTGTAGGCTAGCCCTCAGGACCTCCGGCCCCTAACGGGGGGAGTCGATACGATCGCAACAACCCATGGGTCACCGGTTTCCCTTGTAGGCTAGCCCTCGGGATCTCCGGCCCCTAATGGGGTAACTTTACTGGTGTCGTTGCTTATGCACACACCGGAATGTTTTGGGGCCGTCGGAGTTCTCTCCGCATGGCGCGCCCCATCTTTTCCCCCGGACCCTTCCGGTCTAGGGGAGGTGCTGCCCGATTCTCGCCAGGGCCAAGAACAAGTGAACAAATTGAGCCATTCAAGAACGAACTGAGTTTTAATCCAATACACAGTAAACTCTGTGAACTGAACCCCCTGAACAAAACACTTGAATCATCACGCTAATCTGCCTAAACAAATGATTAAAACACTTAAATCTTCTTTCCGTAAACATAATCCATCCATAAGATGAACAACTAATCAATAAATTCGCTTACGGTTCAAAGAAACAAGAAACAGAGCATAAAAAGGGTTGAAACAAAACCTCTTTGAAGCTGTCCCAGCATGGCCTAATCCGGCGCGGCCACCCCTCACCGCGCCGATTTAACACCTCTCTCGTAACCCTCCTCTTCTTTGCCTAAAACGGCGCCCCTTAACCGGCGCGCCCCCCCTCCATCTCCATTTACAGCTTAAAACGGCGCCCCTTAACCGGCGCGCCCCCCCTCCATCTCCATTTACAGCTTAAAACGGCGCCCCTTAACCGGCGCGCCCCCCATCCATCTCCATTTACACCTTAAAATGGCGCCCCTTAACCGGCGCGCCCCCCCTCCATCTCCATTTACACCTTAAAACGGCGCCCCTTAACCGGCACCCCCCCCCTTCAATATCACCTAATCCGGGGTGCTTGAAAGAAAAGAAAATGCTTAATCAACAAAAAAAGGGAATTGAAGTTAATGAACAAAACTTTAAGTCTCCCCTCTACTATAATCCAAATTTTGTTCCGGGGGCGCTGCCCCCGAAAACCCCTGCAAGGGGCGTTGCCCCCTTGACCCCCACGACGTGACCGCGCAGGTCGAACCCCGCGACCTGACCGCGCAGGTCGATCCGCGTGCGAGGGCGCACGTTGCCGAGTTTTGGCTTTACACTTAACAACCCGCTCCCCCGGACTGTGCGTGAAGAGAAAAGCAATGATGCCCCGTGGTATCGGACGTGGACCTCGGATCTCCGACATGGTCATGATCCGTGCACCTCTTGGGCCGATAGTTCATCAGCTTGACCCACTTCTTTCGGGATCCGATTCCGCACCCACGTGAAGCGTGCCGTACCTACGGCAGATATCTGAATGTCTTTGTTATTACCTTCGATGTTTCGAATATGGACTCTCGACCGAATACTGGAATTGTCTGTTAGTGACTGATATATATATATATACCGGGATCTAATCCCGCACTTTCATTAAATTCACCGCACTCGCAGCAAGTATTTGTATGGTTTTTGAACACCGTTTTACATACCGACGCGGAGGGTTTAAATCATGTCAACCCAACTCGCATGCTTTAATGAAAAAATGATCTTTAGGTCATTTGACCCCTTTTCTTGGCGATTAATCAGAGGTCTTCCCCTCTCCGAGGGGATGTAATTAACGTCGCGGCCTTTATGGCGCGGCGGGTCTCCAGTCCTGACCCGATATCCACAATCGTCTGATCAGTCAGATGGAGCGCACCCCGGGCTTCGGACCACTCCAGTCTCGAAGCCCGAACACATTGTCACCTAGGTGACTGGCACGCCCTCGCACTAGATAAACCGATAAAAAGAACACCGATATCCCACGATATTTTCGTCCCACGAAATCTAGTGCGTTCCACAAGCTGGCACGCCCGGTGGGGCAGATGATCTCGAATCAATATAACCACCAATATCCCAATATTTTCATCCATCGAATTCCAGTGCGTTCCACAAGCTGGCACGCCCGGTGGGACTGGACTACCTCTCATCTTTTCGCCGAGATTAGGGGCCCAATGGCCTTTTCCAAAGTCTTAACTTTCGCATTTTTTTTAAAATTGCAGGAGGGATCCATTTCTGAAGAACCAATGGCTGTCACTTTCGGTCCATTGGTTGTGGCGAGCCATGCCGAGCATGGCTACTTGGCAGTGCTGATCCAGTTCGGCGATTTTCCCCTTGTCGTTGGCTTCCCCAACTTCCTCGGGGTTATGTTTGTGGACCTCCTGGATGTCAAGGAGGTCGAGCCCGTTGCCCCCGTGGAGGCGACACCCGAAGCCGTGAAGATGGTGGGCTATTACGTCCACCACATTGAAGCAAAGAAGAAATGCACCTCGGCTGCCAGGAGGGCGGCAAGGAGAACCACTAGCATGCCGCAAGGCCGGCTTTCCCTCTCGGGCAAATCCGTAATGATCGGAGGAGTCCGAGTGTACCTGAATGGCCGTCAGGCCACGATCTCACCAGATAGGGTAATCCCAATAGTGCCGGTGCACAACCAATTGCAAGCACTGGCCCGAGAGCGAGAAGACCGCAACAAGTCCATGCCAAAGCAAGAGTCGGCCCAGAAGCCGACTAAATTCAAGCAAGCATGGGTCCCCATCAGGCGGGCCCCAGCCTCAACTCAACTGGAGCTCGTCAGGACTGACCGGCTCAAGAAAAAGATGAAGGAAGATGAAGAAGAGAAGATTGAGGCGTCAGCTCAAGCGTCTCGAAGACCTGCCTTCCGTACTCACGGTCGGCAGGCGAACATCTATTTGAAGGAAAGAAGATACAACATGATGCACGAGCGGAGGCGTCTCGCCTATAGATCGCCAGTGCAAGCATCACCACCAACTGTCTGCCCCAGCCGGGGAGAAGACGACATCACTCAAGCCGTGAGGGGATATCTCCATAGCCTTGGAAACACCCTCTTGGGAACTCAGCGGCTCCAAGAAGCCGTGAATGATGCTGAAAGAAACTGGAAGCAACAAGTTAACTCGGAAGATATCGAAGATGCGGAGTCAGGGTGCTATGGGCCACCCCTCTGTGAAGAAGCTCCACCAAGAGTCTCGGTGTTTGACAGGCTAACCTTTCCTAGACTGACAACCAGGGAGGTGGCTCGAAGAAACCAAAAGATGCGGGTTTATACCTGTAATATGGCCGGAGTGGCCAACCAATATGGAGCCCTACCTGAAGACCAAGAAGAGATGGCCAGGTTGGCTGGCAGGTCGGGTCCGCTCACCAGAAGAGGAGCAGCTGCAGCTGAGATAATACAAGCCCTCGCTGGTGAAATAAGTTCAGATGCGGTCGCCATGGCGGCGAACGTGATTACCGCTGGGGATGAAGGAGAAAGGGTAGCACCTTCTCTAGATACTCTGACAGAAGGAGGAGGCCAAGCTCCTAGCCCTTCCACCTCCGACCCGGCGATGCTGATGCTGCTTCAAGCCTATCGACATGAGATCGAAGCTCTGAAGTGACAGGTGGGCGAACTGACCATGCATGCTTCCACATCGAAGCAGGTCGAACAGTCTCCAGAAACATCCAGGCAAGGCGCTGGAGAATTTGAGGGTTCACCCCAGGTGACGGCCTCTCAGCCAATCCCCAACTATGCTGGGGGCACGGCCCCAATGACCCCTTCGGCTCCTCAACACCAAGGCACCGCCACTATACCCCAGGCGACGGTGTTGACGACGCCACAAATGCAGTCAGCTCATTTCTACCCAGAAGCAGTGGATCCGGCAACGGCTAACAAGCTCATGATCGAGCAGATAGTCGAGATGAAGCTGGCCGATCGGGCAAGTGAAGAATATGCCTCATATGATGTGTACAAGGTACCCTACCCTATCCATCATGCGGGGAAGAGATTGCCTCCTGGCGTCAGCAAGCCGCCAAAGTTTGACAAATTTAATGGCCAGGGGTCACCGAAGGAGCACATAGCCTATTACGTCAATGTGATGGGCGATCTGGCGACTGATGAATCGTACCTGCTGAAGTTCTTTGGGTCCTCGCTCACAGGGCTCGCCTTCGAATGGTACTCGAACTTGCCGGCGGGGTCTGTTAATGACTGGCCAGATTTGCAAAGAAAATTTCGGGAGCGGTTCCACGTCACCGAAAGAGAGGTCACAGTGGCCGAGCTCTATGCAACCAAGCAGAAGAATGATGAAACTGCTCTAGAATTCATCAAGAGATGGCGGAACCTCAGCATGAGGTGTAGACGCCCGCCACACCAAGAAGATGCGGTTCAAATCTGCAAGCAGAATTTGAAGCGTGAAGTTTTCAAGAAAATGATTGGGATGGAGATCAAGTCATTTGATCGATTAAATAATGTGGTGGTGGAAATTGAGTCCTACCTCTCCAAATACTCTCCCGCACCGGCCACCTCAGCCCAAAAAGGAAAATCAATTGAGAAGCGGTCCGTGCCCAAAGAAGTCAACACTGTCGACTTCAAGGATTTCGAGAAGCAGAAGGACACTGATAAAGGAGTCACCAGTGCTCCTCCGGCCAAGCAGGCTGAACAACAAGAGGCCGCCTCCTTGCGGTCAAGAATGAAGAAACTTTACTCCTTCCCGAAGGAGAAAACCCGGGTCATCTTCGAGTGGGCCACCAAATATAACAAAATTACTCTCCCGGAGCCGAAGAGACCCGGTGACATCAAGAGGAAAGATGATCCTCGATTTTGCCCGTACCATCAGATGCTCGGGCACACCCTCGAAGACTGTTACGTCTTCAAAGACATCATTGAAGGCATGATCAGGAAGGGAGAGCTCCAGATGGGCGAACACAAGGTGGACCCGCCCCGCCCGCATGAGTTGCCAGTGCTGGGGGCAACCGTAAATATGATATCCTTATACCAACAACTGCCTGAAGAAGTGTCAGATACTTGTACAAAGCACACCTATGAGGCATTTGTTCTCGCTCCCGCAGAGAGCCAGGGAGATTGGCAGATGGTGCCAAAGAAGACAAGAAGAAAGTCGACATCCCGCCCTACCCCGGGAGTCCGAATTCATGGCGTCACGCCTCAACCACCACCACCGGTTGTAACCCCGGTCTGGTATGAAACTGCTCCTCAGTTGGTCCTCCGAAGAATGACTGACAACAGAAAGAAGCCACTCTTGTTGCGGATGCACATGCAAGTCAGCCCGGGGGTTAAACGGCTGCAGGCGATCATTGACGGGTTAGAAGAATATGAACAACCCAAGATCCAGCCAGTGCGGCTGAAGGAATATGTCCCCTGGGAACATTTTGAATCCCTAAAATTGGCTGAAGAAGCTGAAGCCGAAACACAAGAAATCGGCATATGGGATGAACTTCCCCGAGAACAGCTTCCAGCTGTAAAAGAAGAGAAGAAGAAAAAGAAGAAGAAGTTGAAGAATAAAAGAAAATGCAACTTTTTGTCTTGCAATACCTTGTCGGCCTTGTTCAACATGGCCAAAAACTCTGAAGAGGAGGGAGAAGAAGAAATATGCTTCACACCTACCGAAGCAAACCAAGTCGAGGCCTCTACTTCCCAACATGTCACCAGGTCTGGGAGAAGGTGGGGACGTTTGCCCCCGGCCAATCACAATATTATATTCAGGGGCGAGCGGCCATACCAAATCCCCGAACCTGAAGTGAAGGGCGCAGCAATCCCGCCTCCATCGGGCTTGTACCCTGAAGATGCAGCAGGCGAAGTGGTACCCTCGTTCGCATAATTTTTGCTCGCAAAGAAGAGCAAACAATGATGAGGGCATCTCCCGACACCCCTCTAGCTTTGATCGCCTGCACACTCTTGATATGGATTGATCATGGTCTACACTTGTTATCTTCATTTCCCAAGTTTCATTTTATGTATTTTCTTTTTATTGAGTCCTATCTTATGTATTTTCCTTTATTGAGTCATATGGTTTTAGTCCATTTCCCTTGTTATGTTTAATTGGGCCTTATTACTTTAGTTATGGGCCCATAGGATTGAGTCTAGGATATGCTCGGTCTTTTATCTTATTGTCAAGGGTATTTTGGTCATGTAAAGAATGGTTGCCTATATATAGGCCCTATCTCTCCTCTTGTATTCAACTTTTGATGAATATTGAAGAAAACCCTTTCAAACTCTCTCAATATCTCTCTCTCTCTCATTATCTCTCCATTCTCTCTCCTCCTCTCTCTAAATTTCGAAATTCACTCTCTCTCCTCCCCCTCTCAACCACTTCCAACCCCCACCTACCTCCATTAACTCCCCACAACTTCCCACAACCCCTCTTTAATCCTCACCTAGTCCCAAGGAAGTTCCACCACTCAAAACCCCACCCTCCAACCACCACCTACCACTTTCACTTCCCTAAGCATATCTCCACCTTCCCAAGGCTGAATTAACTCATTCCAAAGCCCAAATTCGAATCTCCCCTTCTCTCCTTGCTCCCTAGGTCGCACCCCTCCTCTCCCCTCAAGCCAAGTTCGCCCCCTCCTCTCTTCTCCACTCCAGCTTTGTGTGCAGGCCGACCTGCAGTTTAGCACTCTGTTGAAGCGATGTCCACAACTGCATCCTGGTTCTGCTGGTGGCGTGGCCTAACTTTCTGGAAAGGCCTCCCTGTGCCCTTCGCAGGGGAGGTAGAATCACTCCATTCCGAGTTCGTGGCCGTCCGTGAAGGCTGTTCTTCCCCGACTGCGCAGAACCTCTCAGACCAGGAGCCAGAGCGGCAGAGAAGACTCTCCCACGACGAACCTTGAAGGAACCAGTCTTTGAGGTCTTCTACAAAGTTCTTCCTCCCCCTGTCAGCGTCCAGGAACAGAAGGCAGAACCCCGTTCGGCATCCGACAACCAGAGATACCAATTTTCTACCACACCCACGCCGGTCTACCTCCTCACAGTCTGCACCGACCACCGTCCACTTCTCTGGACACCCAGCTCATCTCCAACATCAGAAGACTTCCCCGTTTGTTTTTCTGCAAAGTAGACTCGTCCACGATTCCAACGAGTCTAGCGGTGCCAAATTTTGAGCTCAGGAGCGATCGTGGCAGTTTCTGTAACCTGCTGTTTCAGACTGAGCTCAGCCAGAGACCAGAGCTGCATCCATCTTCCAGTCGCTGGAGCAGTCAGCCCCCAGATCAGAACGTCTTCCAAAAATTCAAGCCGCACCCCTCTCCGGTTAGAAATCTTTTGGCGCAAGTTTCATCAGATTCCAAGCTCGGTGGAATTATTGACAGCATCGACATCGACCCTCTGTCCAGAATTACAGAAGCTAGGCAGAATCGGCAAAGCTCGGAAAGTCGACTCTATCTCGCTCGTTCCCCTCCCCGCTTGGCCGGCTGAAGGCCCCTCCCTGCGTGGAGATAATTTTTGGTTGTAATACATTAACCCCCACCCCAAGATCCCCCCCTTGCAAGGGGCGTAGTGCTGTACCTCTTCACATTTTCAGGTCAAGCTCCATCGCCGCGGCGATCGGGTGTATACCCTCGCCTCCCGGCGCGCCCTCGTCTCCGAACGGGATCGGTGTCTTCACACCGATCAGGTGAGCTTCTGATCACACCCTTGTAGCTTCATTTATGCAAATGTAGTATTGCCTTGAATGCCCGTCGGACGGTAAGAGAGTGCTCGGAATTCATTTTAAGCAATATCGTGCCCACCGCAGCCCGTGAGTGAGTGCCACCCCACACCCCGCCTTGCGGGCCAGCCACCCACAAAGTTGGGACTCCCAGGCCCATTGGAGGTCAGCCTTAGCATTGTAAGTCCATTAGGACAATTGGGTCCCGCCTCGGACCCTCACCATCATCTCCCGGACCCACCGGGTGAACGTGTGAACCGAGTGAGCAGAAATCGTCGTTGTGAGAATCATTGAGCGCTTGTATGCTTGCGGGTCTAAGTCCTAGGGTCACCTTATCATATTTAGTGGTCTTTGGGCTGTGCCACATCAAACAACCATACGAACAGCCCGGGTCCAAGGCCAAGAGCACTCTTGCCTTCGCCTCGGGAACACCCCCTCCGGCGAATAAAGATGATGAGGGTGCCACCCCTGTGGCCCAGCCCGTGCAAATGAAAGAACCAGCCGACCAAGCAAGCCGGAGTCGGGCGGCCCCCGAAGAAGATAAACTATCTTCCCCGCCGACTCCTCCAGCACCAGAACATGGCAAGCATAGCAAAGCCGAAGAAGCAAAGTTAGCTAACGTCCGAGCCGGCACTCGGATATTGAAACAATTGAAAAGAATCCCAGCAAGATTCAGTGTCTGGGAGATACTCTCCCTGGATGAGGAAACCAGGCAGGCTGTCATTGCGGCTCTGCAAACCCCGGCGCATTATGAAAGCTGTTTTGCTGAGTTGCAGTTGGGAACAACCATCACCTTCACCGAAGAAGACATGCTCTTTCCTTCGGTCAGCCACAACAGACCCTTGTACATGAGGGGGCAGTTGAACTGCCAGCCTATAAACAGGATCTTGGTTGATACAGGGGCAGCAGTAAACATACTCTCCTACCAGGTTTACCAGAAACATTACTTCAATGTGCACCTGATCAAGGTCAGGGATATAAAGATAACTGGGTTCAACCAGAAGTCTGAAGTTCCCATGGGTGTAGCAGAGTTCGAGCTGTCACTAGGAGACTTCACCACCAAAGTGCAGTTCCACGTCATCAACTCCGATACCACATATAAAGCATTGCTCGGACGACCGTGGCTGCATCAGAATCGGATAGTGTCTTCAACCGTGCACCAGTGCATTAAGTACTCCCGGAATGGAAAAGAAGAAAGAATATTCGCAGACTTACACCCCTTTGAGGTGTTTGAATGCCACCTGCTCGATGCTGCACTTTACATGGAGGAGCCGAAGCAGAATCCCCAGCCGACCCAAAGCAAAGAAAAGGAGATAGCAGAGGACGACGACTGGTTCCCTCCACCACCGCCCGACTATGTGGCACCGCAGGAAGTGTCACACATTTCTAAAGTTGAAGGCGTGGTTCGAGCCATCCCCTCTAATATTTACCTCGAGAGAGGAGTGCCGAAGCTCGAGGATTTACCTGGGTATGTGAAGGTCCCTCCGGGGATCACAAAGCCACCCACAGATTTAGACTGTCAAACAGTCGAATTCTTGAAGGTCTGGGAGGTGCCCAACCCAGAGGGCCCACCTACGATGTTCTATGTGGCTGATGAACATCCAGTGAAAGGGGATGATGATTGTAAATTCCCCGAAGAAATCCGTGACCCGGTCGGCCCAATCATGGGACTTCCGGATATATCCAACAGAGTGGTGAAAATGGCTAGAGGGCAACAGCTGCCCTTCTTTCAGACCGAAAGTTGGAATCAAATGTTCAAGAAGTTGTGGTATCCACCGAACCTGGATAGGGAACTCCTGAAGATTACCCAGCACCCTGGTTTGGGTTTCTCAGCAGAAGAATTCTATGAAGCAAACGTGATAGCCGTCTCAGCTCTAGTTGGCGGCGGTCCCCCAGAAGACACAGATGCACTAGAAACCAAGAGCAAAGAGCAGCATATGCCTTCAGCTGACAAAGCTAAAGATGAAGAAGTGTTCCTCCAGAACCCACCTCCAAGCAGGGATATAGAGGAGGTACCATCCACTTCCGAGGCACCACTCCCAGATAGTCACAGTGGCGGGGTGCTGCCACCTCCACTCGATGTCGGAACGGAAGATAGCAGTCCAAGCTACACTCCATATTTCTCCCTTTGTGACCCTGTTATGCTCGCAATATGTTGTGAGCAGTAGCAGGAGATCGAGATGTTGAAGGCGCAATTGGCCAAGATGATCGAACTGCTGTCCGGTCTTACCGAGGGTATCCACCTCCGGGAGGGTAGATCCATGAACCCGGGGGGCTCCTATGCCACCACGGAAAGTTGGGAGAATCAGTCCCTGACCACCAACTTTAGTGCTTTTATGAACTCAAGGAGGAAGGTGAAAGAAATAGCCGGCCCTTCAACTAGCCGGCCGGTGGAACGAGTCCTCACGTTGCAGGAGAAGATGAAGAAGCCTTATTCCTTCCCGAGGGATAAAACTCGGGAGATCTTTAAATGGGCTTGCCACTATAGCAGGGTTACCTTGCCAAAGTCCAAAAGGCCAGAGGATGCTACAAGGAGTGATGACCCTAAATTCTGCCTCTACCATCGAATCCTTGGCCACCCTATAGAAGATTGCTATGTCTTCAAGGATATCGCCCAGAACCTGATCAAGAGAGGAGAATTGAAGATGAAGGATTATGAGGTGAAGCCCCCACAACCCCATGAAGCAGCTGTCTGTGAAAAGGGAGTCCATGTGGTTTCCCTCCTCGCAGCGGTCACAAGCCCGGCCGGTGAAAGATGTCCTGAAGCAGATTTCCCTCAGCCTGACTCCACCTTGCCCTCACTGCTCGGCGGGTTACATCAGGAAATTGAAAGGCTGGAGGAGCACCTAGCCGAAATAAGTATGCGCTGGTTTGACCCAGCAGGGGACATCCTCCCTCAGCAATGTAGTCACTCAAGCCCGAAGCACTTCCTCGTGACCAGGGCAGAACTCTACAGCCACAGGCAAGAAGATGATGAGCCCGTCCTGGACTACATCAGAAAGTGGAGAAGCCTCTATGTGAGATGCATATCCCCGTTAAGCCACGAGGTTGCCACTTGGGCTTGCGGGGAAAGTCTAAAGAAGGATATTCAGCAGCGGATGGTCGGCCTTAATGTCCACTCCCTTGATCAGTTGGCCATGATAGCGGCTGATATTGAAGCCTTCCTGAAAAAATACCATCCTGCCATCACCCTGGCAAGACAAGAAGACAAACCCGGAGGTGTCAACTTCAGCACTTCTGGGCATTCGAAGGAGAAGACAAAGGAGGTAGCCAATCCTTCAACCAATCAACCGGCCTCATTGCGAGAGAAAATGAGGAGGCCTTATTCCTTCCCAAGACACAAAACTCAGAGGATTTTTGAATGGGCTTGTCGTTACGGCAAGATTACCTTGCCAGAATCCAAAAGGCCAGAGGATGTCGAACGAAGCGACGACCCCGAATTTTGTCCTTATCATCGGGTGCTGGGGCATCCTATTGAAAATTGTTATGTATTCAAAAATATCGCTCAAGGCCTAATCAGGAAGGGCAAACTAAGGCTGGGAAAATATGAAGTCTACCCACCGCGTCCGCATGACGTGGTCGCTTATAGAAGCGAGGTCCACATGATCTCTTTGCTCACGGAGGTCGCAAGCCCCGCCGATGGAAGATGCCCCGAAGCTAGTGAAGCACCCCTTTCAACCCCTCTGAAAGAAGATGACAAAGCCCTGCCACTAAGCGGGGTGGTACAAGAAGACATCTATGATGCCCTCGAGGCTGAAGAAGATGATGAAGGCTTCATCGACTTGTAACCGGCTCCCCCGGAGATAGAAGATGGTGGCCAAGCTACTATTCATGAGCTGATCGAAGTGGATCTGGGTACAAAAGATGACCCCAGACCAACATTCCTCAGCGCCCTCCTTCTCCCAGAAGAGAGAGAGCGATACATCAAGCTCCTACAAGAGTTCCGAGACTGTTTTGCTTGGAACTACAAAGAAATGCCGGGCCTCAACCCGATGATTACTCAGCATATGTTGGCCATTGACCCCAAGGCCGAACCAGTGAAGCAGTCACCCCGGCGAATGAGGCCGAACTGATAAGCCAAGTTTGCAAGGAAGTCGACAAGCTTATAGATGTTGACTTCGTAGCAGAAAACCAGTATACCACCTGGCTGGCCAATATTGTGCCCGTCAAGAAGAAGAACAGCCAGATCCGGATATGTGTGGACTTCCGGGACCTGAACAAGGCTTGTCCGAAAGATGATTTTCCGGTGCCCGTCACTGAAGTCATGATCGATGCCACCACTGGCCATGAAGCCTTATCTTTCATGGACGGGTCGTCCGGATACAACCAGATATGGATAGCCGAGCATGATAGAATTCATACGGCTTTCCGATCACCCAAGGGGATATTCCACTATAAAAGGATGCCTTTTGGCCTCAAGAATGCTGGCGCCACTTATCAAAGGGCGATGACCAAGATATTTGATGAATTGCTCTATGACAAGGTCGAATGCTACATCGACGACTTGGTTGTCAAGACCCAAAAGAAAGAAGATCACCTGAGTGACCTCAGGGTTATATTTCAAAGGCTCCGACAATACGAGCTGAAGATGAACCCGCTGAAGTGCGCCTTCGGTGTTTCCAGTGGGAAGTTTCTGGGCTTCATTGTCCGATATAGGGGGATTGAAATAGACCCCTCCAAGATAAAGGCCATTCAGGAGCTGCCGCCTCCGAAGAACCTGACGAAACTGCGATCACTGCAGGGTCGATTGGCCTATATCCGCAGGTTCATCTCCAACCTGTCCGGCCGATGTCAACCATTTCATAAGTTGATGATCAAAGATGCGCCATTCGACTGGAATCAAGAATGCCAGAAGGCTTTTGATAAGCTAAAGGAATACTTGAAGACCCCACCAGTGCTGGGGGCACCTGTCAAAGGGAGGCCGCTAATTCTCTACATAGCCGCCACCGAATGTTCACTCGGAGCAATGCTGGCTCAAAACAACGACGAGGGAAAGGAGCAGGCACTTTATTACCTCAGTCGAAGACTAGTCGGGGCGGAAGCAAAGTATACCCCGATCGAGAAAGTTTGTCTTGCCTTGGTCTTTGCGGCCAAGAAAATGAGGCATTACATGCTCTCGCATGAAATACAACTGATATCAAGGGCCGATCCAGTCAAACATCTCTTGTCCCAGCCGGTGCTGAAAGGGCGACTGGGGAAGTGGGCCGTCATGTTGATGGAATTTGAGATTACATATGTGCCGCAAAAGGCTATTAAAGGCCAGGCGATAGCATATTTCTTTGCAGCACACCCTGTGCCTGAGAATTCCCCGCTTGTCACGGAACTTCCGGAGGATGAAACACTAGAAGTGGACCAAGTCCGTCAAGCCATATGGCAGTTATACTTCGACGGAGCATCCAGAACTGAAACATCTCAATCAGGGCATGTGAGGATAAGGGCTGGAGCAGGCATCATCCTCAAATCCCCAGAAGGAGAAGTGTTGCATACATCGTTTTCGATCAACAAACCGTGCACGAACAATGAAGCAGAATATGAGGCCTTGATTATCGGTCTTCAGATAGCCCTCCACATGGAGATCCGAATGCTGTAGGTGTTTGGTGATTCTATGCTGATTGTCAAGCAAATACAAGGAGAGTTTGATGTCCGGAAGCCCGGGTTACTTCCGTATTGCGCCAAGGCGAAGAAGCTCATGGGGCGGTACTACTTCATTGAAGTAGGCCATGTCGTCCGAAGCCAGAATGCCCAGGCTGATGCACTAGCAAAATTAGCAAGCTCACTGGCGGCCCTGCCAGGCGAATCCCTCAACATAACAGTCATAAACAGGCGCCAGGTCCCCAGCATGATAGAGGAGCCAGGTGACGAAGAAGAATATGAAGCTGCGACAGTAGAAACAACTAACTCTCCTGATTGGAGGGAACCCCTAATGAAATGGTTTGAACACCAAGAATTGCCCAAGCAGAGGGAAGAAAGGATCAGATTGAGCAGAACAAAAGATTCTTATGAAGTCAGAAATGGAACTCTGTTCCGAACCATGGCTGATGCCGGAAGAAAGGTGCTCCTCCGATGTATATCCATGGAGGAGGCTTGGATGGTTATGTAGGAAGTTCACGCCGGGTCAGCCGGTGCTCATCAAGCTGGGCCGAAAATGAAGATTGAAGTCAAGAAGCTGGGATATTACTGGCCGACTATGTTCGATGACTGCTGCAAGTATGCCAAGTCATGTCATAAATGCCAGCAGCATGCTGCGATCCCAAGAAGACCTCCAGCTCATTTGTACCCAACGGTGCCCAGTTGGCCTTTTGCTCAATGGGGTACTGATGTTGTGGGCCCGCTCCCCGCGTCTTCAGCGGGATGCAGATACATTCTAGCGGCAACATATTACTTCTCTCGCTGGGCTGAAGCTGTGGCTCTAAGAGAAGTGACGGGAAAAATCGTGGCCAGATTCGTCCGTCGAAATATCATATTCCGATTCGGCGTGCCCGATCGAATTGTCTCTGACAACGGAAGCCACTTCCGAAACCAAAGGGTCTATAGATTGGCCGATAAATTCAAGATTGATTGGAGGACCTCCACTCCGTATAATCCGCAGGCAAACGGGTTAGCGGAAGCCTTCAACAAGACACTATGCACACTTCTTGCCAAGACGGTCACCTCTAGCAAGAAGGATTGGGAAGATAGGATGTATGAAGCACTATGGGCGTACCGCACCGTGTACAAGACCCCCATGGGTTGCTCACCATTCTCCTTGGTGTACGGCTCAGAAGCGGTCGTCCCGATAGAGCTGGAGATACCCTCACTACGAGTGGCGATCCAGCACGAATTAGTCAAAGATGGCCAAGCCAATATAGAAAGAAGACTGGAGGAGCTCTCCGATCTAGAAGGACGACGGCTCAGAGCCCAGCAGAACATACAAGTCTACCAGGCCCGCATGACCCGCGCCTTTGACAAACTCGTCAAAGAACGTGAATTCAAGAAGGGAGACCTAGTCATGGTCAAGCGAAGAGAAGTCATGGCGGCCAACCCCAAAGGCAAACTGAATGAAAACTGGACAGGACCTTATGTGGTCCAGAAAGTCTATGAAGGCGGTGCTTATGTCATCGTCAACCACCGGGGGGAAATTCAATTCCCACCACTCAATGGGAAACACCTGAAGTTATACCATGCTCCGCTTCCCCAGCTCGGCGATCAACTGAAACCATTACCCCACAATGAAGAGGATTCCATCATGGAGCTTTTTACATAAAGCACCCGAAAACTCAACTCGGCACCCGTGGCCCTTCGAGGCCTCAACCGAGCAGCATGGCTTAGACCTTCCGTCTAAGCCAGTTAAACCTGATTCCATTGCGTTGACATAAACCCAATGTCGACGATACTATCATACCTTTGTGGTCCGGTCCCACCGCGATCATCAAAAAAAAAGAAAAAAAAGAAGAAAAAAAAAGAAGAAAAAAAAAGAGAAGAAAAAGAATACAAAAGAAGCGGTTCCTTAGTGTTCCTTAGGCGGCACCCTCGCCGAAAGCTCCGGTTTAGACCTTTCGTCTGGGCCGGAAGAAAACTGAAATCCTTGCGTTGATGCAATCCCAGCATTGACGAATTTACCTTACTCGGCACCCTCGCCGAAAGCTCCGGTTTAGACATTTCGTCTGGGTCGGAAGAAAACTAAAATCCTTGCGTTAATGCAATCCCAGCATTGACGAATCCACTTTACGTGGCACCCTCGTCGAAAGCCCCGATTCAGACCTTTCGTCTGGGTCGGAAGAAAACTGAAATCCTTGCGTTAATGCAATCCCAGCATTGACGAATTCACCTTATGTGGCACCCTCGCCGAAAGCTCCGATTTAGACCTTTCGTCTGGGTCGGAAGAAAACTAAAATCCTTGCGTTGATGTAATCCCAGCATTGACGAATCCACTTTACGCGGCACCCTCGCCGAAAGCTCCGATTTAGACCTTTCGTCTAGGTCGGAAGAAAACTAAAATCCTTGCGTTGATGTAATCCCAGCATTGACGAATCCACTTTATGCGGCACCCTCGCCGAAAGCTCCGATTTAGACCTTTCGTCTGGGTCGGAAGAAGATTGAAATCCTTGCGTTGATGCAATCCCAGCGTCAACGAACCACATTTAACGGCGCCTAAGGCCTTTCTGGGGCCTCAGCCGTGCGATCTGATCTGGACTTTTCGTCCAAGTCATAGAAACTAGAACCCCTCCTTCTTGCTTCGGCACTCTGCCATGCCGACGACCAAACCTCCACTCAGATATGCCAGTCCGTGTGCATGTGCGGTGAAGCGATCCCCTCATCCCTTCGCTGAAGGAGTGAGCGCTTTCCCGAGAATTCGCACCGGACTAGCATCCCACTGGCTCGGAAGAACAGACGTCCCGTCGAAGAACTCTACACTCGCGATCCCCGCGCACTCATCCCTCGCTTGCGCCACCCGCGAGTGGGGGGCATTTGTGGACGTCGAAAAATGTCGATGATGATCATACGGCATGCACGTCTCGACACTCGAGAGCAAGCCGAAGATGAAAATGCCAAATAAACCTCATGCCTCGCCCGATCAGGATGAGGACTCGCTTGGTGGTCCGCTAGCCGATGAGGGAGTGATGGAGGCATCACCCACGATTCCCTTTGGCTCGGGTCCACTTCTTCACACTCGGGAGCTGGTTGAGTTTTGGCCTCACTCTATTAAGGCCCCTTATCCATTTTGTAGCTTTCCTTTGAGTCATTTTGATGTATTTTCATTTTATTTGAGTCATTTCCCTAGGTCTTGCATTTATTTTCCTAAGATTGTGTGTCATTAGATGATGTAATGTGCTAATTGGGCCCAATTCATTGGACTAGGCCCATGTGCACCCCTTCCACCTTCGGTTATTTGCTATTGAGTCTTTTGTCATGGACTTTTGTAGAAATGTGGGTTTCCTATATATAGGACCCCATTTCCCCCATTTGAAGTCAATGAATGAATGAATGAATGAATGAGTTAAACTTGCCATTTGACTTCAAATTGGAGTGATTCCTCTAGTTTTTGGGTGAGAGACCCTAGGGGAGAGATTCCCCACCCATTCTCTTCTTAATCTCTCTATTTCACCCCTCTTTCTCTCTCCTCCAACCCCAATTTCAAATTTTCTTCTCTCTCCTCCCCTCCCAACCACCTCCACTAGCTACCCACCTCATTTAATACCCCTCCACTTCCCCAAGTTGCCATTACTCCACTCCCATAGTCCCTAGGTGGCATCTTCCCCATTCCAACACCTTTCTCCACCTTCCCACCAAATCTACCCCATTCCAATACAAACTCTCCACTTCCCCACATAATCACCCACCTTCCAAGGCCATTTCAAATTTGAAATTCACACTCCCTCCACCCACTTGTTCCCCCTCACCTTCCCCCCTCTCCCTCCAAGCCCCAAATTCGTAGCTCCTCTCTCACCCACAGAAAACACCCCCTTCTAGCTCCCATTCTATCCCTCCCTCACCTTGAAACACCCCATCCTAGACCCCCTCACAGCCCGGGCTTTCCCCACACTCATCCACCCCCATTTCCTCTCCCATATACCCCATTTCCCCCCCATCATCTTCAACCTACCGTTTCAGCTGACAACCTACAGAAGTGTACCATCTTACAGCAGCGACCATGGCTTCCTCCCGACGAGTTTGAAGACCCAAGAGGCATCCACGGAAGAGGATACCTGTCCTCTTCGCAACGATTGAGGTCTCATCCCCATCGGAGATCGGTGCTGCTGTGGAGGTCCGTTTTTCCCCGACCGCGCAGTTCTGCTCCGGCTGAGGATTTAAACCAGACTAAAAGCTCGGCCACGACAAACCTTGGACGAACCAGCCCCGAAGCTCTTCTACAAATATCTTCCTCCTCCAGTCTTCGTTCAGGATCAAGAAACGGAACCTCATTCGGCTGCCGGAGGAAGGAGTTACAAATTTTCTCCCCCGAGCTCTCCAGTCTTGTCTCCTGCAGTCTGCTCCGACCAGTGCCCACTTTTTAGGGTATACCGACTGCCCTCAACCTCTTATTGCAGCCCCGTCACCTCTGGATGAAAGCTACTTTGACCACGAAGACGTCGCCGCCAGTTTCGTGCTGATCGGAGTTCGGGAGGGTGCGTGGCGTCCTCTAAAACCTGCTGCCAGAAGTCTACAACTGCGAGTCAGAAAACCTGATGTCCTGTTCCAACCTCTGCCCCAGTCAACAACGGTCTCATAAGAAATTTAAGAAAATCTAAAGCGTTCTTGTCCCTGTTACGAAGCTTTTGCCGCCGGTCTCGCCATCGGAAAAATTCGTGAGAAGGATCTACAGCAACCACACCAACACACTGTCCCTGTTCGTAGACAACCGGCAGATTCGGCAACCTCGCTTAATCGTCATTCTTTACCTTACTTTCCCCACCCCGCTTGGCCGGCTGAAGGCCCCTCCCTGCGGGAGGTAGTATTGTTGTATTCACATTAACCCCCACCCCAAGATCCCCCTCCTGCGAGAGGCGTAGTTTTGTACATGGTTTGAGCAGGTCAAGCTTCACCGCCGCGGCGTGTGGGGAACCACCGCCTCCCCGCTCGCCCTCGTCTCCGACCGGGACCAGTTTCTTCAAACCGGTCGAGTAAGTGCCTCATCCTAGCTCATTAGTGTTGCTCTTTCAATATTTACTTCATGCGCCGCTGAATTTGCGAGGGAGCACCAGATCCTCAAGTCCATGACTTAAGAGTGATCGCCGTGGGATAGTGTGAACCGGTGCCCTTGTGCACTTTGTCGGCCCCAATTGAATTGGGCATCCAAACCTTGGGAGTCAAACCTTGGCCTTGCTGGCCCTCTACCAGCAAGGGCCCTTTCCCATACCTCACACTTGGCATCGCCAAGTCACTCCGGGTATAGAGTGCGACGGGAGAGCGGTGGCCCTTAAGGCCCATTTGAATGCTTAATTGTGCTTGTTTGCCTAAGTCCGAGGTCGTGTCACATCAAGTGGTATCAGAGCAAGTCTTTGACTTGTCTCTATCAAGTCAAGTCCTAGGGCATTCTTGCATTAGAGTCATCATCAATCCGACCCTTGCATTGATCCGCCCGATCATCATGGCCAACTACTTAGCCTACTCACCAACCTTGAATTTCATTCTAGATGGGGACATTACCTTTGACGGATCACATTCTAGTGATTATCTTAGGTGGGAAACTACCATGGAAAGATATTTTGAACGGACTTGGGTATATGGACCCGCGAGAGTCCGCAAGGCCAAGGGACGATTTCGGGGTCAAGCCAAGAGTAAATGGGCAAACATAGAGGGATTAAGAAGGGTTAGGAGGCAAGAGCCCATTTCTTCGTGGGATGATATGAAGAAGGAACTTAGGAAGATCTACATCCCAAAATATTCCCAACCCTCCTACTCGAACACCCCAAGCCCGAGGAGCACTACCACTCCTCCATCCTCACCCGACCAATTTGAGACCGACCTTTGGTCTCCACCCCCACCAATCCCAACAAATCACCTCTCAACCATCATAACTACACTTCGCAACGAAGTCCTCTCCCTTAAGACCCTAATAAACCAAACATCCACCTCTCCACCTAACCCCATGAGGGCCCCCATACCCCAACCAAAACCCCCTTCCCTAACCTACGCTAGTCAAGCCCCTTTAGCTCCCACTTCCACCCCAAACGATCCTAAGGGCAAGAGACCCCTAATCGACCCAATCCCCTCCATGATGACCACCACTCAACCAACCCTCACCATTCAAAACCAAGTGGACACCGTGTCCACCCCTCCACCTAGGCCCATGATTGTCACCACCCTCCAATCCAGAAGCTCCCACCAAACCCCTACCCCACAAAACCCCTTGGTCCCCACCACCACCCCTCCCTTGTCCCCAAAAAAGGACATTCCCCCCAAAACCAATCAACCCAAGCCACCCCAACCAACCCATCTCCCACTCCCTACCCCAAAAGTCCAAAGTCCTAGGCTTCCACTACTTCCCCTCCCTATCCAAGCCAAAGTTTCCCATCACCCACCACCCCGGGTACACCATGCACCAACCATCATCACCCCACCCCCAATAGACCTTCCCATTCCCTTGAGAAAGGAGACCACAACCATCCACATGGGAGTAGATGAACCCATCCCCATCATTGAGGAAACCAAAGTTCATATCCGTGGTAAGGAAGAATCATAAATGTCCCCTAGCTTGGACTCCCAAGAGCCACAAGCCTTCACAAATAGCACCATAATCATAGATGGGCCCCTAGCTAGATGGCTAAAGGAGAGACCACTTCACCCCATCGTGTCCTATGTTTACCCACCCATGGAGAAAAACCTTCCCATTGCACCCATTAACTCCTATCACACCATAATCCAAACATCCTACCAAGTGGAAACCTTAGAGGATCTTCTTAAGGGCGTAGCATTGCAAATTGAGTTCACTAGCATGTTGACCCCTATGGCCAAACCACCTAGGAGCCTTGGCCTCCTACACCTATGCATAGGGTCTATCACCTCGATTTGCACCATTAGTTGCTACACTAGTGACCTCCTTCTATTCCTCCCTACACCCGATGAGCCCAACCTTCTCCTCGATTTAGAGCTTCTTATCTCGGGTAGAAAGCCTAGTCCTCCATTCATGGCCGACCATCCCACCAAAAACTTTGGCCCGATCACTTTACTAGAGGAGGAGAATCCACCATCAAGGGGTTGTGAGGACCAAAAGGACCTAGGGTTCCTCTCCTTAGGTGACCCTTACCATGACCCCTTCGATCCCTTCCTATACCCACCCATTAAGATCCCAAACACTTTGTTCGGCCAACCCACTAGAAAACTTGGCCCACTTACCTTGGAGGAGGATGACTCACAATTTGGGAACCTTGAAGACATAGAGTGCCTCCCTCTAGGAAGACTTTTCTACAACCCCTTTGATCCCTTCCTATGGGAGTCTAGTTCCCCATGTAACCCAACCATCTTACCCACCACCCACCCTTTCCTACCCTCACCCATCATATTGGGCCAAACCAATCTCATCCATGACCCGGGTTACACCTTGGGAGCCAAGACCTTGGGCCACATATCCCTAGGTAATAAGGTTGTGCCCCACCCCATGATGACCACCTTCTTAGATCTATTCGATCCGTTCCAATGGGAATTCAAAGGTTGTCCCACCCCTATACACATGGAAGTCACTTTTTGGAAAAGTATGCATGTGTCTAGGCTTTCCACACCCCTTGGCATGAACACTATGTTGGGTCCATTCATTCATATCACCCACATGTCAAGTAGAAAGCATGAGTGGTCCAAATTTGGATGTAGTGGTCCACCTTCATTCATCATGGGTCTTAAGCATATCAAAGACATCTACGGATGTCCGGGTCCCCCGACATGCATCACCACGTTGCATGATAGATTCACATATGGTTGCCCCGGTCCACCTAAGCCCACCAAAGTCTACATGACAACATTGCATGATAAGTCCACATATGGTTGCCCCGGCCCACCAAGGCTCATCAAGGTCCATATGGCATCATGGCATAAATGGTCTATATATGGTTGTCCAGGTCCACCCATAACCACTAGAAGGTCAGCACTCACAAAATTGCATGAGGAAATCCGCAAGCACATTAGCATAAAAAATGAGGCTTATAAAAGGTTGGCTGACTCTCACCAGCGTCACTTAGAGTTCCAAGAGGGTGACTTTGTGATGGTAAGGACGAAGAGGCTCTCCCCAGGAGCCAACTCCAAGTTGAGGCCACGTGGGACTGGTCCCTTCCAGGTTTTGAGGCGCATTGATGCAAATGCTTATTGGTTAGATCTCCCTGAGGACTATGGGGTAAGTCCAACATTCAATGTCGCCGACTTAGTGCCATACAAGGGCCCCACGGTGGTACCTAGTAAGGAGATTGAGCCTACTTTTTCCTTTGAGAGAGCACCCACCCGTGAGGAGAGTCCACTAGCCAAGAGAGCTCAGCGCGAACGCATTAAACGAATATTGGATGAGCAGGTCACTACCACCCGGAGCAAGGTATATGAGCGCTATCTCGTCAGGTGGAAGGATCGGCCTCCTTCGGAAGACTCATGGGTGAGTCGGGAGGACCTCCAGCAGTTGGATCTGGACCTCCTCGAGCGGTACCTTAGCCGGATGGACCCTTACTCGACGGAGTCGAGCTCTTCGCGGCCCAGGGGATTTGATGGAGGCATCACCCACGATTCCCTTTGGCTCGGGTCCACTTCTTCACACTCGGGAGCTGGTTGAGTTTTGGCCTCACTCTATTAAGGCCCCTTATCCATTTTGTAGCTTTCCTTTGAGTCATTTTGATGTATTTTCATTTTATTTGAGTCATTTCCCTAGGTCTTGCATTTATTTTCCTAAGATTGTGTGTCATTAGATGATGTAATGTGCTAATTGGGCCCAATTCATTGGACTAGGCCCATGTGCACCCCTTCCACCTTCGGTTATTTGCTATTGAGTCTTTTGTCATGGACTTTTGTAGAAATGTGGGTTTCCTATATATAGGACCCCATTTCCCCCATTTGAAGTCAATGAATGAATGAATGAATGAATGAGTTAAACTTGCCATTTGAGTTCAAATTGGAGTGATTCCTCTAGTTTTTGGGTGAGAGACCCTAGGGGAGAGATTCCCCACCCATTCTCCTCTTAATCTCTCTATTTCACCCCTCTTTCTCTCTCCTCCAACCCCAATTTCGAATTTTCTTCTCTCTCCTCCCCTCCCAACCACCTCCACTAGCTACCCACCTCATTTAATACCCCTCCACTTTCCCAAGTTGCCATTACTCCACTCCCATAGTCCCTAGGTGGCATCTTCCCCATTCCAACACCTTTCTCCACCTTCCCACCAAATCTACCCCATTCCAATACAAACTCTCCACTTCCCCACATAATCACCCACCTTCCAAGGCCATTTCAAATTTGAAATTCACACTCCCTCCACCCACTTGTTCCCCCTCACCTTCCCCCCTCTCCCTCCAAGCCCCAAATTCGTAGCTCCTCTCTCACCCACAGAAAACACCCCCTTTCAGCTCCCATTCTATCCCTCCCTCACCTTGAAACACCCCATCCTAGACCCCCTCACAGCCCGGGCTTTCCCCACACTCATCCACCCCCATTTCCTCTCCCATATACCCCATTTCCCCCCCATCATCTTCAACCTACCGTTTTAGCTGACAACCTGCAGAAGTGTACCATCTTACAGCGGCGACCACGGCTTCCTCCCGATGAGTATGAAGACCCAAGAGGCATCCACGGAAGCGGATACCTGTCCTCTTTGCAATGATCGAGGTCTCATCCCCATCGGAGATCGGTGCTGCTGTGGAGGTCCGTTCTTCCCCGACCGCGCAGTTCTGCTCCGGCTGAGGATCTGAACCGGACTAAAAGCTCGGCCACGACAAACCTTGGACAAACCAGCCCCAAAGCTCTTCTACAAATATCTTCCTCCTCCAGTCTTCGTTCAGGATCAAGAAACAGAACCTCATTCGGCTGCCGGAGGAAGGAGTTACAAATTTTCTCCCCCGAGCTCTCCAGTCTTGTCTCCTGCAGTCTGCTCCGACCAGTGCCCACTCTTTAGGGTACACCGACTGCCCTTGACCTCTGATTGTAGCCCCGTCACCTCTGGCTGAAAGCTACTTCTACCACGAAGACGTCGCCGCCAGTTTCGTGCTGATCGGAGTTCGGGAGGGTGCGTGGCGTCCTCTGCAACCTGCTGCCAGAAGTCTGAAACTGCGAGTCAGAAAACCTGATGTCCTGTTCCAACCTCTGCCCCAGTCAACAATGGTCTCATAAGAAATTTAAGAAAATCTGAAGCGTTCTAGTCCCTGTTACGAAGCTTTTGCCGCTGGTCTCGCCATCGGAAAAATTCATGAGAAGGATCTAAAGCAACCACACCAACACACTGTCCCTGTTCGTAGACAACCGGCAGATTCGGCAACCTCGCTTAATCGTCATTCTTTACCTTACTTTCCCCACCCCGCTTGGCCGGCTGAAGGCCCCTCCCTGCGGGAGGTAGTATTGTTGTATTCACATTAACCCCCACCCCAAGATCCCCCTCCTGCGAGAGGCATAGTTTTGTACATGGTTTGAGCAGGTCAAGCTTCACCGCCGCGGCGTGTGGGGAACCACCGCCTCCCCGCTCGCCCTCGTCTCCGACCGGGACCGGTTTCTTCAAACCGGTCGAGTAAGTGCCTCATCCTAGCTCATTAGTGTTGCTCTTTCAATATTTACTTCATGCGCCGCTGAATTTGCGAGGGAGCGCCCGATCCTCAAGTCCATGACTTAAGAGTGATCGCCGTGGGATAGTGTGAACCGGTGCCCTTGTGCACTTTGTCGACCCCAATTGAATTGGGCATCCAAACCTTGGGAGTCAAACCTTGGCCTTGCTGGCCCTCTACCAGCAAGGGCCCTTTCCCATACCTCACACTTGGCATCGCCAAGTCACTCCGGGTATAGAGTGCGACGGGAGAGCGGTGGCCCTTAAGGCCCATTTGAATGCTTAATTGTGCTTGTTTGCCTAAGTCCGAGGTCGTGTCACATCAGGGAGCCCCCCGGCTGGAAGATATGGCCACAACTCTACAGCCGGCCGTGCCGAGAGCTGAATCAAAGAAGAGTCGGGGACTCCGACACAGCCCGACGTGCACCGAAAGTCACGCAGAGTCTGGGATCGGGCCCCAAAGGCTGCGAATGGAACATTGTAGAGGTCATACATAGCAACCAGAACCTTCCGGGAATGTCGACATTCACGTAAAATGGCCGCGACTTCGAGAAGAATCCGTTTAGTGCTTAAAACGGCACGAGGGGGCTTTAAAACGGCGCGCCTTAAAACGGTGCGCCCCACCCTTTAAAACGGTGCGCCCCCCTTTGGATATGGCGCCGTTTTAACCCCTTTTCTTTTCATTGGCTACACGGCGCGCCCCGAAGCCCCCCTTTGATGCTTAAAACGGCGCCCCTTTGAATATGGCGCCGTTTTAACCTCTTAACCCCTTTCTCTGAAGCGCTTCCAGGTGAGCAACCAACCCATCCCGTCGGCATTACGGTCCCCTGTTTCCTGCGAACAACACGTCGACGAACTGCTTAAAATGGCAAAAGGTATGCTTCGATCCGTTGGGCATCCAAGCATGTTCTTCAAATGGAAACCCTTGAGCCCTGCACCGTCGAACGCCCACTTCGTCCGTCGGCCGCCCATGCTCCTGCAAATGATGAAAGCCGCGTGTCTCGCGGTGGACATGCCAGCAGAGGAGGAGGCCATGCCTTTGCCCCTCTCCCGATCACACTGTAGCCGCGGCGGAGGTGACGTCCACGACAGCGGCACTCGACACGGTGACCCCAGCGACGTCAGCAACGGCAACTGCGAACAGAACAAAAGCCATAGAAACGGGAAGCTTGCTTCCCTGCTCTCCCTATAAATACAAGCCCCAGGCAAGAAGCAAAAGGAAGAGGGACGCTCTACTGACGGCGAAGCCCTGCTCCGAAGTGTGAAGAGAGATAAGAGGGTGGAAGAAAGAAGGAGAGGTGAGGGGAAGAGAGCTCGCTTCCCCCCTTTGTCTTTGCATTTCCTTCTGCCCCTTTGATTTCCTTTTGGTGATCTTCATATGTAGACCTTTATCTTTGTATTCCCTTTCAATGTAAGCGGAGTTTGGTCTGTTGTGAAATGAAAGGAAAACTCCCCTTTGGGAGATCTTGATGCCTCAATCCCCCTCAATACTCAGCCCATAGTGGCTCTCTCTTTTTTTTACCGCCGTGTTCTTGTGTCGAGTTCGGCTCTCACGTGGTCTTCAGCCACGCGATCACGGCAACCCTCGGGTCGTCGGAGTTCCTTTGTAGGCTGGCCCTCAGGACCTCCGGCCCCGAACGGGGGGAGTCGATAAGATCGCAACAACCCATGGGTCACCGGTTTCCCTTGTAGGCTAGCCCTCGGGATCTCCGGCCCCTAATGGGGTAACTTTACTGGTGTCGTTGCTTATGCACACACCGGAATGTTTCGGGGCCGTCGGAGTTCTCTCCGCATGGCGCCCCCCATCTTTTCCCCCGGACCCTTCCGGTCTAGGGGAGGTGCTGCCCGATTCTCGCCAGGGACAAGAACAAGTGAACAAATTGAGCCACTCAAGAACGAACTGAGTTTTAATCCAATACACAGTAAACTCTGTGAACTGAACCCCTTGAACAAAACACTTGAATCATCACGCTAATCCGCCTAAACAAATGATTAAAACACTTAAATCTTCTTTCCGTAAACATAATCCATCCATAAGATGAACAACTAATCAATAAACCGGCTTACGGTTCAAAGAAACAAGAAACAGAGCATAAAAAGGGTTAAAACAAAACCTCTTTGAAGCTGTCCCGGCATGGCCTAATCCGGCGCGGCCACCCCTCACCGCGCCGATTTAACACCTCTCTCGTAACCCTCCTCTTCTTTGCCTAAAACGGCGCCCCTTAACCGGCGCGCCCCCCCTCCATCTCCATTTACAGCTTAAAACAGCGCCCCTTAACCGGCGCGCCCCCCCTCCATCTCCATTTACACCTTAAAATGGCGCCCCTTAACCGGCGCGCCCCCCTCCATCTCCATTTACACCTTAAAACGGCGCCCCTTAACCGGCGCGCCCCCCCTTCAATATCACCTAATCCGGGGTGCTTGAAAGAAAAGAAAATGCTTAATCAACAAAAAAAGGGAATTGAAGTTAATGAACAAAACTTTAAGTCTCCCCTCTACTATAATCCAAATTTTGATCTGGGGGCGCTGCCCCCGAAAACCCCCGCAAGGGGCGTTGCCCCCTTGACCCCCATGACCTGACCGCGCAGGTCGAACCCCGCGACCTGACCGCGCAGGTCGATCCGCGTGCGAGGGCGCACGTTGCCGAGTTTTGGCTTTACACTTAACAACCCGCTCCCCCGGACTGTGCGTGAAGAGAAAAGCAATGATGCCCCGTGGTATCGGACGTGGACCTCGGGATCCCCGACATGGTCATGATCCGTGCACCTCTTGGGCCGATAGTTCATCAGCTTGACCCACTTCTTCCGGGATCCGATTCCGCACCCACGTGAAGCGTGCCGTACCTACGGCAGATATCTGAATGTCTTTGTTATTACCTTCGATGCTTCGAATATGGACTCTCGACCGAATACTGGAATTATCTGTTAGTGACTGATATATATAGATATATATATACCGGGATCTAATCCCGCACTTTCATTAAATTCACCGCACTCGCAGCAAGTATTTGTATGGTTTTTGAACACCGTTTTACATACCGACGCGGAGGGTTTAAATCATGTCAACCCAACTCGCATGCTTTAATGAAAAAATGATCTTTAGGTCATTTGACCCCTTTTCTTGGCGATTAATTAGAGGTCTTCCCCTCTCCGAGGGGATGTAATTAACGTCGCGGCCTTTATGGCGCGGCGGGTCTCCAGTCCCGACCCGATATCCACAATCGTCTGATCAGTCAGATGGAGCGCACCCCGGGCTTCGGACCACTCCAGTCTCGAAGCCCGAACACATTGTCACCTAGGTGACTGGCACGCCCTCGCACTAGATAAACCGATAAAAAGAACACCGATATCCCATGATATTTTCGTCCCACGAAATCTAGTGCGTTCCACAAGCTGGCACGCCCGGTGGGATAGATGATCTCGAATCAATATAACCACCAATATCCCAATATTTTCATCCATCGAATTCCAGTGCGTTCCACATGCCTAGAAATATGAAAAGATACCTATGACTCATTATAACTCTCTTAAAAACTCTAAGACTCTTTAATGTCTAGAAATATGAAAAGACACCTATGACTCATTATAACTCCCTTAAAAACTCTAAGACCCTTTGATGCCTAAAAATATGAAAAGACACATATGACTCATTATAACTCCCTTAAAGACACTTAGGGATATCAAAAGACAAACTTCAAAGACCCTTATGTAAAATAAAAAAAATTACAAATATTTTAAGACGGAAGATCAAGTCTGATGTCGATGACGATCCCGTCAGCTGTCTTGGTTTGGCGAGTGTCTTTATCCATCTCCTTCTTCCAAGGTACGTGGTGCGTTCTTCCTTGCACTATCTACCATGGTGGCGATCACGATCTGGTAGTTTGCGTGGGTGATTGATTTCGTTGCATTTTTTATTTCACTCCATGTTCCATTTAATGCCATATTAGTCATAGTCATCACCCACACCCACACTCTCTTTATATTAAAACTATCTACAGCACTATCGGGGCATTAGCAACGCCAGGGCGGCACCCCACAGCAGCAAGGGGGACAATCGGAGGGCGGCCGGCAGCATGGGAACCAAACAAATACACCACCACAGGTGGCGAGGCGTGGAGCACGGCAGGCTGAGGAAGAGAGTCGATGGCGGGCAGAGCACAAACAGTAGAAGCAGCATTGCCACGCACTGGGGAGGTGGTAGAGGCTGCCACAAGAACAGCCGTGGCGGGTGAACACTACAAGAAAAATTTGAAATACCGGCGGAATTTTTCAACGGAAAAAATTTCTTCGAAAATATGTCAAAAATTCTGTTAATTTCTGACGAAAAATAATTTGTCGAAAATCAGTCGGTAATTACCGACCTATTTCTGACATTTTACGTTGGTCGGAAATACATCGGAAAGTTTCGACAGAATAAAAATTTGTCAAAAATACGTCAAAAAATTCTGACGTATGTCGAAAATAATTTTACGTTAGTGAAATTATTTCCGATGGAATAATTTTCAGTCGAAAATATGTCAACAATTTCTAACGTATTTCCGACCAACTTACGTTTCGTTGGAAATAATTTCACCCATAGATTTCCGACGGAATAATTTTTTGTCAAAAATACGTCGAAAAATTCTCACGTATTTGCGACCAACTAACATTTTATCAGAACAAATTTGACCCATAGGTTTCCGACATAATATTTTTCAGTCAGAAATACGTCAGAAATTTCTAACATATTTCTAACCAAATTATTTCCGTCGAAACTAATTTGATTCATAAGTTTCCGACAGAATATTTTGTTGTTGGAAATACGTCGAAAATATTTGACGTATTTTCGACTGAATTATTTCTGTCCAAAATATTAATTATTTTTCTTATTATGAAAAATTATTAATTATCGACATCAAGACTGACAAAAATTTTGATGAAATTTTTATTTCGGTAATTTCTGTCGAATTTCTGACAGAAATATATTGCGTTGAAAATTAGTGACTTAATTTTTCCGATGTCCTCATTCAGTCAGAAATCCGTTGGAAATCCGTCGGAATTGACTTTTCTAATGGATTTTCGACGGATTTCTGCCAGAATTAGGACGTCGGAAAAATTGGTTTTTCTTGTAGTGGAAGCAGGGCGAGGTGGTAGCACCACGTCTGCCGAAGGGGCAGGCACTGGAGAGACGGCTTCGGTGGGAGGCAAGGCCACCACACTGCGTTGATAGCCCAGCAAGGGACCCTAAGTCTGTGGCTGGCAGAAGGCAGGTGGGGGGGAGGCCCGGTGAGGCAACACTACATGCAACGACACCGAGACATCAGCAAGACGGTCAGCAGGCATGACAGCAAGGGAGGCAACTATAGGCGCCTGAGTGCGTGGCTCCACCATAGGATCGAAGCCAATAACAGCCCCAGGCATAGCAGTAATAGCCGAGGTGGGGGCCAAGCTAGCAGGCGGTAGGGAAGCAGCAGGAGGAGCAACAACACCAGGATCAACCGCCCGCCAAACCTTGGGCGGAGCAGGAGCGAGATCCTGCGCAGTGGGGGTGGGAACTGAACCCATGACCCCAGGCCCTGCAGCACGAGGCACAGCACGCCTGGCCACCAGCGAGAGCTTCTTCTTGCAGTTGACAGCAAGATGGCCAAGATGAGAGCAGCTCAGGCAGAAGAGAGGGGGGTCTGAGATGACGATGGGTTGCCAGGAGCCTTCACCGCCGATGCCGACCCAAACTCTGCGAGGGGGGGGCTTGGAAACGTCCAGCTGCACACACACTAGAGCAGCATGGGTTTGGAGCAGACCGGAGGTGTTACGGTCAACCTTGAGGACAAGCCGGATGTTACCGGCGATTGGGCAAACCATAACATCGTTGAAGAAGTTTGCTGGCAGGCCAGGAAGCTCCAGCCAGACAGGGATGATTGTTGAGTCAGCTTCCGATGAGAAGTCGATGGTCCATTTGAAGAACCTAAAGGGCCGACCATAGATGTACAAGGTTTCTTTAAGGAGAACCTGTAGGAAGTCTTTCATGTTCTGAAACTGGAGAAGCAGATGCTGACCATCCAGGGCACTGTTGACAAAGTCCTGCTTGAGAGAGAACAATTGCGCTAGGTGCCCTCCGATGTCCTTGAAAAGAGGCCGACCGCGAGGGGTACGTGCGATGATGGCAAACTGGAGTGGCTTGCATGATTCCTTGACTTCGTCGAAGGAGAAGAAAGCGAAGGGTTCCCCTGAGTAAGTGAAAGTCGGAGGATGAGCTTATAGAGCAAGAGAAGGAGGAGAGAAGGGCTGTAGAATGGCCTGGGCAAACGAGGGACCAGTGGCAACGGATGAGGGTACTGAAGTGCTCAGGGCCGGCCCACCAGTAGCCCAAGGGGAGGGCTTGGGCACGGAGGTCGCGTGAGCACCAGAGCCAAACGACAGAAGCAGAGCAGTGGCACTAGCAGGCAGGGAAGGAGCAGCATGGACAGCTTTTGGGAGGTGGGCGTAGGCTGGGGCCTCAACGCAATGATCGGCAGCATGAACAGGTTGAGCGATGGGTGAAGGAGGATGGCCATCGCTTCCGCTCGAAGGTGTGGTTGCATCACGCGAAAATAGAGCACCGTATTCCGTCGTTGTCCCATCACGGGCTGGGTTCGTGGATGCCAAGAGTACAGTAACAGGTGGCGTGGTAGCATAAGCGGTCAACGTTGGAGTAGGGTCAATGCAGGCGGAAGACAAAGCATGGTTTCCCGCCAACAGATGCGCGCCAGGATGGAGAAGGACGTGTCGTCTGGAGGTTGGATGAGGCTTAGAGGAGTGTAGTGGAGCGCAGGTGGAGGCTTTGCCGACGGGAGGAGGGGCGAGGGCAGCAGCTGCACCACCACCTACTGTAGACATGCCAAAATTGATGCTATGTTGAGCAAATCTCATGTCACCATGTGACTCCCCAAAGCGGACTTCGATTTTGATTTAATATGAAGTTTTTCTATTTTTTATGAATTAATTGTGATTCCTTGGTTGTTTTTTTTGGGTAATTGGAATTAACGCCCTGATCCGAGACGTGATTTAAATTAACGGCCTAGCCAAAGGCGTCTCTTTTAAAAATGGACGACTATCAATACGGGCGTCATTTTCTGGATTTACTGAAAATTCTAAATTTCAAATTAAATGAAAATTGAAGAATGGACGTATTTTCTAAAGGCATTTATTATTTGACGTCAGTCTGGATGGCATCCGTTCATCATTTTAAATAAGGAAAGGTATTTGTTTCTATAATTAAATCCAGGAATTGACGACTTTGTGGGTGTCTTTATTTCAATTAACGCCTTTGGTCGTGGCATCATTTTTAATTGACGCCCTTCAAGGGGTCGTCATTTTCAATTCCGTCTCCCTCTCGCCTGCTTCTTTCCAGTAATGGTTCCTTCCTCATTTTGAGCCTTGTGTTCGACTGGGAAGGGTGTTTCTTGATGAAAATCTTTACCATGTTTTAATCCTTGTTCTCCAAGGATTTTTTGCCCTATAAATACCCCCCCTTGGTGTTCCTCGCGCGAGAGACGAGACATGAGAGAACAGCTACGAAAGAAGTCAGAGAGGAACACATACAGAATTAACAGAGAGGAGAGTGTTTTCTTTGATTGCAGGTGATCTTCCAAGCTCTTCTTCCTGACAGATTCTTCTTCACGGACGAACCTCTGCTACTCCTTAGCATATTGAAGTTTCTCTCCCCTTCACTGCTGCACACACAACAGAAAGGATTTTTCCCCTTGATTTGTTTTTTTTAGTTGTTTCATTAGCATACCATCTTGCATCCTTTTTTTTTTATGTTTGCCAGATCTCACACCCCATACATCTTGTTTATCATTGCATCCATATTTTTCAAACCTTGTTACTCCTCTTAGGGGTTTTAAAATCAAAACATACAAGGTGTGTTCATGCACAACTTGATTGATTTCATGCTCTTGGAACATTGATATTACACACTTGGCTAATCCATTGTTTTACTTGTTTTGTGTGATTTCTTACAAGGGTAATCAAAGCTACAAACCCCCTTCATCGGCCGGCCGGTAGAAGGAGGAAGAAAGGATCCACAATCTCCCACGCTCAACACAAGGTACACGCGATCATTCTTTTCTTATTTGAGGTAACCCCTCTGGCGATCACATTCTCCTTAGCATCCTCACATGCTCCCCTTTTCTCCCCTTTTCCCTTTAATTTCCCCATTAATTCTTCTTAGCTTTTCCTTAAGTGGATTTTCTTAGAATCTACAAATTGGTGATCACGGTGGGACATCTTGTGTTTTTAGTTTGATTACCCCTCCCATGTGCTCCACGTAGAACCCTCCCATTTGACACCCTCGCGTGTCCCTCCTTTGGTACCCTCGCGTACCCCTCCATTGTGCTCCACGTAGCACCCTCCCATTGACACCCTCGCGTGTCCTTTTTTTGGTACCCTCGTGTACCCCTTCCTTGTGCTCCTCATAGCACACCCCCCATTGTGCACCACGTGCACACCTCCCACTAGTTAGTCATTTTTACAGTTCCCATATGTTCATCCTGATTGTCAGTTCATTGAGCTGAAGTAACGCCCTCCCTGCTACCGTCATTTTGTTATTCACGCCTCGTTCAAAGGCGTCATTTCTTCATAAAATGCCTTATAGCAAGGCGTCATTTGCATTGTTATTGTTTCTTTTGCCACATCTGGATCACTGTTCATTGATTTTGACGCCCCAATCCCCGGGCGTCATTTTTTTATTAGACGCCTTATCTCAAGGCGTCATTTTCCCTATTATTGGTGACTTACTGAATATTGTTTACAGTGCTTTGTGCCTCTACCCAGAGGTTTCATTTCCACTGTTCTCGATGATTAGCGCCTGCCACCCAGGCACTGTTTGTTGATTTAGCGACCTGCCCTGGGTCGTCATTTTGTTCTGTGCCCACAGAACTGCCCGTTCTGTCTGTTTACTTGACTGATTATCATATCTATTGACTGCTTATCATATCTGTTGGTTGATATTACCTGTTTGCATTCATCTCTTCATACGGTTTGGGAGACCTCCTCTCCCCACACTTTTAGGAGATTTCACCCCTCTTGGTAAAGGAAGGACCCTCCATTGAGCATTTCGTCTCTTTGGACCGGGAATTCCTAAGCCAAGCCTCCGTAAGTCCTCGCACCCGTGGATTCCCTCACGGACGCAAGGCTGGTTGTACCATTGAAGTACCCGGAGTATAGTTGACCCACACGTTGGAAAGGAGAGAGAAAAGTCTAGAAACCCTGAGATTATACCCGAATTTTCAACTAGGATCCACCCTCAAAAGAGAGAACCCAATATTGAACTCACCATAATTTTCAAAAGAGATCTTAAAAATTTGCGCTCATTATAACTTGGGTGTTTCTTTTGCTTGACAAGGTGATATCTTTTGAATTATATATTATTGTCAGAAATTTATCCCTTTCTCCTTAAGCATGAAATTACGTTCAGGTAAAATTCTCAATATGGCCAACTATGGGTACACCTATGACGGTTACGAGGAGGGTCACTCTGACCAATTCTATGAGATTCCCTCTCATGATTCTGTTTATTATGAGGGAAACTATCATCCTTCTTCTAATTAGGTCCACATGGTGGATGCCACCACTACTGCTTTGGAGGTTGAGCCTTCTTCCCAGGCCCAACCTACCACTCAAAATACTCCCGGGGACACTTCCCCTTCTTTTAATTTTAATGAGTTTCTCAAGGATATTGCTCAGCTGGATGACTCCCAACGCCAGGCATCTCAAGCCGCCCTTCTAAAGGGAAAGTTCATCCCGTCATCTTCTAACCCTCCCCAGGCCATGGGTGGCCACTCCGTTAATTCCCCCAACGACCCGGCGGTCGTCCCCAGGGTGCCCTCGGCCCATCAACTCCTGTTATGACTATGCCGGCCCAACCGGCAAGTAACTCCGTTGCTAGACCTCAACAGCCTCTTGTTTCCCAAATTTTAAGAAGGCCTATGACAAACCAACACTCTTTTCATCAGGCCCCAGCCGAGTCTGATAGCCATGCTCTGCTCCTCCAAAAGATGGCCAGTATGGAGGAACAGCTTAAAAGGGTCACTGAATCCAAGGTTGCTCCCGAGATCATGCTTCCCCCTATGTCGGTTTTTCATCTACCACCATCGAAAATGCCGAATTTCCAGCGCTATAATGGCACAGGCAACCTGAACATCCACTTGAAGGACTTCATGTATGAAGCATCATTTTGGCAAGATAATAAAAATTCGTTGGCTTATCTCTTTAGACGGTCCTTGGACGGCCCCGCACTTGAATGGTTTTATTCTCTGAGCCGGCTGATGCCGGCGATTTTGATATAGTTCAGCGGAAGTTCATACAGAAGTATAAGGACCGTGTGGGTCCCTCCTTGTCTGTTACCGATCTGGTTGCTGAGAAGATGAAGCCCGAGGAGGACTTCGTCGTATTTGCTGATAGGTGGAGGGCCATGGCCGAGAAATTGAAAGACACATTGTCAGAAACGGAACAAGTCAAAATGATTGTTTCAAATTCCACTCCACAATTCCGTCATATCCTGGCCATGAATAAACTAAGCACTATGGAGGAACCTAATGAAAGAGCTAGATATATACAGACGCAAATGAAAGATTCGCCAATTATGGGCATGTTCGAGCCAAGGCCGAAGGTGATAAAGAGGAATGTCAACATTGGCAATATTGGTGCAACTACCGAAGTTACTGTTACTAACGAACAGGTAGGCGCGTTCGGCACTTCCACACCCTACCGCCACCCTCCAAACCAAGGGCCGTCACCACAATAGCTCGCCTTCCAAAGTCAAGTTCACCAGCCAAATAATAACCCTCCTCAGACCTTACGGCCTCCTCCACCTCCTCAACAACAACAAAATCAAACCCCACAATATCACCAAATGCCCCCACCGGCCAATTATGCACCGCAACAATTTCAACAATCCAGAAGGCCATTGGGTCCTCGAAGGGCACAATACTCCCCTCTACCTGAAAGCTTATTAGACATCTTTAATGCCCTCATGGCCGCCAACCTGCTCACATTGCCAAAGGAAAGAGCAATATGGCCGCAACATGTAGACACCTCCAGGTATTGCGTCTTCCACCGACAGCCGGGGCACAATATTCATCATTGCTTTCATTTCAAGGATTACATACATGACATGAATGACCAAGGTGATATTGATTGGGATGAGATGAGGAAAGTTATTGCTACTCTAAAGACCCGAAGGCCTCCTCGGCAGCCATCAGCTCAACAGCATCAGCAGCAAGGTCAACAACAACAAGCCGCCCAGCAACAACAGGCTCCTGCACCCCAACCCAATATGTGGATTGTCAACAATCGGCTACCGGAGCACCCGGTTCCAAATCAACAAGTGAATATTGTCACCTCGATCCCTGAAGTGGAGAGAGGGAAAGTTTGGCATAATGAAAACGCCTCTGTCGGGGCTATTAACCAAAATTCCAATCCACTACAACCACCATCATTGTTAAGAAGGCACCAGCCTATCCTTCCTTCCCAACCACAACGTCCCCTCATACGTTCTTCAGGGCCACTCAATGCCAGTCTTATCCCTTCACGGCCTCTTCTCTTATGCCAATCCACAAATTCCCCATCACCCCAAAACCCTCCACCAAACAGGCCTCCCCTCATCTGCCACTCGCCGGCAGCCGTCGCTCCTCCTGCTCCACCTCCAGCTACCACCACTATAATTCCAAGGCCCCTCCTTGTTGCCCAATCACCAACTTCACATTCTAATAACCCCCAACCGGCGAGGCCCCTTATAAGAACCCCTGCTCCCACTATTACTGCATCTACACCCAACACCACTCCCTCTACTTCCTCCACCCCTTTACCCAGTCCAAGCCTGACAGAGGCTCAAAGAACGATGGTGCTCCGTAGCGGACGGATGTTTCATCGAGTATTTCCCCAACGGGAGCAGGAGCCAATGCAAGAGCAAGGAGAACAAGAACAAGAGTCTGCACCGGGCACGGAATATGATTTATTGAAGCATTTGGACAGAACTCCGGCCCGCATTTCTATCTTGGAATTGATCAAAAGATCCACCACACATCAACAAGCTTTGAAGCAATATCTGCAAAGGGTAATGGTAAATGAAGATATCCTGGCCGAACAAGTCACCACTGTTTTAAATCCAGCCAACAATCAGCCAGCCATCACTTTTTATGAACATGAATTGGCTCCGCAGCCAGCCAGGAAGTATGCACTGTGCATCACCATTGACATCAATAAGATAGCTGTGAAATAATGTTTGGATGATACTCGGGCATCCATCAATGTTCTACCGCCAAGTACTTTGAAAATGTGTGGCATCTCGGAAAGTCAGATCAGGCCATCCACAATTACCGTCACAGCTTATGATAACACTAGAAAGCCGCCATTGGGAATGATTACTCTAAAAGTTGGTTTGGGGCTAGTCTCGGTCACGGCCATATTCTGGATATGGACCTGACCTTCAATGGAATTTTGGGTCGCCCATACCTTCAATAACTTGATGCTGTGCCATTGACAAATCATCAATGTATAAAATTTCCACACAAAGGGCGCATCATTAAAGTCACTAGCATGCCCATCTTGCCAACCGAAGACATACATTCTGCAACATCAGTGCCTTCTATGTGGCCTTCCAATAGGCCTTTGCTTTCAGTTTTGGATGTTGCCGATCTGCGGCAAAATTTGATAAGATCATCCCCTTTAACCCCTCCTACCACTCAAATGCTACCACAACCATCCAAAGGCAAGAAGAAGAAAGGTTTGATGAATACGCCAGGATGGAACATTCTAATGAAAATGGGGTATAGAACGGGCAAAGGCCTGGGTGTCAATCTTCAAGGGAGAGTCAAGCCTGTCAAGCCTCACAAGATGACTCCCCTGGGTGGCCTAGGGTACAAAGCACCAAACAAGGATGAAAAAGAGCCATGGGCCGTCATGACTTCCACTCTTAAAACAGACCGGCAACCCCTCACATGGACCCTACAAACACATTTTGTAACAGGGGGTATTCAAAGTGATGGTGAGCAGACAACATTAATTACTTCCATACTGGATGGCCAAGATGTGCATGCACGACAGTTTGCTCGCCATATAGCACCGTTAGCCACATATAAAGCATTGGAGTCATTAAGGCCAGACAAGCGGAGAAAGATGGATGATCCTGAATGTGACTGGTATAGATGGTTCGACATGAATGATATCTCCATTGCCCTGAGCCGTCTATTTATGCCGACAGATCCAGAATGGCCGCCACTAATCCATGAGTTGATTGAGAAGCCAGCAGTAATTACAGACAAGAGGTAGCTTCTAAACGACTATACAGATACTGGGGAGCCTGATGTGCCGTTTGAGGAAGGCTTCAATACAGATAGGCTGTGGGCCGGCCTTTTCTTTACTAAATCCATTCATCCAACAGCTGTTGTTCGTTTAATTGATCAAGTGTTTTTCTCAAATATCCCTAGACCGCCCGCGGTCTTAATAAAATTTTCTCCAAATTCACTTCAAGGTTCTCTTCCGATCCCTCCCTTGCTCCTTGAGAAATTTTCAAAACTCTCCATTACACCCCCGCGTGGGTTATCATTCACCCAATCCTTGGATGATCTGTCAATTTCAACACTCCCCCCTATTTTACCCTCTCATTGCTTTCTCCTTGAAAACGAAAAAAAATGCCAAAATTCAAACTTCCCAATCCATCTCCATTGAGGAGACTTCCTATCTTCTTCCTGAGTGTGTCCCGATCCCGGGGCTGCTCTTCCCAGATTCATTAAGTGACCTCCCCTACCCCTCCGGTGAGGGAACTTCGTCTGTATTACCTCCTGTACCCACTTTTTCCTCCCCTCCTTCATCTTTATTGAATTCTAGTGATCAGTCTAGTTGTTCTTTCTCTTCTAGTGTTCAAAATCATGGGGTAGCTTCACATAAGATATCGAAGGGTAAGCAGATTCCCCGTAGATTCTTGTTGGAGTTAGCTAAAAGATGTCAAGCTTGCCTAGCCATCCCAGAATTTGTGGAAAATCCGATCATCCTGCCAGAGAGAATATGATGATATTTATGCTTCTAATTGGGTTTTGGTGTCTATGAGATTATGAATGATGAAGACCATGTTGAAGAGGGGGATGAAAGTTATGAAGAATATGAGGACGAGGTTGATGCCTTTGCTAGTGGCATGAGGAGATTTGATGAACCATCAGCCTCAGTAGAAGAACCTACCAAAGAAATAAATCTGGGTACGGAAGAAGACCCTAGGATTGTCCTCATTTCAAAGAACTTGCTGCCATCCGAAGAGGAGGCACTTATCTTGGTACTTCAAGAATACAAGGACACGTTTGCGTGGAGTTATGAAGATATGCCCGGACTAGACCCTGCGCTCGTTGAACATCGACTTACACTTAAGTCAGGGTCCATACCAGTCAAACAACGGTTGAGACGTTTCCACCCTAACATGGCATTAAAGATGAAAGAAGAGGTCGATAAGCTTCATAAGGCTAGATTTGTTAGAGTTGTCCTCTATCCTAATTGGGTGGCTAACATTGTCCTAGTTATGAAGAAAGATGGGAAGGTTCGAATTTGTATAGACTTCCGGGACCTTAACCGCGCGTGTCCTAAAGATGACTTTCCCCTCCCTCATATTGATGTTTTGATTGACAACACGGTAGGATTTGAGACTCTCTCCTTTATGGATGGCTTTTCAGGTTATAATCAGATTCGCTTGGCTGAGAAGGATCAAGAGAAAACATCGTTCACTACACCATGGGGAACTTATTGCTATGTGGTCATACCTTTTGGACTTAAGAATGCTGGAGCCACCTATCAAAGGGCCATGATGGCTATTTTTCATGATATGATCCACATTTATATTGAGGTGTATGTGGATGACTTCGTAGTGAAATCAAGAACAAGGATTGAGCATCCTAGGGTTCTAACTAAAGTCTTGCAAAGAGCACGGGAGTACCAATTGAAAATGAACCCTAAGAAGTGCATATTTGGTGTTTCATCAGGGAAGTTGCTTGGATTCATTGTAAGTAAGAGGGGTATTGAGATTGATCCTAATAAGGCGAAGGCCATAAGAGAAATGCCTCCTCCCAGAAATTTGAAAGAAGTTCGAGGATTAATCGGGAGGTTGCAATTTATTTGCCGATTTGTTTCCCAGCATTCACAAAGATGTAGGCCGTTCTACGAGCTTACCAAGCCGGGAGTCAAGTTTCTTTGGGATGACAAGTGTCAGGCGGCTTTTGACGGATTGAAGGATTATCTGTCAAATCCTCTTGTCCTGAGGCCGCCAGTTCCAGGTAAACCGCTTGTTCTTTATATTTCTGTCCTGGATGACTCTGTAGGCACTGTCCTAGCCCAAGTTGATGAAGAAGGAAAAGAGAGGGCGGCCTACTACTTGTCGAAACTTCTCAACCCCTGTGAGCAGAGGTACTCAGCCATAGAGAAGACTTGTGCTGCTTTAGTCTGGGTAGTTCAGAAACTTAAGCATTATTTTCTAGCTCACGAGGTTCATCTCATTGCTCGTATGAATCCAATCAAATTCCTTCTTGAAAAATCTGTTCTCACTGACCGATTGGCGCGATGGCAAAGCTTCCTTTCTCAGTTCGACATCATCTACAATCAGCAAAAAGCAATTAAAGGCTACGCCATAGCAGAACATCTTGCTCACCATCCCCTCCCCATATTTGACCCTGTTCGCTTAGAGTTTCCAGATGATGAACTAATGTCCGTCAATCAATCCGATTCGATGTGGACGTTACATTTTGATGGAGCTTTGAATTCAAAAGGGAAAGGGATTGGTGCTGTTCTTCTATCACCGGAGGGTATCACCATTCCACTCGCCTCTCAGCTCGCATTTCCAGTTACAAATAATATAGCTGAATACGAGGCTCTTCTGGCCGGACTGGAGGCCGCCCATCAACTCGGTGTTACCCAATTACGAATTGTAGGTGATAGTCAGCTCATTCTTCGCCAAGTGCTCTCCAAGTGTCTCACGCTTAATCCTAGACTCAAACCCTACCAAGAATTGACTTATGCTTATACTAAGCTTTTCACCAAATTAATCTTTGTCCATGTTCCTCGTGATCATAATATCTTAGCTGATGCTCTCGCTTCTCTTGCTTCTCCCTTGGCTTTCCCTCCCGAAAGGGAGTCCCATTCTATCATCGTTCATAAGCGGCTCACTCCCGCTATTCAAGATCCCGCTTTCCTTAGGGTTAAGGAGGAGGAGCTTAGGAAAGTTGAGCAAGGCAGGATCATTGAGAATAAGGACGTTATGCTATTGGACTTAGAGGAGGAATTGGATGATGAAGAAAAGCCGTGGTATTATGAAATTGCTAAGTATTGCCAGGACTAATCATATCCTGAAGAAGCCACAGTGGAAGAAAAAAAAGCCATTAGAAGGGTTGCCCAGCGATACACCCTGATTGGAGGTGTGCTTTACAGAAGAGGTCTCACTGGAGTTTTATTAAGATGCCTAGATGATGATGAATCTTGGAAAGTTGTGGAAGAGGCCCATTCGGAAGTGTGTGGTGGTCATGTCAATAGCCAGATGCTAGCTAAGAAGATCCTTAGGCTAGGTTTCTGTTGGCCCACTCTAGAAGAGGATTGTTCTATCTATGTCCGAAGGTGTGTTAAGTGCCAACTGCACGCCGATAAAATTCATTCTCCTGCTTCTTCACTCCATCCCGTATCTTCCCCATGGCCTTTCTCCATGTGGGCTTTCGATATCATTGGACCTCTTGGTGATCCGACCCTCCTCACAAAACCAAAATCATTCATACTGACGGCGACGGAATACTTCACCAAGTGGGCGGAAGCGGAAGCATACGTGGAGATTAAAGCGTCAACCGTATGCAAATTCATAATGAAGAATATCATCGCAAGGTTCGGCATCCCAAGTACCATCATCACCGACAATGGACCCCAATTCATCTCTTAGGAACTTCAGGACCTCTGCAATAGGTATAACATTGCATTGCATCATTCATCTCCTTATTAACCACATGGCAATGGCTAAGCAGAGGCAACTAATAAAACTTTGATTAAAATTGTCAAGAAAACTTGTGAGGCTAACAAATTTGCGGATTGGCCAGAAAAATTGGTTGAAGCTCTTTGGGCCTATCGCACTTCCATTTGTACCCCTACTGGGCAAACACCCTTCGCCCTCACTTATGGAATGGAGGCGGTAGTTCCTTACGAGATTCTTGTTCCTTCTCTACGAGCTCAATTGGACAAAGAATTCTCTATTGATGAGCGTCGTGAATCCCTCCTTGCCCAGTTGGAACTCCTAGATGAGAAGCATCTGGCCGCCGCCGAGCATGCGCGTGTCTATCAAAAGAGGCTTTCACGTTTTTACCAAAAGAAAGTGATTGAGAGAAAATTCAAAGTTGGTGAATTGGTAATTAAAAAATCTTTGTAAAACCAAGTGGGCCACGTTCAAAACTCCAACCTAATTGGGAACGCCCCTTTATTATAAAAGATATTTATCCTGGCAACGCTTATAAATTGATTAATGCTGAAGGCGAAGAGCTAACTCATCCTTGGAATGGTCTCTATCTAAAGAAATACTATCCCTAAAAATAAAAAATAACAAAAAAATAACAAAAAGAGAGAAAAAAAAGTGAAAAAAGAGCAAAAACAAAACAAAACAAAAATTGAAAATCTTGGAGGCTAGTATAGTACATGGTCCACGAGCTCGAAAAAAAAAATCAAAATCCTTAATTCATTCTTCAGTCTCGACGGTTTAACTCTTGGGTCAATTCACGCACACACTACACGCTTTATTCTTAAACTCGAGTAGCCCGGAATTTGAGAAAAAGTCCGACCCAAACAAGAGTGTAAAAGCCTTACCTATTCTCTTCCTTTTGGCTCACGAGAGGGAACACAAGTTAGGGGTTACTAACCAAGCCTGTCCGCCGCCCTAGTAGGTGGAAGTCAGGGCCCAAAAGGGAACCAAATGCTTAAAGCCCAAGTACAATTAGGTCTTTATCTGTTTCGAAGAAAAAGAAAGGAAAATGAAGTTATGATAAAAGAAAGCATGACAAGAGGGCAAAGTCCCCGCAAGGAAAACCTTGGTTGTAAGCATGCATGAATAAGGGCAAAAAGAGCAACAAAATTTCCCTAAGCCGAAGACCAAATCCCAACAGGCATAAGGGCAGGGGAGAAGTGTGCCTCATTCTTGAAAACCTTTCGTGAGCTTTCTTAATCATTCTTCTCTCCTCCCTCCATGGTGGGTTGTGAACTCGAAGGATGGCAAAGACCAACTAAGAAGGATGGCCTGCGAGAGAATATGAGTAAAAGCCTAAGTATAAATCACGTTGACTCTTTTGTTAAGTCTCTTGAGAAAATCTAATTTTTAGATTATGATGGTTAAGGTTCCAAAGCTCTATACCATACTTGCCTCCAAAACAAAAAATTTTCAAATAGGCGTCCTTTTCAAGTGTCACTTTCAAAACAAAAATAAAACAAAAAAAGCATATATACAGATAATAACAAAAAAAAATGGTTGTGGAATTTCAAGCCCTCTGCTTCTTATATGCTTGACTGCATTCTTGTATGGGCATCTTTTATTTTCAGTTTGCATTTGCTTGCTTGCATGACACATTTTATGTCTATCATTCGCCTTCATTAATTAAAGGCTTGGCCCCTTGACCCGTTATCAAGGTCAAAGTGAAGACATCCCTTGCTTATTGAGCAAGGGGCCAAGTCGAACAGATGAATTAACCTGTTTGTTCAAGTGTGGAAGCGCAGGGCAAAAGTAAAAGACGAGAAAGAAGACACAAGTACACAACTACATAAGTGCTCAGGTAACAAAAATTTCAATCTCATATATATATACATAACTATCTGAGTACAGGTGTGAGGGTGGAGGAGTACAAGTAAAGTCTCTCAGCTCTCGCCTCCACCCTCCTCTCTCCTACTCTCGGCCTCACTCTCGTCCTCCCGACGAGGCGCTAGTGGAGGGGGCATGGACCCCCGGGAAGTAGCTGGAGCTCGAGCCGGCTCCTCTGCCTCGCTCCTCTGCCGGAGAGAGGAACCCGCCACGAAAGTAGAGCTGGCAAAGCTGTACCCCGCAGCTCGCGCCCGCTCCCGGCCTCGCTGAAGCCGCTCCTCGATCGCCCGTAGCCGCTCCTGCGTAACGACTAGCTGGGCCCTCAAAGCTGTAAGCTCCCACTCGCAAGCTGACCGCTCCTCTTTATCCCGGGCATGCTCCGCCTGGTATTGTGTGGTCCCAGGCACGTTCTGCCTGGTACTGCTCGCGGTCCCGGACACGCTCTGCCTGGTACTGCTCGCGGTCCCGGACACGCTCCGCCTGGTGCTCCTCGCGCTCCCGAGCACACTCTCTCGGCTCCATCTCGAGGGTGGCTCGCAGCTCTGCCACGTCCTGAGGCAGCTCCTCTCGCCACCTCAAGGCTCGCTCCAGCTCTGTGACCCGCTGCTCGCGGATCGCCAACTCTGCCCCGGCCAGGGCAGCCCGGGTATGTGCCGCCTGTAACTGTGAAGACTGCAAACATTCAAACGAATCATCAGTTCCACATTTAATGCAATAGTTCAATAATTCATAGAATAAGCAACATACAATTGAAAATAAATAACTCACCTGCGTGGCCATCGCTCGCTGTCCCTCCTCGATGCAAGTAAGAGCGGCCCGGAGTTCCTCGATCTATAAGAAAACAATCTTCATGAGTATATCATATAAACAATTGAATAATTTTGAGTTTAAGGTTTAAGGCATACCCGTGAGGTGAGGTCGCGCTCTACTGCCTCGGCCTGTGCAACTGCCCCTGCTAGCTACTCTATTAGTGCAGTAGCCTCTGCACTAGGCCCTCTTGAGCAGGAGGCCTCTCCTGCCTCTCTCCCTACTGCTCCCTGCTGGGCACGCTGCATTCATTAAGATTATCAGTAGCTAATCATCAATAATTCAAAAAAAATCGTATGCATATAGGAATTAATTAAACACTCACCAAGGTCTCAAGGTCTGCCCGTGTGCTGGCTAGCTGTGCCTCTAGGCTGTGTAGGTGGGCCTGTGCATCCATCGCCACTATGTCCCGCGCATCCTGCATTCATCACATATTAATTGCATGATAGATATACAAAGCATTTGCATTTAATTTAGAGATAAGTGCATTCATACATACCCCTAAGACCCTCATCTAGGGTCGGTCGGCGTAAACCTCCCAATAGCGTCGGAGGTACTCAAAGCTGTCGGTCGCCTGTGAAGTGACCCGGGTCCCGCCACGCTGCCAGTCTGCGTACTGGTCGGAGAACCGCACTCTCGAGTCGATCACCTTCATGTGACCGCGTGTCTTCTTGCCTATCCCACGCGGCTCTCCTACCTCGAATGACTCCTGGTGTAGGTCGAAAGTCCTCATCACCAGCCTAAGCCGTAACGGCTCGATCTCGTTCAGGCAATGAACCCAAAGCACATGCCCAAAGCGAGGTCGGCCCGCTACGACCCAGGGCTGGCCTTCATCGGTCATCCCCTCATAGGGTCTCCATCTCACCTGCATTCACAAGCACACATATCAACCATCCATCATATCATATCACATTCTATAATAAAAATAAAAAAATTGCATCACATCAAACATGCATACCAGTGAGGCGGGGAAGTCGCGGAACTCCCGTTGCAACACTCGCAACTCGTAGGCGAGTGGGGCTCCGATCACCACCGGTAGCCAGCGCCGTGCTAGAGGGAAGGACCCCTCATCTCCAGGACGTGAGTCGACACGTCCCATCGGCATGTACAAGTGGCTCCAAACCTGCATTCATGCATCGCATTAGCAAAACATTCACATGCATTCTAACAAGAAAACAAAAAAATACATACCTGAAGAAAAGGTGAAAAACCACTGACTGTCGTCTCTCGACCTGTCCCCGTGGACAGGTCGGCTATCAAGTGCGCCAGCATCGCTGCTCCCCAGGCGTATCTGCCAACGCCCTCCAAGTCCTCGAGTATCCCCAGAAAGCGACAATTGATAACATCGCCCTTCGTGCCGAGCAGCAGCCTCCCGGGCATCAAGAATAGAAACCTCCTCAAATCTCTGTCTACTCTCTCCCTGTTAGCTGGATCCTGGCAATAGGCAGCCCTAGCCCCATCTATCAATCTCTGCGAAAACTGCTCTAAGGACTCCCTGGATCTCTGCCAAGAGTCCCCTAATCCCATAGCTATGGTAAGGTCAGTGCGGAAGATGGTCCTGCACTCGCTCGGTGTCTCGTACACCGTCTCTAGTCCTAGTAGCCTCTGGGTAAGCTCACTATAGTCGGGTAGGGTGATACCACTCACAGCCTCACCATCTACCCTTAGCCCAGTGATCCTAGTGACATCCTCCAAACTAGGAACCATATGACCCCACGGCATCAGAAATGCCCTGCTAGACCTATCCCATCTGTCTCTCAAAACCTGAATCAAAGGTAGGTCTGGCCTAACTGGCTCTACATAAGCCCAAAACCCCATAGCGTCTACCCTAGCTCTCTGGAACTCGGGGAGTCCGTAGTAAGCTGCCCGGACCTGGACCCAAGAAATTCGTGTCCTCATCAGCCCCTGCATACATATAAAAGAACTTTTTTTGCTTAAGCTTTATTGTGGAAATTCATTTTATTGTGGAAATTCATTTAAGTACATTAATTGTGATAATTAACGACCGACCTTGGGTCGTGGTTTTCATCAGTGACGCCCCTAGGAGCAGCGTTATTTCTAAATGGGTTTCAATTAACTCTGTGCATTCATTGAATTAACAACCCAGCCTGGGTTGTTGTTTATCTAAAAGACGCCCCTATGGGAGGCGTTGTTTTGAAACTAATTCCCTAAATTCTAAATTTTGTTGAATTGACGCCCATCCTTGGGCCGTCTTTTGTTGAAGTAACGCCACTGTAGGGGACGTGTTCAAAATGTGCATTTTATTGGCGCGAAAAGAAATTCTGGAATTTTTTTTAATGGACGACCACTTTGTTTGTCGTTGTTTATTAAATTGACGTCCTGATGGGGGGCGTTGTTTTCCCAGGGTTTTAAAATAAAACAACATGCGAAGCAAAATACACAGTTGCATATATTGAAAGTAATTAAAAGAAAATCACAAGGAAATAATAGCATGATGGAGCTAAACATGATAAAATTAAAAATAACGACATACTGCAGGGCGTTTCATTCATGCGATTAATTATTTTCTGAAAATGAAAAATATGAAATTAACGACCCACTATGGGACGTTATTTAAATTAACGACACCCCTGGGGGCGTCATTTTTCTGAGTCACTGGTTTGCCCTCTCTCGAGAGCTATGGAAATGGAAGAAAATAAAATAAAAATAAATGAAAAATGGGTGTGGGGGAGCCTACCTTCTGCCGTCTTGGTCCAATCAATCCCCCACGGAGGGGCTGCCTTGGCTGCCGTGGTCGCCGGAGTTGGCCAGGCCGACGGGCCACCGCTGTCGCCGTCGCCGCCGGTGTCTCTTCCCCATCTCCTCCTTCTTCTCCTCTTTCTTCACCATCTCCTCCTTCTTCTTCTCCATCATCGTCTTCTTCATCGTCCTCGTTTTCTTCACCACCTTCATATCCTTCATCTTCATCTTCTTCTCCGTCGTCTTCTACACCTTGTTCTTCTGCTTCACCGGCCACCGCCGCCGGTACTTCTTCGGCCGCCGCAGGGAGCTCCTCCACGGCTGGCGCCCCTTCCAGGTCCACTACGACAGTGATGGAGACATCATCCACAATTCCCTTTGGCTAGGGTCTTCTTCACACTCCGGCATCGTTCGAGTTCGGGCCTCTCTCTATAAAGGCCCACTTATCCTTTTTATGCTATTTACTTGAGTCATTTGATGTAATTTTCAGTTTATTTGAGTCATGTCCCTAGGTCTTGCATTTATTTTCCTAAGTATTGAGTGTCATTAGATTGTGTAATGTGCTATTGGGCCTAATTCTTCGGGCGTGGCCCATGAGCCCCCCCTACCCCTTCGGTTATTTGCTATTGAGTCTTTTGTCAGGGACTTATTGTAAAATGTGGGTTTCTTATATATAGGGCCCCATTTCCTTCAATTGGAAGTAATGAATGAATCAATGAAAATACCATTTGAAAGCTCTAAGCCTAGTTTAGTGGAGTGAATCCATTAGGGTGAGAAGCCCTAGGGTGAGTGAATCCCCAACCCCCCCTCTACTCTCTCTTTCTCTCTCCTCCCAAGAGGGGTTCGCCCCATTCCCTCTCTCCTCCTACTCCCATCCACCTCCAACCCCCACCTACCACCATTAAAGCCCTCCACTTCCCCACACCCCCATTTACTTCCCCCCCTAGTTCCAAGGAAGAGTTCTCACCATTCCAACACCACTCTCCCCATTCCAACCAAATATTCCCCATTCCAATGCAAGCATCCCTCTTCCCCACACCATCTTCCAACTTCCAAAGCCATTTGAAATTCAAATACCCTTCCCTCCATATCCTTTGGCCGCCCCCCTCTCCTCCTCTCTAGCCTAGTTCGCCCCCCTCTCCTTCCATTCTCCACCACCACTTGCACCCTCACCCTCCCTCCACCAGCTGAAACCATCGCCCCCCCACTCTTCTTTCTCCACCTCCCCACTACCTCTAACACCCTGCTATAATCCCCACACCTCCCCTCCATCAACCCCAATCCCCCCCTTCCACCATATGTTGTCCTCTTCATCTTCTTGCTAGTTCCATTGGAGGTTTGTCAAAGTTGCAGGTTGCTGTTCAAGAGGGTCCAGTTGTACCCGTAGCTTGCAGCAGCCACCACAGTCACTTCCAAGCGATTCTGAAGGCAAAAAATACATCCACGGAAGAGGCTGCCTGTCCTCTTCGCAACGAAAGTGGGTTCGTCCTCATCGGAGCTCGGTGCTGCCCGGGAGCCTCGTTCTCCCACGACTGCGCAGGTCGGCCACTGCAGAGTTCCAGAACCGGAGGAAACGCTTCACCACGACGAGCCCTGAAGGAATCAAGCTTCAGGGTCTGCTGTAAAGTTCTTCCTCGGCCTGTCGACTTTCAGAATCAGGAAGCGGAAGTCCATTCAGCATCCGATAGCAGGAGTTACCAATTTTCTCCCACAATCGCGCGGCTCTGCTTTCCACAGTCTGCACCGACCCCTCTTCACTCTTCTTGTTCCACAGATCATCTCCGGCATCTTTTGGGGTCCCCGTTTTATTTGCTGCAAAGAGGACTCTCCCACGGTTCTAACGGCGCTGACGGAACCTTATTCGGAGTTCACGAGCGGTCGGGACAGCCTCTTCTTCCTACTGTTGGTGACCTGCTACTGCCAGTCCGAAAATCAGAGGCCTTGTTCGAGCTCCCGCCCCGATCGGCAGCGACTCCAGAAGAAATTAAGAAACTTCTGAGACAATCCCCTTCCAGCTACGAAGGTTTTCCCGCTGGTCTCGTCATGAACAAAATTCCTGATCAAGATCTACAACAGCAACACCGACCCTCTGTCCCGGCTCGTAGACAACAAGCAGATTCGGCGTCCACCCTTATTCCTCGTTCTTTGCTATAGTTTCCCCACCCCACTTGGCCGGCTGAAGGTCCCTCCCTGCGTGGAGGTAGTATTGTCTGTAATTTCATTAACCCCCACCCCAAGATCCCCCTCCTGCGAGAGGTGTAGTGGTGTACTTTGTTTGGGCAGGTCAAGCGACACCGCCGCGGTGTGTGGGGATCCACTCGCCTCCCCGCTCGCCCTCGTCTCCAACCGGGACCGGTTTCTTCAAACCGGTTGAGTAAGTGCTCAAACCTTCACTCCACTTAGTGCTTGTCTTTCTATATTAGTTCTAATTCTGCTGGTTATGCGAGTGAGAGCCCGATCCTCAAGCCCCGTAAATTTGAGTGATCACCGTGGGACTATTGCAACCGGTGCCTTTGGCACTTTGTCGGCCCCCCTTGATTTGGGCATCCCCACCCATTGGGAATAAAGTCTTGGCCTTGCTGGCCCTCTACCAGCAAGGGCCCAACCCCACATCCTCACCTTGGCATTGCCAAGTCACCCCGGGCTTGGGTGAGTGACGATAGAGCGGTGGCCCAACTTGGCCCGTTTTGAATGCGATTGTGCTTGCTTGCATTAGGTCCGAGGTTGTGTCACATCAATTGGTATCAGAGCAAGTCATTGACTTGTCTCTACAAGTCAAGTCCTAGGGCATGCTTGCATTGGAGTCATCATCAATCCGACCCTTGCATTGATCCCCCCGATCATCATGGCCCCTCTCCCAATCATATCCCATGCATGCTTACCTAATGGAGAGCCCGTAGAAATTGATTTCATTGACCTAGAATCTGAAAATTGGGTGTCCCCCGATATCATTACCTCTCTTTGTAAGACCGGACAAATTGTGCACAATGGAGACCAAATCTTTATTGAATTCCATAAATGGTTCGGGGAGACTAAGTATTTGGATGGAGCTTGGTGTCAAGAGGGAACATTGGCGGGTCCATGTATTATCCTAGGAAAGAAATGGTTAGATGAAAGGAATGCCGACATCGACCCAACACGTCGGACTTGCCTAGTGCATCCGCCACACCTTTCGAGAACCTTTAAATTCAACAACCTTATATTCTCCCACCCGCGGGAATCCCGCCCTTGTTCACCACCCCGGGTGCACCATACTCCGACCATCATCACCCCACCATCAAAGAACCTTCCCACTCCATTAGCTTTGGAAGAAGTAGTCCACACCACAACCATAGGTCCCCATACCTAATTGGGTCCCATGACCAACTCTCCACCTAGGCCCATGGTAACCCTCACCACTACCTCTCCATCACCCCCAAAAGGGGACACTCCTCCCAAAACTAATCAACCCAAACCCCTTCAACTCACCCATCTTCCTCTCCCTACCCCAATCCAAATCCTACCAAAGCCTCCACTACTTCCACTCCCAAACCCCACTCTACCAATCCCAATCCAAGTTTCCCTTTACCCTCCACCCCGGGAGCACCACACACCAACCCTCATCACCCCAAAAGACATCCTCACCTCCTTGGTAGAAGAACTCATACCCAATTCAATAGTTGAGGACACTCCAAACCCACTCCCCACCTTGGAGGGAACCCAAGTCCAAGTTGAGAAAGAAATATCACACGATGGTCCTCACCTTACATCACCCTCTCTAGTTGGGACCAAGCTCATCTTAGGAGAACCCATTGTTAGTTGGCTAAAGGAGAGCCCAATTAGAGAGATCCGGGCCCATGTTTTCCCTCCCATAGAACAAGACCTTACCTTAGTGCCCTTCTTCTCCTATCACACCACAATCCAAGCATCCTATCAAGTGCCTTAGAGGACCTTCTCAAGGGCATAGCATGGCAATTAGAGATGACTAGCATGTTGACCCCTATGGTAGAACAACCTAGGAGCCTTAGCCTCCTACACCTATGCATAGGGTCTATCACCTCGGTTTGCACCATTGGTTGCTACACTAGCGACCTCCTTCTATTCCTCCCTACACCGGATGAGCCCAACCTTCTCCTCGATTTAGAGCTTCTTATCTCGGGTAGAAAGCCAAGCCCTCCACTCATGGCCGACTCACTTGTCAAGAACATTGGCCCAACTATAATGGAGAAGAATGACTTAGCACCTTTTAAGGATCTTGAGGACATGGAGTTCCTCCCCCTAGGTGACCCATTTTATGATCCATATGATCCATTCCAATGGGAGTCAAGGGACTCATATGACCCAACCATCTTACCAACCACCCACCTTTTCCTACCCTCACCCACCATATTGGGCCAAACTCACCTCATCTGTGACCCGAGTTACACCTTGGGAGCCATGACCTTGGGCCACATATCCCTAGGTAATAAGGTTGTGCCCCACCCCATGATGACCACCTTCTTAGATCCATTCGATCCTTTCCAATGGGAGTTCAAATGTTGTCCCACACCTATACACATAGAAGTCACCTTTGGGAAAAGCATGCATGTGTCTAGGCTTACCATACCCCTTGGCATGAACACTATGTTGGGTCCATTCATTCATATCACCCACATGTCAAGTAGAAAGTATGAGTGGTCCACATTTGGATGTCATGGTCCTCCTTCAATCATCATAGATCTTAAGCATGTCAAAAGCATCTACGGATGTCCGGGTCCCCCCACATTCATCACCACTTTACATGATAGGTTCACCTACGGGTGCCCCGGCCCACCTAGGCCCACCGAAGTCTACATGACAACATTGCATGATAAGTCCACATATGGTTGCCCCGGCCCTCCAAAATCCATCAAAGTCTTCTTGGCATCAAAGCATGATCGGTCTACTTTTGGTTGCCCAGGTCCACCCATCACCCCTAGAATGTCAACATTCACGAAATTGCATGAAAGCCTTTGCCAGCACATAAGCAAAAAGAATGAGGCTTATAAGAGGCGGGCCGACTCTCATCGGCGTCACCGAGACTTCCATGAGGGTGACTTTGTGATGGTAAGGACGGAGAGGCTCTCCCCGGGAGCCAACTCTAAACTGAGGCCACGTGGGGCTGGTCCCTTCCAAGTCTTGAGGCGCATTGGTGCAAATGCCTACGAATTAGATCTCTCTGAGGAGTATGAAATAAGTCCCACATTCAATGTCGCCGACCTAGTGGCATATAAGGGACCCACGGTGGTACCTAGTGAGGAGATTGAGCCTACTTCTTCCATTGAGAGAGCACCCACCCGTGAGGAGAGGCCACCAACCAAAAGAGCCCAGCGTGAACAAATTGAACAAATATTGGATGTACAAGTCACTACCACTCGGAGCAAGGTATATGAGCGCTATCTGGTCAGGTGGAAGGATCGGCCTCCTTTGGAGGATTCTTGGGTGAGTCGGGAGGATCTCCAGTGGTTGGATCTGGACCTCCTCGAGCAGTACCACAGCCGGATGGATCCCTACTTGACGGAGTCGAGTTCTTCACAGCCCAGGGGATTTGATGGAGACATCATCCACAATTCCCTTTGGCTAGGGTCTTCTTCACACTCTGGCATCGTTCGAGTTCGGGCCTCTCTCTATACAGGCCCACTTATCCTTTTTATGCTATTTACTTGAGTCATTTGATGTAATTTTCAGTTTATTTGAGTCATGTCCCTAGGTCTTGCATTTATTTTCCTAAGTATTGAGTGTCATTAGATTGTGTAATGTGCTATTGGGCCTAGTTCTTCGGGCATGGCCCATGAGCCCCCCCTACCCCTTCGGTTATTTGCTATTGAGTCTTTTATCAGGGACTTATTGTAAAATGTGGGTTTCCTATATATAGGGCCTCATTTCCTTCAATTGGAAGTAATGAATGAATCAATGAAAATACCATTTGAAAGATCTAAGCCTAGTTTAGTGGAGTGAATCCATTAGGGTGAGAAGCCCTAGGGTGAGTGAATCCCCAACCCCCCTCTACTCTCTCTTTCTCTCTCCTCCCAAGAGGGGTTCGCCCCATTCCCTCTCTCCTCCTACTCCCATCCACCTCCAACCCTGACCTACCACCATTAAAGCCCTCCACTTCCCACACCCCCATTTACTTCCCCCCCTAGTTCCAAGGAAGAGTTCTCACCATTCCAACACCACTCTCCCCATTCCAACCAAATATTCCCCATTCCAATGCAAGCATCCCTCTTCCCCACACCATCTTCCAACTTCCAAAGCCATTTGAAATTCAAATACCCTTCCCTCCATATCCTTTGGCCGCCCCCCTCTCCTCCTCTCTAGCCTAGTTCGCCCCCCTCTCCTTCCATTCTCCACCACCACTTGCACCCTCACCCTCCCTCCACCAGCTGAAACCATCGCCCCCCCACTCTTCTTCCTCCACCTCCCCACTACCTCTAACACCCTGCTATAATCCCCACACCTCCCCTCCATCAACCCCAATCCCCCCCTTCCACCATATGCTGTCCTCTTCATCTTCTTGCTAGTTCCATTGGAGGTTTGTCAAAGTTGCAGGTTGCTGTTCAAGAGGGTCCAGCTGTACCCGTAGCTTGCAGCAGCCACCACAGTCACTTCCAAGCGATTCTGAAGGCAAAAAATACATCCACGGGAGAGGCTGCCTGTCCTCTTCGCAACGAAAGTGGGTTCGTCCTCATCGGAGCTCGGTGCTGCCCGGGAGCCTCGTTCTCCCACGACTGCGCAGGTCGGCCACTGCAGAGTTCCAGAACCGGAGGAAACGCTTCACCACGACGAGCCCTGAAGGAATCAGGCTTCAGGGTCTTCTGAAAAGTTCTTCCTCGGCCTGTCTACTTTCAGAATCAGGAAGCGGAAGTCCATTCAGCATCCGATAGCAGGAGTTACCAATTTTCTCCCACAATCGCGCGGCTCTGCTTTCCACAGTCTGCACCGACCTCTCTTCACTCTTCTAGTTCCACAGATGATCTCCGGCATCTTTTGGGGTCCCCGTTTTGTTTGCTGCAAAGAGGACTCTCCCACGGTTCTAACGGCACTGACGGCACCTCATTTGGAGTTGAGGAGCGGTCGGGACAGCCTCTTCTTCCTACTGTTGGTGACCTGCTACTGCCAGTCCGAAAATCAGAGGCCTTGTTCGAGCTCCCGCCCCGACCGGCAGCGACTCCAGAAGAAATTAAGAAAATTCTGAGGCAATCCCCTTCCAGCTACGAAGGTTTTCCCTCTGGTCTCGTCATCAAAAAAATTCCTGATCAAGATCTACAATAGCAACACCGACCCTCTGTCCCGGCTCACAGACAGCAAGCAGATTCGGCGTCCACCCTTATTCCTCGTTCTTTGCTATAGTTTTCCCACCCCGCTTGGCCGGCTGAAGGTCCCTCCCTGCGTGGAGGTAGTATTGTCTGTAATTTCATTAACCCCTACCCCAAGATCCCCCTCCTGCGAGAGGTGTAGTGGTGTACTTTGTTTGGGCAGGTCAAGCGACACCGCCGCGGTGTGTGGGGATCCACTCGCCTCCCCGCTCGCCCTCGTCTCCGACCGGGACCGGTTTCTTCAAACCGGTCGAGTAAGTGCTCAAACCTTCACTCCACTTAGGGATTGTCTTTCAATATTAGTTCTAATTCCGCTGGTTATGCGAGTGAGAGCCCGATCCTCAAGCCCCATAAATTTGAGTGATCACCGTGGGACTATTGCAACCGGTGCCTTTGGCACTTTGTCGGCCCCCCTTGATTTGGGCATCCCCACCCATTGGGAATAAAGTCTTGGCCTTGCTGGCCCTCTACCAGCAATGGCCCAACCCCACATCCTCACCTTGGCATTGCCAAGTCACCCCGGGCTTGGGTGAGTGACGATAGAGCGGTGGCCCAACTTGGCCCGTTTTGAATGTGATTGTGCTTGCTTACATTAGGTCCGAGGTTGTGTCACATCAGACAGGGGCAGTGACCCTCTGGCGTTTGGGAGCGCCACCAGCCATAGGATTGAGCAGGGAAGAGAGAGAGAGGGAGATTGAGAGAGGGGGTTCGGTTAGGGTTTTACAGAAGGGAGGAAAGGAAGGAAATGAACGAAGGAAGAAGAAAGGGGGAAAGTAGGGTTTAACAGTCGAGAATAATTAACGCCCTGAGGTGTGTCGTGAGTTAGTAAATTGACGGTTTGATGACATGCGTGGTTTATAGATTTGACGCCCTGAGACTGGACGTCAATTATTATTTGCATGGGGATTTTCAATCGTCGTCAGACGCATTAATGGGAACTGATTGATGTGAGTGGGCGTCATTATTACCCCTTTGAATTTGATGACGACCAATACGGGCATCCATTTGTGAAAACGCGACGTAAGAAAAGGCGTTGTTTTTGAGAAATTAAGGAATTATTTCAAAAAATATTTTGAAAATTTGAATTTATTAACGCCTTATCTAAGGACGTGAGTTAAGAAACGCCAGTATGGTTGGGCGTCAATTGTGGTTTTGAAATGGAATGGACGACATTATCTTAGGCGTGTCTTAATAAATTGACGCCGTTGATAGAGGCGATGTTCAGCACAGAAAGCCCGAAGCTTGTTTTAATCAGACAGAATTGCATAAATTGGAAGAGCTAATCATTTTTCTCATTGTTTTGGCTCACTTAAGAACAGAATTTCATTTCATTAAAAGAAATCATGGTTACATTCTCTAAGCCACTGTGGGCCTTATCTTCTTAAGAGCCAGTACATAAGCTTTACATTTATCTTCTTCTTCTTCAACATGAGTCTTGGATCTGTGGAGAAGTCCCACCTTCCATTGAGCCATTATGGTCTTGATTTCTTCATGATATCCGTTTAAGCATAGTTCTCTTCTTTTGATTGGAGGAAAGTGAGAAGGTTCTTCGAAGAGATGTCGAGGAAGCCCGAGTTGTGGGAGGCACCGGTGTGCGTTGTAAAGGAAGAAGTCGGTCCCGCCAATTAAACGGAGCTAGATGCCGGAGGATAACCTTGAGCGAAGTTCTTGGGTTTTAAGAAAACTCGGCATACATGTGAAATTGCTTTTAGGCGTTGATTTGAAGTAATCCCTCCATTCAATCCTCTTCTTGAGCTTGGGAACTCTATTGGTCACCCTTTCACATAGGCCCAATGAGTCTGTCATATACCGAAGTGGGCTCTTGGAGAAGATTTTGGAGGCCGTTTGGTTTGCTTGACATGGATCAAATTTAAAGTGGAAATCTATCCAACAAGTTAGAAGAAGCATTGACCCAAATAGGGGCCGCCCTAGTGAAGCCGAAGTGAGCCCGTTGTATAGGTTGGCTAATATTGTCCCACCTATTCTTTTTCCCTCCCACATGCTTGCTATCGCAGTCAAGTGTGTTGTGCCTCTTAGGCACAAGTATGTGCTATGTTGCTTTGATGATAGCAATGTCATTTGGTTTTGATGATAGCAAGATAGTGAGTGCATTTGAGTGCATTTGATATTGTATTTTGATGAAGAAAATGTTATTGTGTTTTGATGATAGCATGCTGATTTGTTTTGATGATTGCAACACAGTCAGTGCAGTATGATATTATGTTTTGAATATGGCTGCTGATATGATTGCATAAGACTGTGTCTGATATACAGCATTGTATTCATGAGTTTGCATGCGTATTGCATGATGCGTTGACGCATGGGATCATTGCGTCAACTCACTGGTCTGTCACAGAGTCCAGCGTCTCATGCATTTGACTAAGTCTGTACAACTATTTACATAGTGAAGTCTACACATTCATTTGCATTGCATGAAGTCCATACAGTGGGTAAAGTCTGTACACTACATTCACCTTCAAAAGTCTACACATCAGACTACATTATGCATGGTTGAGTTGAAGTCTATACAGAGTCTGCATCTTTGGAAAGTCTGTACAGCGTGAAGTCTAAACGTTGTCACTGTAGCTCGCTTGTGCAAGTCTGTACATTGGAGTCAGTCCACCAAGTCTATACACTAGACCTTGTTTGATCAAGTATGTACAGAGCTTCTGTGCTCAAGCCTATACAGCCTTTCACTTGGAAAGTCTATACATCGTCCGTCTCAGGCATTGTCTTTGGCTAAGTCTGTACAGCCTACTGTCTCATTCAGCGTCTCATGGCATGAAGTCTGTACACTCGATTTGCCTTTGATTCGGTCAAGTGTGTACATTCCTTCACTGTAGCCTTCACGTATCCAAGTCTACACACTTATTCCTTGTGCTGCTTCAAGCATAAAGTATATACACTGGGTTTGATGCCATGTCTATACATCGACTGGCAATCTTCAGCTAAGTGTATTCCTTGCTTCATAACATGAAGTATATACATTGCATGATCCTTTAATAAAGTCCATACACTGAGCAAGTACATGCATTGTCAGCCTGTCGAGTTTCAAGTCTACACATTGGGTTGTCAGGCTTCAACTCTATACACTCGTTGTTAGAGTCCTGAACTTTACCAAGTCTATACACTGGACCTTGGTTTACCAAGTCTGTACACTCGCTGCACTGCATCAAGTCCATACAATGGCAACTCTGCTTAAGTATATACATTTGTCTGAACTAAGTTCATTTTCCTCTGTCTGTCTGCAGATGAAACTAACACACCCAGTAATGGCAACCACATTCAATTGGCCACAATTCAACTTCTTGTTTGATCTACACATAAACTTGAAATGTGGGGTAATATATTTTCATTTTTAAGGGATCTGTAAAGTTGTCTTCCAATGAAGGAGTAACAAAGCTCCCCCTACACATATGACAAATCCTTTCATCACTCTCTCCAAAAGACCTTCATTATCTTGAACCTTGTCCATGTTTTTATACACCCATGAAGCCAACTTCAAAAGATTAATCCCCTTGTTGGCCTTCATTTGATTCACCAAATTTGAACTTTGGACAAGACTCATGAGCATGTCATGGGCTTGTATGGGCTTAGTCATATGAGCCATCCTTGATTTTTCCCCTTGCTTCATCCTTTTCAAACCCAAGAGCATCTCCACTTCTTCTAAGAGTATGGTAGCTTCAAAGGTTGGAAAGAGGAATGTGTGAGTATGAGGGTGCCATAATTCTATAAGAGCTCCAATTGAAGCCCAATGAATGTGGATATCGTTGTAATGAGTGGCATGGGTGATGAGGCCAAGGAGGTTCCATCTAGAAAGAAAGGATTTCATATCTAATGAGAGTTTTGAAAGTAATAAAGGAAGCCATTTAATTTTCAAAAATCTTCTTGGACCAGGAATAATGGGGTAATCCTGAAAAAAAAGAAGAAGAAGGAAAAGAGAACAACATCAGAAATTCAGAAAAGAAGAAGAATGAAGAATGAAAAAAAAAGCTCAAACACAAGAAAACACCTACTGGTCTTTAGCAATTCTCCCACTGATGTGGCCCGACACTTCACAAATCCTTGAAAAACTCATCCTTGGCCTCTTGGAAAGTCTCTGATGCATCAATTGGTTCATCTTTCTGATAGTGCTATTTGTTCTGCTACTGATGTTCTTCTGCTTAGTTCCCCCGTCTGCTTGACAGGGGATGCTTAGTTCCTCTGCTTAACAGAAGATAGCTTCGGTGATGTAAGTTCTGATACTTGGAAACACCAGCAATTTCCTTATTTATAGTGTTTTGAACGTTAATGAGTATCATGGTTTGTGTTCGAATAAAACGATTTGCTGGAAGTTTAATCCCAAGTTGGAAACGAGAACAGATAATTAACGACGTGCTTTGTGGCGTCATTTTTTAATTGACGACATCTTCAGGGTCGTCATTTATCCCGCGCCTTTATGGAGGGCGTCATTTGCATTCCAATTCCAAGTTAAACTCTTAGTGTAAATAACGCCTCAGTGCACGTCGTCATTTCTTATTTTGACGCCGACCAGAAGGGTCGTCATTTTTCTGAGCTTGTGTGTTTAAATTGCTTTGGTTATTTCATGAACTTAAGTTCTATCATTTCATGATTAAATTGTTTTTATCAAGCACTTATGATCATATTTTGAGCTAATGATCTTTTGAGCTTTGAAGTACAGGTTGTGCAAGTATGAGCATTGTGGGTGCAAAGTCTCTAAGTCTATACACTCTAAGCATTCCCTTCATAAGTCTGTACATTGCATTTCATAAGTCCATACATTTCATAAGTCCATACGTCCATTGCATAAGTCTATACACTTCATCCAACTAAGTCTATACATCCATATTCTCTCCACCAAGTCTATACATCCATATTCTCTCCACCAAGTCTATACATTGCACTCACCCAAGTCTATACACTCCATTCACTTCACAAGTCTATACATTGCACTCACCCAAGTCTATACATTCCATAAGTCTATACATTTTCTAAGTCTATACATTTCCTAAGTCTATACATTCTCTAAGTCTAAGTCTATACATTCTCCAAGTCTATACACTCCATTCATTCCCCAAGTCTATGCATTCTCTAAGTCTATATGTTCCTAAGTCTATACATTCTGAAGTCTGTACATTGCATAAATTCCAAAAAAATCCAATAAAAATTCAAATAAATTCCAAAAAAATCTAATAAAAATTCAAATAAATTCCGAAATTCCAATAAATTCCAATAAAAATTCCAATAAATATTCAAATAAATTCAAAAGAATCCAATAAAAAATCAAATAAATTCCAAAATTCCAATAAAAATTCATAAATTCTCAAAATTCCAATAAAATAAAAAAATTCCAAATAAAATCCAAAATTTTCAAATTCAAATCAATGTTGAGTATGCTTTATACATCTTTATATCATGGCTAATGAAATTTTGAGTACAGGATAAGAAGCTCTTAGTACCATCAACTGGGCCTCGGCATCTAAGCCCCACGGTGACTGCATCTCATTTCTTAGTTCCCACATGCTCATGTTATCACCATCTTCATGTATGCATTATTACTATAAGGTATCTACGCTATTATAACAAATCAAGGACATTGTGGTTCTGATAAACCTAGAATTTGAGTTCCCCTTCATCAAAAATAGTGATAATTCCAGGGGAATCTTGATCACACGGATAGGCCGTTGAGTCATTCAAGGTTTGGGACGATGGTTCCACTTTCTAAGTTGATGCGTGGACAAACGGGCTTCGACTTAGTATCAGCTCAGAGATCTGGATTCTTGACTAAATCTAGATGGCTTAACAATATTATCCTTGATTATCTTTTATTTTAGTTTGTTTTAATTTTTCTTTTAGCCCAGCATGCATCATGTAGGACTTTGAGCTTAATGCTGAAAATCTTCATATTACGCCAATAATGAAGGTCGCTCGCTCAAATTGAGTTGACATAAGATATTCCATTCCAAATCAAGTACTTTATTCTCCTTGAAGCGGCTCAGGCTGGTCCCTTGAAAATCATCCCTTTGCTGGATCTTTATCTCAACTCACTTTACTTTTCTACAAATCCACCTTGGTTGTAGCACGTCCACATCGGCTGGTAACCGCTCTCCAATGGTGCCTCCCTGTCGTGCCCTCGCGCACATTTTGTTTATCTAGTTTAGTCTCCTTTATCCAGCTAATCGATGCTTTCTTGGAATCATCCGGAGTTGTTTTATTCAGAATCTTGGAAAGATTTCCAACACTTAGTGTCAGAGGCGTGTCACATCACACCTTGGCATCTACTTATCAATATGTTCCACTTCATTCCACTTGTTTCACTTTCCGTTTCATTCCGTCTCACTCCCTTGCAAAGCAGACGCCAAGGCAGGACAGCTGTAGAGACGCCAAAATTGATACTATGTTGAGCAAATCTCATGTCACCATGTGACTCCCCAAAGCGGACTTCGATTTTGATTTAATATGAAGTTTTTCTATTTTTTATGAACTAATTGTGATTCCTTGGTTGTTTTTTTGGGTAATTGGAATTAACACCCTGATCCGAGGCGCGATTTAAATTAACGGCCTGGCCAAAGGCGTCTCTTTTAAAAATGGACGACTATCAATACGGGCGTCATTTTCTGGATTTACAGAAAATTATGAATTTCAAATTAAATGAAAATTGAAGAATTGACGTCTTTTCTAAAGGCGTTTATTATTTGACGTCCGTCTGGATGGCGTCAGTTCATCATTTTAAATAAGGAAAGGTATTTGTTTCTATAATTAAATCCAAGAATTGACGACTTTATGGGTGTCGTTATTTCAATTAATGCCTTTGGTCGTGTCATCATTTTTAATTGACGCCCTTCAAGGGGTCGTCATTTTCAATTCCGTCTCCCTCTCGCCTGCTTCTTTCCAGTAATGGTTCCTTCCTCATTTTGAGCCTTGTGTTCGACTGGGAAGGGTGTTTCTTGATGAAAATCTTTACCATGTTTTAATCCTTGTTCTCCAAGCATTTTTCACCCTATAAATACCCCCCCTTGGTGTTCCTCACGCGAGAGACGAGACATGAGAGAGCAGCTACAAAAGAAGTCAGAGAGGAACACATACAGAATTAACAGAGAGAAGAGTGTTTTCTTTGATTGCAGGTGATCTTCCAAGCTCTTCTTCCTGATGGATTCTTCTTCACGGACGAACCTCTGCTGCTCCTTAGCATATTGAGGTTTCTCTCCCCTTCACTGCTGCACACACATCAGAAAGGATTTTTCCCCTTGATTTGTTTTTTTTTTGTTGTTTCATTAGCATACCATCTTGCATCCTTTTTTTTTGATGTTTGCCAGATGTCACACCCCATACATCTTGTTTATCATTGCATCCATATTTTTCAAACCTTGTTACTCCTCTTAGGTGTTTTAAAATCAAAACATACAAGGTGTGTTCATGCACAATTTGATTGATTTCATGCTCTTGGAACATTGATATTACACACTTGGATAATCCATTCTTTAACTTGTTTTGTGTGATTTCTTACAAGGGTAATCAAAGCTACAAACCCCCTTCATCGGCCGGCCGGTAGAAGGAGGAAGAAAGGATCCACAATCTCCCACGCTCAACACAAGGTACACGCGATCATTCTTTTCTTATTTGAAGTAACCCCTCTGGCGATCACATTCCCCTTAGCATCCTCGCATGCTCCCCTTTTCTCCCCCTTTTCCCTTTCATTTCCCCATTAATTCTTCTTAGCTTTTCCTTAAGTGGATTTTCTTAGAATCTACACCTACCTCACCAGTGAAGGATGATGTGAAGCCGGCCGTCGGCGCTGAGGAAGCAGTAGAAGGATGTTTCGTGGGGTGGCCGGTGATTACCATCACTGGAGCAAGTGTAGCAGCGGGCGGGCAGGACTCTTGAGGCCAAAACAAGGGATCGTGGGCTGTGGCTGTCCCATCAAGGGCAGGTGCTAGAGAGACGCCCAGGCTGGAAACTCCACTGCTAGAAGCAGTGGAAGGACTACCAGGGAGGGTAGCAATGTAGCCAAGGGATATCCCATCACGGGCAAAGGTCAGAGCAGCCTCTGATGCCGAGCCCGGAGCAGCGATGACCGGTGAAAAAATGGCCCAAGGCCAGCGGAAGAGTTTGCAACGGGGCCACAGGAGTTGGCAAGGCGACGTGAGGGGGTACATCGCAGCATGAAGAAGATGACCGAAGTCCCATGGTAGGTTGCCTAATAAGGTCACCATATACGTGTCGATCACCATGCGGCTGGGGGATGCACAGGGAAGCAGCGAACATGCCAGCGGGAGATCCAGAGGGGGCCGTGGGGTGAGCGAGCACACTGAAGTGACATGCAGATGGCACCAGCCCGGTGACAGCCGCAGCAAGACAGACGTCTGTATAGTAGGTGGCCGAAACGGGAGCAGAAATGGGAAGGGTCACCGTGACGCCAGGGTGGCAGAAACCACCTGCAGCTTTGGGAGAGAGAACATGAGAGGGAGATGGAGGCACAAGGCCTCCCCCCCCCCCACCGCCAGCCATTGCCAGAGCTCAGGCGGGCCATGGAGGAGACTTGGCCGAATGGGGGAAAGGTTCGCGTATGGACGGGAGCGGGAGGGGGGGAAACGATAGGAGAGAGAAACACATGGAAAGAATGAAGTATTGATGATGAAATTTTGATAGGCAAGAAGGGGCTATATGCATATAATTACAAACAAGCATACAAGGTGGTATTTCAACATATAAGAACTGAAGAAGTCACACAAAATATGCATGTGTTCAATGCAATCTACCCCTTATGCAAATGACTTTTATACATATGCAACACTCAGCCTAGTGCAGACCTAGGTATGTATGCTTTCACCCTTTCACATGCCAAGTTCTCTTCTAATTTTATTGAATTGATCCTCGTTTAGGGGTTTGGTGAAGATGTCAGCCAGCTGATTGTGTGTGTCAATGAATTTCAATTCAAAGACCCCTTTTCCAACATGATCTCTCAGAAAATGATGTCGGATGTCAATGTCATTAGTTCTAGAATGTTGAATAGGGTTTTTAGACAAGTTGATTACACTGGTATTATCACATAAAATCGAAACATATTTCATTTCAATATTCAAATCAAGCAATTGATTTTTGATCCAAAGTACTTGGGCTCCACAACTTTTGATGGCTACTTATTCAGCCTTGGCCATTGAGAGAGCTACTGGATGTTGTTTCTTGGAAGCCCATGAAACTAGGCACCCACCAAGAAACTGATAGTACCCACTAGTACTTTTACGATCAATAATACATCCAACATAATCTGCATCGGTGTACACAATCAGATCAAATGAGCTACCGATGGGAAACCATAAGCAAAAGTCTATTGTGCCAATCAAATATCAAAAAATCTGTTTAACAACCAATAAGTGAGACTCTTTGGGGCATGATCGAAAATGAGCACAGAGACATACGATGTATTGAATATGAAGATGGCATGCTGCCAGGTACAGTAGTGATCCGATCATACCTCAAAATAGTGTAGGATCTACTATTTTACCCTTTTCATCTTTGTCTAACTTTGTGGTTGTGGCCATCGGAGTTGACATTGGTTTTGCATCTCTTTTGAAACCATTTTCAAGTAGGAACGAGGTGAGCCTTTCATACAATGCCCTTGGTGCTTGCTTCAATCCGTACAAGGCTTTCTGTAACTTGTACACATGTTGTGGATGTTTTGTATCTTCAAAACCTGGAGGTTGTTCTAGGATGTTCTTGGCGTGGTGATGTTTCAAGAACATTGAAGCTCTAGGCAAGTCTGGGTGTTGAACTTGCTATTCTTGAGTGTTTCAACTGAAGAAGCTTCATCATCTTCATCCTTGCTGGAGGTTCCTGCAGTTGATTCATTTTTGGCTTTAGCTGGTCCAGCATCACATGGGTTTGAGAATGTTATCTGCATCCAAAGTTTAGATGATTTGATTTTTCAGGTTTAATTCAGATTCATCAAATCTTCATGCAATGACACTAGCACAGTAAGCCATTCAGAATTCAAAAGATAGATTGACAGATTCCAGAGTCCAAGTGGATCTAGAACTCAAGGGGGTCGACTCTTGGAGTCAAAATTATCAAAGGAGAACCTGACAGACAAACAAGTGTTGCGACGACTCAGCCTAAACCACAAACAAAATGACCCACACAAAGGTTACTTCAATAGGAATGAGCCTAGGCATTAAGTTCACATGACTAAGCTAGCAACTCCCCATTAATGTGTGCAAGAGTCTTAAATGTTCAGTGAAATTTTAATGCCATATGTAGCCTATGAATAATTAACTTATAGTACCAGGCGGAGAACTTAGATCCGAAGATCACCTCACGTGTAGTGATAGTTTCCACACAAGCTTAACCTGCCCATCCACAAGTCACCATTTGATATACCATGCAGTCATTGATATGATGAAGGCAGGAGGATTGTAATGCATGATGACACGAATTCATTCTAGATTGAAAATATGTTCTTTAACTTTTGTGCATGACAATATATGAAAACATATGCAAACTCCATGTATGCAGTGAAATTTTAATTTAAAAAGTTTCAAGCTCCCCTTCAACAAGATACTATATGACAAGTGATATGCAAAGAGATATGCAAATAACTATGGATGGAATGCATGTACAAACATATGCATTATCGACAAGTGCTTAATTATCCATTGTTATTCACATCACACACATAGTTCTTGGGACTTAATGAAGATAATTATGTAATTTTACATGATAAGCTCGGTCTCGCGCGAAATAGAAAATCTTCTAGAATTATCAGGATTTGTGGCATTTTTAAATAAGAATATGGCATCATTCGAATTTTGTCCAAATCTGGTTGCCCTAAATTCATTTGTGGAATAAACAAATTGGGGTGCACTTGATAAAGCATATCTTTCATTGATTAAACTTAAGGGGCCTTCATATAATTTTTTACATACCTGGAGAGGGGGATTTCTGTAGCCCATCTAAGAACAGCCAAACTAGGTCCATCAGGACCAAACGAGGCTCAGCTCATCTAAGTGACAGCCCACAGGGCCCACTTAGGCTAAAAAGCCCAATAAGATTACTCGGGATCTCATCCTTCCTCGGCGGCCCTTAGGCTCGGAAGGCCCGAGCGTCGGTTAGAACGGAGGAAGACCCATGCCCGAGTTATCCCCTCACCGGGATAGAGGCAGGAGCTTAGCGCCCACTCCGACCTATCTTCATCCGAGCTATGCCTATTGCCCGGACAGGGTTGGCACCTTTTATGCTCGGACTGACCGACGATTGCTTATCCTCGCTGTCGTTGAGAGCCCTTTATGAGCAGGAGTTTATGAGGATAAGAGACCCGTGATCCCTCAAGGCTATAAAGATCGCACGATGAGGACGTAAAGATCCCACGATGAGGATGTAACTCCCGCCTGAAACTCCTCAGCTTACGGGACTCATAAGGTGAGCACACTATATAAACCTGGGACTCCCTCCAGTGAAAGGTAAGGGCAATACACGCCTAAAATGCCCTGAGTAGGAACCACTTCACCACCTTGGTGTAGGGGGATCTCGTGCACCTCTTTCTACCTCTCTCCCTGTCTTCCACCATTGCTCTATTGATTTAAGCATCGCAGGATTTTCCTCAGGGAACCTCCCCTGGGCCCCCTGATCCGTTTCCCTTTCTCTACAGTTCACTGTTCGGTGATCATATACCCAGCTCAGGAGCCGCGCGATATCACGTCCCTTCATCTGGCGCCATCTGTGGGAAATGACCGAAGAGCCAGTATGGTGCGAAGAAGTTCAAGGAGGAGGTCCTCCGGCGACAGGGGAAAGACCATGGTGGCGAAGGGAGAGGGCCGCCCTCAAGCCTCACAAAATCCCCCCTCCAATGCCTGCACCCCCGCCGACGGACCGCCCCCTCCCGCCACCGCGGTAGGGGTACCGCTTAACGGCAGCGCCGACGCCTTCCACGCCCTCAATGCAAAACTGGATGTCCTCGTAGAACTCATGAGGACTCAGGCGGCCAGGGATGGAAGGTCACGCGCCCCTCCGAAACCCCCCCCCCCCCCCCCGAGAATGTGTCCCAGTACACCACCGGAGGTCGCTTCACCCTCCGAGGGCAGCAGCTTATTCGCAACAATGCAGGAGGACCCTCACAAGCCCCCCCTCCGGAGCAAGAGGCCTCCTCCACACCGAAACGGGGTAAGCATGGGGCACGCCGTCCACTCCCGGACACCGAAGTCCCCAGGGAGAGCCTGGACAGCTTGCCATCACGCCCCCTCAGCCCTACGGTGCAACAACAGCCGGAGTTATCCCTCCGTCTACGAGAGTTCGAGAGGCGCTTCGCAGCACTAGAGCGCACCTTACGAGCCTTGCAGAAGACCTCTCCACCAGAGGATGAGGAGAGATCCCCGTTCTCTGACCATATCTTGAAGGCAGAGGTATCTCCCAGAACCTCCATCCCGACCTTCAAGCCTTACGACGGCCAAGGCTACTCGGCCGACCACTTCGACAACTTCGACGCCCTGATGACCCTTCATGGAGCGTCCGACACCATCAAATGCCGAGCCTTTGTGACCACCTTGGTCCAAGGCGCCCAAGCATGGTTTCGGGCCCTCACCCCCAGATCCATCCGAGACTTCAAGCAGTTTGGATGAGTATTCAAGGAGAGTTTCACCGGTAGCGGCCCCCCGAGGTCGGTAGCGGGGCTTTTGGCTCTCAAACAGGCTCAAGGGGAGAGACTCCGAGCCTACATCAACCGATTTAAATCATGAGAATCCCCCGCCTAGATGTAGTATCGGCCATAACCGCGCTGACCGGAAACACCTGGGACGAGAACCTCCCCCGCGAACTTGTCCTCAACCCTCCCTCGACCCTTGCCGAGCTAGTGACTCTGGCATTACGCCATGCTGAGTGTGAAGAAGTTCTCAACGCATGCCGAGGCGCAACCGGCTCGGGTCAGAAGGGGGACAAGAAGCGAGCACCCGAGTCAAGCTCGGGCCAAGGAAAGAGGCGGAACCGGGACGGGGAGCACAAAGAACCGTCCAGGAAGTATGAGCGGTACACTCCCCTAACCACTCCAGTATATGAAATATATGAAGACATCAAAGGCTCGGGCCTTCTCCCCCAACCCGAGCAAATGAGGTCGAAAAGCCGCAACCGCAGCAAACATTGCCTGTTCCACAACGATCACGGGCATCACACCAGCGATTGCCATCAGCTCCAGGATGCGATCGAGCGCCTCGTCCGCAAGGGACACCTGTCCCGGTTTATGGCCGGGCAAAAGGAGGACCGAGGCACCCCATAGGAAATTGACAACGTCCCTCGCGGGGTCCATATCAACGTCATCGCCGGAGGAGCTGCATCGGGAGGAGACAGTGGCCGAGGAAGGAAGCATCATGCTGAGCGGGCGAGCCAAGCCATCGAGCCTCCCAAGGCCCCGCAGAGTGAGCCTCCGGTCATAGTCTTCTCCGACCGAGACGTGGAAGGGCTGAGCACCCCGCATGACGACGCCCTAGTCATATCAGCCACAATAAACCATTGTAACGTAGACATGATTCTAGTTGACAATGGAAGTGCCCCCGATGTATTATCCTATTAATGTTTCCTTAAAATGGGGGAGGATCCATCTAAACTCCGCCCGATCCGAACCCCCCTGTGCGGGTTCAATGGCCATGCCACTTATCCCGAGGGAGCCCTCAGCCTGCCGGTTACGCTTGGCACCCCACCCACAATCGTTACGGTTATGGCGGACTTCATAGTGATCAAGGGTATGATAGCGTACAATGCAATCTTTGGCCGAGGGATCCTCAGCCGAACGAAAGCAGTGCCTTCTACCTGTCACAAAAAGATGAAGTTCCCCACCGAAAATGGGTTGGGGGAAGTTTGAGGTAACCAGGCCATGGCCAGAAAGTGCTACAATATCTCGGTTGAAGCCACAAGGCCAGACGGGAAGAACAGGGGCCCCCGGGAAGTCGACGAAAAATACGCAACCGCCGAGCCTGGAGGCGAATTGTGAGCGGTTTTCCTAAACGACGACCCGACCCTGGGAGTAAAGATTGGAGCCGACCTAACATCTAAAGCCCAACAGCAATACAAAGAGTTTCTTTTCGCGTACGTCTGAGTCTTTGCATGGTCTGATGATCAACTCCCTTGGATACCAGAGGAGACGGTGATGCATAAGCTCAACCTCGATCCAACCATCAAAGCCGTACAACAATGCAGAAGGAAGCACGCGCCAGAGAATCAGGCGATCATCAAGGAGCAAGTCACCAAGGGGCAAAAGACTGGTCTTTTCAGACCAGTCCTGTACCCGGCTTGGATGGCTAACATCGTCCTGGTACCAAAAGCTTCGGGAAAATGGTGAATGTGCGTGGACTTCACCGACTTGAACAAGGCTACTCCAAAGGACTGCTATCCGTTACCGAGCATCGACCAACTGGTTGACTCAACCTCGGGCAACGAAATACTCAGCTTCCTAGACACCTATTCAGGTTACCATCAGATCAGAATACATCCCGAAGACATCGAGAAGATCACCTTTATCACCGACTTCGGCATACACTGCTACACCCGGATGCCTTTCGGGTTGAAGAACGCTGGAGCCACGTACCAGAGGCTGGTCAATCATATGTTCGAGGGACAGCTTGGTCAGAACGTTGAGGCCTATATTGACGGCATCCTCGTGAAGACCCCCAAGGCCGAGGACCACTTCGCCGACCTAGCAGAAACCTTCGACACCCTCTTGAAGTATAACATGAAGCTCAACCCTACCAAGTGCGCCTTCGAAGTAAGGTCCGGGAAATTCTTGGGCTTCTTAGTCACCCAGCGTGGGATCGAGGCCAACCCCAACAAGGTCCAGGCCATCCTGGACATGTGCCCACCCACCTGCATCAAAGATGTTCAACGCCTTACCAGGCGCATTGCTGCGCTCAGCAGATTCCTGTCCCGCGCGGTTGAACGATACCTACCCTTCTTCAAACTGTGGAGGGGGCCTAAAATGGCATCTGCTACATTCGCGTGGGATGAGGAATGCCAAAAAGCATTCGCTGAGCTTAAGGAGTTCCTGGCTTCACCTCCGGTGCTTTCCATGCCCGTCCCCGGTGAAACCTTGCATCTCTATCTCTCGGCGACTCCATCTACAGTTAGCTCGGTCTTAGTCAGAAATGACTCGGAAGTCGAGAGACCGGTCTACTACACCAGCAAGGTGCTCAATGAGGCTGAAAGAAGGTACCCCAAAATCGAGAGACTCGTGCAAGCGTTGGTTACCTCGGCCAAGCGCCTCCGACCCTATTTCCAAGGGCACTCCATCACCGTACTGGCCGGCGAACCATTGAAGAGGATCCTCACTCACCCTGAAGCCTCGGGACGCCTCGTCAAGTGGGCCATCATGCTCGAGGCCTATGATATATCATATCAGCCTCGCTCGGCTATCAAAGGCCAGGCGCTCTCCGACTTCATCGCCGAGAGCACATTCCCGACTGAAGAAAGATCTCCATCCGCGTCCTGGCCGACCTGGGAACTATTCATCGACGGATCCTCCAACTCAGCTGGGAGCGGCGCCGGGATCCTCTTGAAGTCCCCTAAAGGAGCAGAGCTACAGTACGCCCTTAAGTTCAACTTCCAAGCATCTAACAACGCTTCCGAGTATGCGGTCCTCATATCGGGAGCCCGCATGGCTCGGCGGTTAGGGGCTGAGCGAGTCAGAATTCACACTGACTCCCGACTGGTCGCTAGCTAGGTTAACGGCAGTTATGAAGCTCGATAAGCACCGATGATCAAATACCTCCAGCTGGTCAAGACCGTGGCACAATAGTTCAAGAGTTTTGAGGTGTAGACACGCCATTCCTGACGTCTCCCGAGAAAGTCTCATATTACTATACAACGCCCCGAAACGGCTTACGCATTTTGAATCGCTCGAGTGCTTCCTTTTCTTGAGTGTTCTTCCGCCCTTTTCGGCATCCGGAATCGTCTCGTCACGGCATTCAGATGGCATCAACACTAGTCAGACACATCAGGAGGTTCTGGAACCAAGAAGGGTGTCTGCCGGGCGGCCGCCAACGCTTGAACTGAGGACCCGGGTGGGTCTTAATGGGGGCGTCCAGGCCCCTGGACACCCCCATTGTTTTAATTTTATTTTTCAAAACCCAAAACACAAATAAAAAATAATATATTAATGGAGGCGTCCAGGCCCCTGGATGCCTCCATAAAAACAAATATAAATATATATATATATATATATATATATATATGCCAGTTGGCATAAAAAGATAAAACAAAATAAAAATTATACATTAATGGAGGCGTCCAGGCCCCTGGACGCCTCCATAAAAATAAGCATAAAAAATATATAATGCCAGCTTTGGCATAAAAAGACAAAATAAATAAAAAATAATATATTAATGGAGGCGTCCAGGCCCCTGGACGCCTCCATCAACTCCCTCACGGGCGCCGCCCACCGAATGACGGTTTGTCGTGTGTGAAAAAAGCCAAATTATGGAGACGTCTAGCCCGCTGGACGCGCCCATTCCAAAATCACGAGGCGCCGCTCACAAAACCACGCGTTGTGTCAAACCGCGTGCGGTCGTCGGTGGTTTTCGGTGGACCTCTTAGGGGCGTCCGGGGCCCTGGACGCCTCCACAAAAATATTAATAAAAATAGAATAAAATATTAGTTCGGCCCTGATGGAGGTGTCCAGGGTCCTGGACGCCTCCACCCTCTGGGGACCTATAAATAGAGGCCCACCCCCTCAGTTCTGGAGGAGCTTCGAAGAGATCCGATAGGCTGCCGGAGCCCAGAGGCTACCGGAGTCATTTTCTAACCCGTGGGGTCTTTTGCAGGTGGAGGTTCTGTCGACTTCTCGGGTGCCCACGCTCGCGAGAGGAAGGTCGTCTTCATCCACCGCGCTTCCACGCCATCCCTACGCTGCCGGAGCTCCGCCGGATTTCACCATCGGCACATCCAATAAGCCAATCCTTTCCCTTTCTTCCTAGTTCTTTTGCATTCATCATCTCGCATCATCTATCCCCCTTCATAAGGGCACCTCTTCTTATATACTTCTTGCATCCATCATCTCATTTTCCTCCTACTCGAGTCCGAGAGGGGTTTAAAAGACAACACCAACCAGGTGTGTGTCTTGCCATCATTTCGTTATTTTTATCGCAAGGATTTGAATACTACACCTTCATCTTTCTAATCCACTCGTCACTTGTTTGTCGTTGTTTTGCAAGGGTACCCAAGGAAAGCCCTCTCCGTCTGCCGGCCGAAGGTGGAGGAAGAAGCAACCCGCCGTTTCCCGCTCTTGAGGTAGGCGCGATCACTTTCTTTATTTTGGGGTCTTTCGGCCCCTGGCGATCACATCTTGTTCTCGAGGCCGCGGCGAGTCACTTCCCCAATGGCCGTTTAAATTCCCGTTCTTATACTCTCTTTATATTCTGTTGTATTCTGCTCATATTCTCGAGGCCGCGGCGAGTCACTTCCCCAATGGCCGTTTAAATTCCCGTTCTTATATGTTATATTCTTATCTATTCATATTCTCGAGGCCGCGTCGAGTCACTTCCCCAATGGCCGTTTAAATTTCCGTTCTTATATATTATATTCTTATCTATTCATGTTCTCGAGGCCGCGGCGAGTCACTTCCCCAATGGCCGTTTAAATTCCCGCTCTTTATATTCTCCTTATATTCTATTATATTCTTATCTGCTCATATTCTCGAGGCCGCGGCGAGTCACTTCCCCAATGGCCGTTTCAATTCTTGTTATTTAATTTCTGCACCATTCCCGTCCCCCCGAGGTCGCGGCGAGTCACTTCCCGCTATGGCCGTTTAACCCCCATATCTTGCTATATTACATTTGTCCCGCACGTCCCACCGGAGCAATCTCCCGTGGAGGCCCCTTCTCTTTTCTCTTATTTCTGTGTTGCAGCAAACAAAAAGAAGGAGCCCGCGCGCTCCGCGTCCTCTTCGCACCTCGAACCGCGTGACATCGCTCACAGATTGGCGATCATGGTGGGACCTCTACTGCTTCCTTTCGGCTACCCTTACAAGTTTGGCACCATCCGTGCCTCTCCACCTTGGCGCCCGCGCGCGCCCCCGTTGTGCTCACGGCAGCACCGTCAGTTTTGATTGGTTGTTTGTTTATTATATGTCTGTTATTTCTGTTGTTTTCCCACTCCATATCTCTGTCAGCATTTCATTGCATGCATGCATCCCTCTTTTCTATCCTTTTTCATTTTTTGAGGATCACCCTTTCCCGGTGAAGGAAGGACTCTCCGTTTGAGAATTCCTCTCAACGGACTAGAATCTCCTCCACTGGGACCTCCGTAAGTCCCCGACATCGAAGAATCTCCTCCTCGTTCACTAGGCTGGTTGTACCATTAAAGTTCTCCGAAGTTAGTCATTTCATTCGTGGTGAGACGAGAGACCGTAGCTGACACGGCGGTGAAACAAAAATAAACTAGGGTCCCTATTTTGTGTGAACTTCGGATCTCGCTAAAAGCACGAAAAAATCATCAAAAATCAAAACATAAAAAAAAGGCGTAAAGACATCCACTTGTTTGATAATCTCTGCTACCTGCTTGCTAGTGTATGTTTTTGCGTTTTGGGAAAACTGTGAGCATGGCTCACGAGTCTTTTGAGAAAAATCACCCTAGTCGTGGTTTGTCAGCCGACCCGCGAGTCTATGCTATGGACTCGGGTCCTTCTCATGAGCTCTCGCATGAGGTGCAGGTTATTACCGGGGACACGTCCCCACTACAGGATATCTCTTCCTTACTGGGCGTCCTCGCCAACACGGAGCTTACCTCTGAACAGCTCCGGGCCTTCCAAGCCATTCTGAAGGGGAAATCTATTTCCCCCACGCCCCAGGAATCAACTCCGGCCATCACACCTCTCCAAGAGTCCGTGCAGGCCATTCCATCTCCTTCGTTGGCACAAGCCATCCAGTCTCCCTCGCTTCAAGGACAAGCGAGCCAACAACCACCCTCATTCCAGTTCCCGTCACAATCTCAAACTCCCGTTGTTCCCCACACACCGCTTCAGCCAGGGCCAACTGTCGGCGGTCCGACAGCTCCCTCTCATTCCGAGTTCCCCCCTCAAGTCTCTGGGAGACAGTTTCTCCCCCAGTGGTAAGTGCCACCTTCACCTCCAGAGGAGCTCGCCCAATCGCTCCTCAATAGGTTCAATCGTATGGACGAGCAGTTTCAAAATCTGAGAAGGATGGTGGACGTGAAAGCCACCCCGGAGGTTGCTTTGCCAATCCTTCCCGTCATTCATCTTCCTCCCTCCGAAATGCCCACGTACCGCAGATACAGCGGTACCGGCAACCCCTTCATTCACCTCAAGGATTTCATGTATGAATCCTCCTATTGGAAAAACGATCAGAGGTCCCTGGCATACCTCTTTCGGAGATCATTGGATGGTCCCACGCTTGAGTGGTTCTATTCCTTGGAGTCCCGCGAGGCCGAAAATTTTGAAATAGTCCAGAGAAGGTTCTTGCAGAAATATAGGGATAGGGTCGGTCCCTCACTCTCCATTACCGACCTAGTGGCCGAAAAGATTAAGCCCGATGAGGATTTTGTCCGCTATGCTGATAGGTGGAGGTCTCTGGCGGAAAGAATAAGGGACACCCTCTCCGAGCCCGAACAAGTGAAGATGATTGTGTCTAATGCAACCCCCCAATTCAGACACGTCCTGGCCATGAATAAACTTACTACAATGGAGGAACTCTATGAAAGGGCCCGATACATCCAAACCCAGTTAAAAGACTCCCCCATTATGAACATGTTTGAGTCACCGAAGCCCAAAGTAGTCAGAAAGACAGGCGTTGGTGTCCCGGGCGGAGCCACAGAAGGGGTCGTGACAAATGAGCAAGTGGGTGCGGTCAACAATGCCAACTATGCGGTCAACCCAAGGCCTCCACAAATGCCCCGACTTCCCCTCCAACCAGGTCCTTTCCCTCTTCGTCCTCCACCCCAAAATAATCCACCCCAGGATAATATGCCTCCATTACGTCAACCCCAGCAACAACAACCACAACCTCAGCAACAACAACCACCACTTCAGTACAACCAAGTTCCACCCCCGGGGAACTATGGTCCCCAACAGCAACAAAGGAGGCCGCTCGGTCCCAAGAGAGCCTACTATCCACCATTGCCAGAAACCTTAGCAGGCATTTTTAATGCCCTCATGGCATCAAACCAACTCGCCCTACCCAGAGAAAGGCCCGTGTGGCCCCCAAATGTTGATACCTCCAAATACTGCGTCTACCACAGGCAGCCAGGACACACAGTAGAATACTGCTTCTATTTCAAAGATTACATCCACGATATGAATGATGAACATCAAATAGATTGGGATGAAATGAGATGATACGTCGCCGCTCTTAAGGCTAGGAGACCTCCTCATAGGCCACAACAGCAGTTACAACAGCAGCAGCAGCAGCAACCACAACAACAACAACAGCCTCAGCAGGCCCCACAACAACAGCCCGACATGGGCATAATCCAGAATCCATTACCGGAGCACTAACAGCCCAATCATCAGGTTAACCCCATCTCCTCCTTCCCGGAAGTCGGGAGAGAGCAGGTGTGGCACCAGGAAAGTATCTCTATTCTTTCTTCCTCCAACCCCATCGTCATGCAACCCCCTCGCCATGCCCGGTAGCACCTCTCTCTCATCAAGCCGCGTCAGTATCACCTTCACCATTTCCACTACCATTACGCCCTCTCATCCGTACCCCGATCTCCTATCAACCGACACTCTCCACTACGCCTTCACACCCTCTCATCTTCTCTCACTCCCCCACTTTACCATCCACCTCTACCACATTTACCCCTACGCCTTCTAAATCCCTTATCATCCGTCAACCATACATAACCCCGTCTTTCTCCACTGTATCACCACTAATGCCTTCAAAACCACTCATTACTCATCGCCCACCTCAAAATCATTGCCCACTTCAAGCCCTACCCACTTCTACTTCGTCTCCACCTCCACCTTCCAGACCCCTTATCCTTCATAATCCGCGCGATATCCCCTCTACCTTCACCATGCCTCCACCTAACAAACCCCTCATCAGAATCCCTGCTCCCATCATCACCCCTGCTTCATCGACCATTCCTCCACCACTACCCCTCAAACCTCTGTTAAAACCCACTGCTACCCCCACAGAGGTACAAAAGCCGCAGGCAATGGTGCTCCGGAGTGGAAGGATTTTCCACAGGGTTTTCCCCCACAACAGTCAGAATCTTGAGCAATCTCAGCCAGAGAAGGATGATGGAGAACAACCAGAAAGAGCTATCCCTGGAACACAGTATGATCTATTAAAACATTTGGACAAGACGCCTGCTCGGATCTCCATCCTGGAGCTTCTTCAAAGATCCACATCCCACCAGGCAGCCTTAATGGAGTACCTTCAAAGAGTCTTGGTTAATGAAGACCTCCCCGTGCAGAAGATTTCGACCGTCCTGACCCCAACAGACACACAACCGGCCATCATGTTCCACAACTACGAGCTCGCTCCCAAGGATGCTCGGAAATATGCATTGTGCATTTCAATAAAAATCAATGGGGTATCCATAAACCCGTGTCTTGTGGACACGGGTGCGTCCATAAATGTGATCTCCATGAGCACTCTTTAGTTGTGTGGGATCAACGAGGAACAAATAAGACCTTCCTCGATCACGGTCACGGCCTATGACAATAGCAAAAAGCCGCCGCAGGGGATGATTATTCTGAAGGCAGAACTAGGCCCCATGTCAATTCCCATGGAATTCCATGTCCTCGACATGGACCCCACATTCAAGGCTATACAGGGTCGCCCTTACATCGAAGCCATGGACGTTGTGCCTTCCACCAACCATTAGTGCATGAAGTTTCCTTACAATGGGAGAATTATTAAAGTGGTCAGTACACCTGTCCTTCACACAGTGGATGCTATCAACACCTCTCTGCCCTCTGTTTGGCCGTCTCATCGGCCCATATTGTCACTACTGGATGTACGTGATTCATCTCACGTTCTACTAGCACCAAAGGAGCCGGTCAGGACAACCACAACATCATGTCTCCCTTTTCACTCCAAAGGTTGGGAGATTATGAGGAACATCGGCTATCAACAAGGTAAAGGTCTGGGCGCACAATTACAGGGTATGCTCAAACCGCCAAAGGAAATTAGGCCGAACCGTAGGTTTGGCCTAGGCTTCAAAGGACCGTTCAGGGCGGATTGGAAGCCCCTCACATGGACTCTATCAAACCACTTCAATAGAGGGCCCGTTGTTCAGATGGGAGATTACCCACGAGAAGCATATGGGGGATCACATGCTGTATATTTGGCTGAAAAATGTCCGAGGATCACCAAAAGAGGCAAGATCAAAGATCCGGAATGCGAGTGGAACAAATGGTTCGACATACGGGACATTTCCGTTGCACTGGAAAGCATGTTCTCGTCTCCACAACTTGAAGGACCGCCATTGATCTCAGGAATACCAGAGAATATTACCACTCTTGTCAAGGTTCCAAACTATCCTCGTCCTCGCCAGAAGGACTCTGTCATCGATGGATCTTCATCCGTCCTCAACATTACCGTCGACGGCTCATTAGCTGCCATCTTCTCCATCTACTCGTCTCAGCCTTTGCTGATATCTTCTTCCTGGGTCAGATAATTGTCTGATGATCTTCCCAGATCCCCTTCTCTGTTTAAATACCTACGCGGGCTTTTCAACCCGCGCCAGGTCTTCAACCATGATCTGCTCTATGAGCCTCAAAATCCTTTAGCCATAATCACTTTTCTCTCTCCTCCAATCTCTTTTCACTGCTTTGTCATTAAAAATGAAAACGAAAAAAAAACGTCAATTTTTAAACTCCCCAACAACACATCTTCATTGAGGAAACCGCCTACATCTCCCACGGGTGCGTACCGCCTTGCGTACCACCCGTCCAAGGTCCGATGAGCTACCTTTTCTACCCCTCCTCTGAGGGGTCTTCTCCTGTACATTCTACACCATCCTCTTCGTCTTCCTCTTCTTCTGTAAATATTGTCAGTCAATCTAGGAATGATAGGCCAAGGGTAGTACCTAGGAAGAAATCCAAGGGTAGGCAGATCCCTCGTCGATTCCTTCTGGATTTAGCCGCCAGGTGTCAAGCCCTCCTTGCCATCCCCCAGTTGCTAGAAAATCCCATCCGGCTACCAGAAATAGAATGTGAGGGCAACTGTGCATTTGATGAAGGGTATGGAGTCTACGAGATCACGAATGAAGAATGCCCCACTGAATATGAGGGTGAAGAATATGAGGATGCGGCGGGCGCATACGCAAGTAGAATGAGGAGATTCGACGAGCCGTCAACCGCCGTAGAAGAATCCACCAAAGAAGTCAACTTGGGAACTGAGGAAGACCCTAGGATCATCCTCATAAGTGACAACCTACCACCCTCTGAAGAAGAGGCATTAATTGAGGTTCTCAAGGAATATAAGGACACGTTCGCATGGAGCTACGAGGATATGCCGGGTCTGGATTCAACCTTGGTCGAACACCGTTTAACCCTAAAACCAGGGTCCGTCTCGGTAAAACAAAGGTTAAGGCGTTTCCACCCTCAAATGGCTTTGAAAATGAAAGAAGAGGTCGATAAGCTCCACAAAGCCAGGTTCATTAGAGTCATCCTTTATCCTCAATGGGTGGCGAACATTGTCCCGGTCATGAAGAAAGATGGGAAAGTCAGGATTTGCATCGACTTCCGGGACCTTAACCGCGCGTGTCCAAAGGATGATTTTCCCTTGCCTCACATTGATGTGTTGATCGATAACACGGCAGGCTACGAGACCCTCTCGTTCATGGATGGATTTTCAGGATACAATCAAATTCGTTTGGCAGAAGAGGATCAGGAAAAGACGTCATTCACTACCCCTTGGGGAACATATTGTTACGTGGTCATGCCGTTCGGATTAAAGAATGCTGGAGCTACTTACCAAAGAGCGATGATGGCCATATTTCATGACATGATGCACATATATCTGGAAGTGTATGTGGATGACTTATTGGTAAAATCAAGGACCAGGATGGAACATCCAGAAGTTTTGGCTAAGGTCTTGCAGAGGTCAAGGGAGTTCCAACTGAAAATGAACCCGAAGAAGTGTGTGTTTGGTGTGTCGTCTGGTAAATTGCTTGGGTTCATTGTGAGCAAAAGAGGGATCGAGATAGATCCCGACAAAGCTAAGGCTATCAGGGATATGCCGCCTTCCAAGAATTTGAGGGAAGTCCGAGGTTTAATCGGAAGGTTGCAGTTTATTCGTCGGTTTGTGTCTCAACATTCACAAAGGTGTAGACCTCTCTACGAGTTGACCAAGCCAGGAGTAGAATTCCACTGGAATTCTAAATGTCAGAAAGCTTTTGAAGGGTTGAAGGAATATCTGGCTAGTCCACCCGTTCTCATTCCACCCAAACCAGAAAAACCTCTGATCCTTTACGTCTCAGTCTTGGATGACTCCGTGGGAGCCGTCCTCGCACAAGCTGATGAAGAAGGCAAGGAACGGGCAACCTATTACTTGTCCAAACTTCTCAATCCCTGTGAGCAGAAGTACACCGTCATGGAGAAAACCTGTGCTGCCCTCGTTTGGGTAGTGCAGAAATTGAAGCACTACTTCTTGGCTCATGAGGTCCACTTGATTGCTCGAATGAATCCTATCAAATTCCTTCTGGAGAAAGCCGTCCTTATAGATAGGCTAGCACGCTGGCAAAGTTTTCTCTCTCAGTTCGACATCACCTACATCCAGCAAAAGGTGATTAAAGGCTATGTCATAGCCGAGCATCTCGCTCACCATCCTCTTCCCAAGTTCGATCTCGTCCAATCAGAGTTTCCAGATGAGGAACTAATGTCTGTCAACCAATCAGATGAGCCAACGTGGACGCTATATTTTGATGGAGCTCTGAATTCTCAAGGGAGAGGAATCGGCGTCGCCCTCCTGTCGCCTGAAGGCCTCACATTCCCATTGGCATACCAACTCAAATTTCCAGTCACCAACAATATAGCCGAATATGAATCTCTTCTAGCTGGCCTAGAACTCGCTCATTCTTTTCGTATCACTGAGTTGCGAGTCGTAGGTGATAGTCAACTCATCCTTCGCCAGGTGCTCACTAAATATCGCACTCGCGATCCCAAACTCAAGCCATACCAAGAACTCACTACTGCCTTTGCCAAACTATTCACAAAATTGATCTTTGTTCATGTCCCTCGTCATCAGAATATTCTCGCCGATGCCCTCGCCTCGTTGGCATCATCCATAAGGTTCCCTCTAGGAAGATGGTTTAAGTCCATTTCCATCTACAAACTTCACGCCCCTGCAATCGACGATGCTTCCTACGTAAACATCAAAGACAGGATAGCAAGGAAGATCCTGCAGGAAGATATCCTTGAGAAGAGGGAGATCATGTTGGTAGAGGCCGAAGAAGAACTAGCTGATGAAGAGAAACCATGGTTCTATGAAATTGTCAAATACTGCCAAGATCAGTCTTATCCTGAAGGGGCCACCACAGAGGACACGAAAGCCATAAGAAGGGTGGCTCAGAAATATACATTGGTTGGAGGTCTACTCTATAGGAGGAGCCTTACTGGTATTCTGTTAAGATGTCTTGGTGACGATGAGGTTTGGAAATGTGTAGAGGAGACGCACTCGGGCGTGTGCGGTGGCCACGTGAATAGTCAGATGCTCGCCAAGAAGATCATTCGCCAAGGCTTTTATTGGCCCACTATGGAAGAAGATTGTGCTGTCTATGTCCGTAGGTGTGTCAAGTGTCAACTTCACGCCGATAAAATCCATTCACCATCTTCCTCACTTCATCCAATATCTTCCCCGTGGCCTTTCTCCATGTGGGCATTCGACATCATTGGTCCCCTAGGTGATCCCAATTCCCTCACCAAGCAGAAACCTTTCATCCTTACTGCGACGAAATACTTCACCAAATGGGCCGAAGCTGAAGCCTACGCGGAAATCAAGGCGTTAACAGTCTGCAAATTCATCATAAAGAACATCCTCGCCAGATTCGGCGTCCCAAGCACGATCGTCACCGACAATGGGCCACAGTTCATTTCTCAGGACCTACAGGACCTCTGCAAAAGGTACGCAATTGCATTGCATCATTCATCGCCTTATTACCCACAAGGTAACGGCCAAGCGGAGGCCACCAATAAAACATTGCTCAAAATCATCAAAAAAACCTGCGAGTCTAGTAAGTTTTCAGACTGGCCAGAAAAGCTTATCGAAGCTCTATGGGCCTATCGCACTTCAATCCGTACCCCCACCGGGCAGACTCCATTTGCCCTTACTTATGGTATGGAAGCGGTAGTCCCGTACGAGACTCTGATCCCTTCTCTCAGGGTACAATTGGATGAGGAATTTCCCCTCGACGATCGTCGTAATTCACTCCTCGCCCACTTGGAACTCTTGGATGAGAAACGGCTGGCCGCTGCTGAACACGCGCGTGTGTATCAAAATAGACTCGCTCACTTTTACCAAAAGAAAGTCGTTGAGAGAAAATTCAAAGTCGGTGAGATGGTCGTAAAAATTTTTTTTGTCAAACCTGGAGGTCCGCGTTCTAAGCTTCAACCCAATTGGGAAGGACCATTTGTAATTCAAGCCATGTACCCTGGCAACGCCTACAAGCTAGTCAACGCCGAAGGGACCGAGTTATCCCACCCTTGGAATGGGCTTTATCTTAAGAAATATTACCCTTAGCACAAACAAAAAAATGATGAAAAGATAAAAATATCAAAAACAAAGAAATACCAAAAATCACTAAGAATATGAAAAATTCAAAATGCCGATGCCTGGCAGTCACCATGTAGTTAAGTTCTTGCATCTAACCTTCATGTTAGGATAGGGCCCATTAAGGCTTGGTAGTCACCGGGTCTTGGTTTGCTAGAACCGTGGAGATCCCTGTCCGGCCACGTCGGCCTATGCTCGCTCGAAGGAAGCTAACATGTGCTCACTTATGTATTTTATTCAAAAAAAAGTTGGTAGCATCACCTACGGTGGAGCGTCACCCAGAAGATCTCCGGAAGCTGTAATCTTTATTCTTTTCTCTTCGACCAAATGAGACAGTCGGCGCCCTTAAAACGCTGAGCATGAGAAACCAAAACTCAAACCCCAAAGGCAAGAGTAGAATCTATTTCCTCGAGCATCGATCAGAGCACGAGAAGAGGGCAGTGTCCCCGCAGGCATACAAAAAGGGAGCCCACAAACGTCAAACGACTATATCTCCCTCACAAAAAGAAATACAAAATCAAAATCAAGAGAAAAGCCTGGTCGTGACCGTGCCTGTTGCAATAAACGGAACCCCTCAAAGCAAAAGTCTAAATCCACAAAAGGGGCCGTGGAATGTAAATGCTCGAGATTTGGTCCGAAGTTGTCCTAAAGGAAAGAGTTAATGGGCCCTTATTCGCTCGCCGGGTTAACGGTTTTGCTGATCCTCCCAGGAGGTTTATCCCTCACGCTCTTCCTTCTTCCTCTAAAGATGAAGGTTCGATGGAGTTTCTGAAAGGTAAAAACTGCCCAGGGTCTGCGACCTTATTTTAATATACACATTTGGTTGCCTACTTTGAAAAGCAAAAGCTATCGCTGTGAAGGAGTCTCCGTGTTTCTGGCTGGTCAAGACCCCTGTTTACCACCTTGATGTCGTCTTGTTTAACCTCGGGCTTAGGCCAATGCAAGCGCGTCACCTATGGGTGCGACGGCGTCTGATTCCGGGTCAGCGTCGCGCAGTTGGTCGTTAGGGTTCCAGGGTGTTCCATCATATACCATCTAGAGTTGTGAGGAAATAGACCCGAGTCGGGTAAATCATTTACCTCAAACACCTTTTGGGTGAATCCCTGTGGTCGGAAGCGACTGGGAGCCTAAGCATGGCATGACGGTATTATCATCAGGGTAAGTCTTAGCCGACGGGATCATCATTCGAGGGGTCTAGAGGCCCAAATCAACCTAGATGTACACTTAGGATACCTGGGAGGTTAGTAAGAAACCCCTGTCTCACGTAGGTTAGGTGCCATTTGGGTGCTTGCCAGGCGTTAGCAACAAAAAAAATTGAAATGATAAAAGCAACAAAAAAAAATAGACAAGAGAAAATGTACATATTGTGTAAACAAAAAAATTTTTTTTATGATAAAATAAAAAATGCCAAATATAAAAAGAAAACAAATCAATTTTGCATGATTGCATTTGCGTGCAGCATCTCACTTTTAATACCGCTTGCATTCGTGTGCTTGCCTGTCGCATTTATCATCACCGCATCTTTCCCTTGCCTTCCTTAAATAAAGGCTTGGCCCCTTGACCAGTTATCAAGGACAGTCGCAATGACCATTTGCTTATTAAGCAAGGGGCCAAGTCAGAACAGAAATTCTGATTTGTTTGTTTCAGTGATATGTGCAGGGATTCAGGCAACAGAAGCAAAGGTGAAAAACAAACAAACCGAACCTTGTATTTCATTCCAAAAACCAAAAAAATTACATCAAGTTCCGCCCTCTCTCTCCGCATTACTCGTCCCACTACGCCCCCGGCAAAACGCTCTCAAAGGTGCTACCCAACTACGAAAAGCGGTACTCCTACCGCTCTGTACTCCTCTTCCTATTCCCACATCCCGACGTTGATCTACGGAAGCAGCAGAGAAGCTACCAACACGAAAGCCACGCTCTCGTGCTCTTCGGTAACGCTCCTCACCATCTCTCAGCCACTGTTCAGCAAGACCAAGGCTGATTCAGAGTTCGAATAGTTGGGCCTCCATGGCCCTTCGTTCCTCCCTTTCAGTCAATCTGTTGGCTCTTTCTCTCTCTGCGTCTCTTTCTTTCTCTGCACGTTCTCTCTCGCGGTCTTCCCTCTCCAACTGGAGAGTGATCCTCAGTTCCACAGCATCCCTAGAGGAGTCGTCATTAGGATGACGCCGCAGTTCCCTCTCCAGTTCTACTATCCTAGCCTCCTTCTGCGCAGCTTGGGCAAGCGCTTCTTCCGTCTCCTTTTCCTGCCAAGTGTACCATCTCAGATACGCGATAAGGCATAAACAAGGAGAACTCAACACTGAGACTCTTACCTGTATAGAGAGCATCCCTTCTGCCTCCGCAGCACGCTGCGTGACGTGAGCAAGTTACTCCTGAAGCAAGTCAAGTTCTGAGGTGGGAATCTACAAGCTGGAAGAGGCACCACCTACTCCCATCGTTGGGGAAGCCGCGCCAATCTGGGCATGCTACGACCGCGTGAATTAGCAGCCAACATCTGGAATCTGGGGTTTTAATTAGGAACATACTGTACACCTACCAAGGCGCTCGTAGCTCCGCGGGCATCACCCAACTGTTGTTCCATCTCTGCCAAGCGAGTTCGTAAATTCGCTATCATGGCATCCCGGACATCCTGCAGCCTTACGAGTCAGCATTTTCACCAGAAAACCAAGAAAATGAGAAAGAAGAAAAGAGAAAAGGGGAAACCTACCTCCATAAGTCCCCGGGGTTGGAGCCGCTCTGCGTACTTTGTCTTATATAGAAGCAAGTAGTCCCCGCTATCCCGTGCCTGTGATTCTACAATCGTGCCACCTCGTTGCCAGTCTTCATACTGTTCAGGGAACCGCACCCGCCAGTCAATGCAGGTCGCCGGTCCCCGCGTCTTTCTCCCGACACGAGGTGGCGCAGCTGAATCCACCCATTCTTGAGCCAGTCCTAAAGTCCTCATAACTAATCGTAGCCGAAGCGGCTCGATTTCATTCAGGCTGTGCATCCACAGTTCCCGTCCGAACCGGGCACGAGTTGATAGAACCCACGGCTGGTCGGCATCGACCATGTCTGAGTAGGGTCTCCAGTTTACCATCGCTGCAGGGAACTCCTGTAGCTCCCGCCTAAGCACCATCAGTTGGTAAGTTAGGGGTGCCGCACTCATGATGGGTTCCCACCACCTGGCTAACGGCACCATCACGGGTCGCCAATGCCGAGCTCTCCCCATAGGGAGGTAATAATAGCTCCACAGCTGCTCGGCACAGGTCATCAGTACCTTGCAAAAATACAAAAAAAATACAAAATAAGCAAAACCAAAAAAATACCTGGATGAATGGTGTGAAACCACTCACAGTCATCTCACGATCCGTTTCTTGGAATAGGCGTGCAAACAAGTGTGCCAGCATGGCGGCTCCCCAGGCATAGTACCCTACTCTTTCAAGGTCTGATAGCAGCTCCAGGAAGCGACATTGATACCATCCCCTTTCGAGCTCAGTACCATTCCCCCCAAAAGGAAGAGGAGAAATCTTCTCAAATCTATGTTGCATCTTTCCCAGTTGCCGAAATCTGTGCAGTACACGGCACGGCATCCTATTTCCATTCTTTCCATAAACTCTTCTGAGGATTCGTCGTCCCGCCGACGAGTGTCGGTGAGCCCTAATGCATCCATGAGGGACGCCCTAGCTACCGACCTATTTTTTTGACCATCTAGGTCTAAACCCAGTAACTTTTGGGCACCTTCTCGGTAGTCCGCGTAAGTGACTCCGGTCACTGCCTCGTCATCCACATTGAGACTCGTAATTCGGACCACATCTTCTAGGCTGGGCACCATGTGTCCCCAGGGCATTAGGAATGCCCGACTCACTGGGTCCCATCTCTCACATAAGGGTTGGATCAGGACCAGGTCGAGCTGGATCGGCTCGATCCGAAGAAAAGTGCCAAAACCCATCACGTCTAGCCTGGCCTTCTGAAAATCTGGGAGACCTCGGTATGCTGCCACTACCAACTCCCATGAGATCTGTGATTTCATCACACACTACGCATGCAGGGAATGGAGAGGAGGTTTGGTCAGAAAGAAAGGAAGAAAAAAAAGTGAGAAAAGGGTAGAAAACTTGGCTTATGAGTGGTGATTGGGCCTTTTCGCTGAAGTGCCCTTCGAGGTCCGAAAGCCTCCTGGAACTACTACCACTGGATCTGCTTCTCTTCGAGGAGTGGGAAGATTCGCCCTCCATCCAACTCTCTGAATTTTGAACTCCTCCTCTCCCGTGAGAACTTGTGCTCCTCGAGTTAGCTCTTGACATACCTGGGAGGATAAAAGGGACACGAATTTATAGAAATGGAAGGAGTGCAGGCCAAGATTACCTCCATCACCTGTTAATGATAGCCCTCACGATGAGGCACCTACCATGCGGTCCCGTGTGTCACTTCACCACTCGCACAGGGTGATTGATTGGACGAAGAATATGACGACTAGCACTCTATGTTGTCTAGGGATACCCTATCATGCCTTGGAGGACGTCCGTAAAATTTGACGCAACATCCGGGAGAAGGAACTAGGGCCGTCATTATTGACTGCGACGGCAGATTCCAGTGGAAAATGGTCACAACAAGACGCGATTCTCTGTTTAGGGTGGAATATCGGCAGACCCATCACATGGGAACAGTGCGAAGGAGAAGAAGTGTAGGGAAGAAGGAACGCACAAGAGAACAAACGAGCAGCAAAAAATCAAATCACTCCCTTCATAAATTCTATATGAGCTGTCAAAAACATCATAAACATAAGGAGGAGGCGAGTCCACTAGCTCGCTGATCCTCACCATCACTCATCTCTCTGGGCGCTCCCCTCCTCTCCCCTGAGGTGCGGGTCCCTCAGAAGCCTCTGGGATCCTCGTGCAGCAGCACCTGCCTCGCCTCTTGGCGCCTGCTCCGCAGCAGTGACTCGCTGCTCCTCCCCTGGCGTGGCAAAGAAGCCACTAGCGGCAAAGCGACCAGACTGGCGTAGTCGCTCCCCGAACTCTCACGCTCTCTCGTAACGCATCTCCATCCCTCCTAGCCTCTACACGACGGCCTGAAGGCCCAGCTGGAGCTCCCTCACTTGGGCCTCCAAGGCCCTCCTCTCGGTCTAATCCTGCTGTCGCTCGGACCTTCTCTCGGCTTTCTCTCTCTCTGCCTCTCTCCTCATCATCTGCAGAAGAACCCTTAACTCCAGGATGTCTGGAGAAGGTCTCTCCTCACCACGATGCCGCAGCTCCGTTACAGTCGCCACCCAGGCATCACGCTCCTCTTCCGCCCGGGTCGCCCGAGCAACCGCACCGGCAAGTTGCTCCCGGAGGGAGGCAATCTCGAGAAAAGGGGCCGAGGAGCTGGAAGATGCGCCACCAATCATCCCCGCTGTCGCTGTCTGCTGGGCACGCTGGAACAAAATAAACAACGGCCGTCAGTGAAACTCCAAATCTGAAGATAAAAGTGCGGCACGTAACTTACCAGGAGCGACAGCTCATGTTGAGTGACGGCCAACTGCCGCCTAGCCTCTGACAGTTGGGCGCGCGAGCCGCCGACCCCACGCGTGTCCCCAGCTTGGGGAAGCCCCGCATAACTCTCTCTCTGCCTCCGTAGGAAGTCGGCACTGTCCTACACCAATACACTCCCTTACTGTCTAGGGAGACATACGTGCCAGTCCTCGAGCCTCGCCTTGCCGCGACTCTCCCTCCTGACGCGGCTCGGCTCGTCTGCACTCCCCCACTCATCGGCCAGGCCTGGGGTCCTCGCCATGTCCTGCACCAAGAAAGGGGTCCCACATCAGTCAAAAGGAACGCGTCCCCTGTCTAGGACGCATCCATCATTTAAGTGCAACACTCACCGAACCCTTTCCCCCCTCGCACGGCTTGCTTCAAAACTCAAAATGGATCAAAGAGGGGGAAAACCAAGCACCTACCAGACCGTGTTCACCTCCCTCCGCGACATCGGGCCCCTCGGGTCCCTCGGGGGCCCGAAGCGGCCCTTCCTCCTCCACAGACGCCGTTCCGCACTCTGGCGCGTCCCTCCTTGGGCGAGGGGTCCCGCGTCCCTCTCCACCTTCGCCGTGGTCCAGACTGCCGAACTCCATCGATCGAGGGGAAGAAGACAAAGACGGGCGAGCAAGTTTCGGCGGAAGGTGGGCTCGTTTGCGGGTAAGGCACGGAGAAGGAAGGCCACCCGTCGCTTTAAATTTGAATTTGAAGATTAAGACGCGTCCTCGCGCTTGGACGCGCCCAAAAGAAAGCGAAAAAAAAAGGGAACAAAAAAAACCTCCATGCAAAGTAGTTCCCTCCTGTCCAGGGCAAAGTCCCGTGAAGCATGAACAACGTGGTGTGAAAGAAAGTGCAGGAAGGAAAAGGGCACGCGACAAAAGGAACCACACGAAATCCATTTCATACAAACAGTCAAAAGTACATCATACAGTGAGGACGGTGGGGTGTACAAACAACTCTCTAACTCTCACCACCACCCTCCTGGTCATCTCTCTCCTCCCTCCTCTGACGGGGATCCCTAGGGGGCCTCTGCGACCTCTGCGAACCCTGAGAAGCCGTGCTCGCCTCTCCAGGTGGCACCATGCCAGCCTCCAAGGTGCGGCGACGCTGCTCGGCCGAAGAAATTAGAAAGCTGCCAATAGAAAAGGAACCGGACTGACGAAGTCGCGCCCCGCGCTCCTTCACCCTCTGATACTGCTCCTCACTCTCCCGAAGTTTCCCCTCCGCCGTGCCAAGACTCAGCCGGAGCTCCGACACCTGGGCCACCAGAGCTCTCCTCTCGTCCCAATCTCGATATCGCTCTGCCATCCTGTACTCCCTTTCTTTCTCTATGATCTCCCTATCCCTCTCCCTCTCTCTCTCCACGGTCTCCCTATCCCTCTCCCTCTCCTCTCTCTCCCTCATCGCCTCTCTCCTCGACAGCTCGAGGGTGATCCGCAGATCCACTACGTCGCAAGGAAGCTCCTCAGCCTCCCATCGCCACTCCTACTCTAGCTCCGCAATCCGGGCGTCACGCTCTGCCACCCAGGCATCGCGCTCCTGCTCAGCACGAATAGCACGGGCCAGGGCCTCCCGAATCTCGGCCACTTGTCAAAGCACGCATGCACCGTAAGAGAACAGTGATGGAAGAAAAGCAGCTAGAAGAGGGTCAGGGCCAAGCAAGCACTCACTCGAGCCTCGTGGTCACACTCGGCCTCCTCAACCTGAGCCGCCGCATACGCCAGCTGCTCCTGGAGGGCAGAAACCTCCGGAGGAGGGCCCCGCGAGCTGGAACCCGCTCCACCAGCCGTCCCGGCTGCCGCTGTCTGGTGGGCCCGCTGAAACACGGGGCAAACGTCAGTCAAAGGCTAAGCATCTAAAATCTAGGTCACAAAAAATGCATTGCATGGACTAACCAGGATCTCCAACTCTTGTCGGATGGCCACTAACTGCCGCCTGGCGTCTGCCAGCTGGGCCCGCAGGTCGGCAATCATGTTGTCACGAGCATCATGTATTGCACATAAGTTATTGCCACATGCATATACATATAGAAGGGTGAAGCAGTTTCATTTCACTTACCCCTGTCATACCACCCAAGGAGAGGCGGTCCCCGTACGTAGCTCGATATCGTCTCATGTAATCTGTGCTGTCCTGTACATGGGATACCACTGGGACCCCGCCCTGCTGCCAGTCCTGGTACTGTGCTGGGAAGCGCGTACGCCAGTCCACAATCTTCGCCTTCCCCTTGGTCTTCCGCCCGATGCGGGCCGGCTCTTCTACATCAACCCACTCCTGGTCTAGCCCCAACATCCTCATAACCAGCCTCAACCGAAGCGGCTCGATCTCGTTCAGGCAATGGACGCACACGTCCCGCCTGAAACGAGGAAGACCCGCTACAACCCAAGGCTGGCCAGCGTCGCCCATGCCCAGGTAGGGTCTCCACACCACCTACATCATCATACATACATCATATTAGTTGCCATTCAGCCACATAAGAAAACACAAAAAACCATACGCATCATACCATGGCATCGGGATACTCGCTCAGCTCCCGACGAAGTGACGCCAGCTGGTAGCCGTGGGGTGCTGCAACCACGACCGGCCTCCACCGCCGCGCCAGAGGCACGGCCCTCCTGTTCCCATGCCAAGCCCTCCCCATCGGAAAATAGTAATAGCTCCACACCTGCATCCATCATACATCATTAGTACAATAATTGCATATTTAACTGTGGGAATGCATAAATAAAATGTTTACCTGGAGAAAAGGTGCGAAGCCACTGACTGTCGTCTCCTTCTCCGAAGTCTGGGAGAGATTAGCAATCAAATGGGCAAGCAGAGCCGCCCCCCACGCGTAGTGCCCCACTCTGTCAAGGTCCGCCAGAATCTCGAGGAAGCGGCAGTGGATGCCATCCCCCTTCGTCCCCAGCAGAAGGTGGCCCAGGAATAAGAAAAGAAACCTCCGGAGGTCTAGATCCACTAGCTCCCGCTCGCTCGGGTCCTGGGTGAAAGCTGCACGGGCATCTCCCTCCAGTCGTGCCAGAAACTCCGCTCCAGTCTCGCTGACCCGCTGGCGCGGGTCGACGAATCCGAGCGCCTCCATGATCTCCACTCGGTCGACTACCCTGCTGTCCCTGTCAGTCACGCTCATCTCTAACCACAGCAGGTCCAGGGCACTCTCTCGGTAGTCGGGATAGGTGACCCCGCTGACCGCCTCTCCGTCAACTCGTAACCCAGTGATCCGAGCCATGTCCTCTAGTGTCGGCACCATGTGCCCCCAGGGCATCAGAAACGCCCGGCTCGGCGCGTGCCACCGCTCCCTCAATGCCTGGATAAGAGGATGGTCGAGCCGGAAGGGCTCGATCCTAAGGAAAGCTCCAAAGCCCATGGCGTCCACACGCGCCCTCTGGAAGTCCGGCAGCCCACGGTATGCTGCCACCACTAGGGACCAGCTGATCTGTCCTTTCATCACACCCTGCACACCACAAAACTAATAGAAAATACATCAGCATCATGAATAATATTAAGCAATAACGCTATATATTCTACTTATTTATTTTATGTTATCTTATCTTTAAAACATTTTAGGATTTTTATGGAGGCGTCCAGTACATTGGACGCCTCCTCTCTATTTTCCTTATTTTCTTTATAGAAAAAACCCAAAACAAAAAAAATATTAATAATATATATATTATTATGGAGGCGTCCCAGGTCCTGGACGCCTCCTTATTTTTAATCCTATTTTATTATTTACGTAAATAAATAAAAAGAAAAAGAAAATGTGGAGGCGTCCAGGGCCCTGGACGCCTCCTTTCCCTCACTCCCCGGCCTTCTCTCACAGCCTCTCGCCCGTCCGTTTAGCCTATTGAACCACAGAGTGAGAGTTCCGAAGGGCTTACCAGGTCGTGATCGTCCTCTCCCACGTCGCCAACGCCCGCAGCGGCCTCCGCGACCAGAAGAGGCACCTCCATCCCCTCCTCCGCAGCAATCTCCTCTGCTGCGGCCTCCTCGGCATCATCCCTCAGCCTCCTCGGACGACGAGCCCGTCGTTTCTGCTTCTCTGGACCCTGGCTTGATCCTCCTCGCTCCATTGGGACTAAGAATGGGTCGTCTGGGGTGACGGGGTCGTCAGAATGAACAGTACAACTGAGCAGGGGGTGAGGCCCCCCATATATATAAAAACCACTCTGATTGGGGCGTCCAGGCGCCTGGACGCCCCCACCTTTTTTTTATTTTTTTCAAAATTCAAAAATTAGGGGCGTCTAGGCCCCTGGACGCCCCCAAAACAAAAAAAACAAAAAAAATAATAAATAAAAATTTGGGGCGTCCAGGACCCTGGACGCCCCCAAAACAAAAACCAAAAAAATTATAAATAAAAAATTAGGGGCGTCCAGGCCGCTGGACGCCCCCAAAACAAAAAAACCAAAAAAAAATAATAAATAAAAATTTGGGGCGTGCAGGCCCCTAGACGCTCCCAAAACAAAAAAACTTAAAAAATCAAAAATAAAAAATTAGGGGCATCCAGGCCCCTGGACGCCCCCATAATAAAAATTTCAAAAACAAAAAAAATATATAATAAAAGTAAAAAAGATAAGAGTATGTATATAATCCAAACAAAAGAAAAAACACAAAGAAAAAGAAAAACCACAAAAAAGATAATAATAATTAACGGAACTGGTCAAAAACTGCTAAATGCCAGATTTTATTCCATCAGAAAAGCAGAATAAACTACATCAGGGGCTTAGGCGCCTTAGGCCTTAACTTCCACAGTTCGGTTACATAAGCCCCCCACAGCTCACATTCTTCCCCCACGTGCGCTAAGGCCTTTCCCGCGACACTTGTCTTTCAGGGTGCTTTGACGGCCTTCGCTTCCTTCGCATCCGCTTCAGTACCCAACTCTCTCTTCTTCAAAGGAACGATGCCAGTCGATAGTGGGAACGAATGGCGTGGAATGCCGACTTGGAGGCAGCATCGATGCGCATTATAAAGGACAAACTCGGTCGCGCCGATCAGTTGAAGATCAACTTCGGGGGAAGGCCTCATGAGGAGATCAAGTGAAAGTAAACATGCCGGTGCGCAAGTAAAGAAGCCTTGTGTCACGGTGCGGAAGTGAGACCGCTAGTCTTCACGTTTCTTCAGCCACGGAACGTGGTTTACTACAGTACCACCGAACCCTAACACGTCGGTTATGTGATGAAGAGGGCTTTGTTGGAAGAGCTTCGAAACGGTTGGCATTCCCTCACGGTGATCAAACTTGAAATGCAAATCCAGCCAGCAACTCAGGACAAGTACGCAACCAAAAGGAGGCTTATCCATGCTCGAGGCAGTAAGGCCACTATACAGGTAGGCGAGGACAGCGGGTCCCACCCTCTTTCCACGCCAGATCCCGCAGATAGCACTCAGTTGGTCTTCCTTCACCATGTTGTCGATATAAGGAAACAAGAGAGCACCCGCCAGACAAATGGCGAACCCCTTCATGATTCCCTCCAAATAGTCATCGTCTGGTGACCCTCTCAGGGCGTCCATAACCCACTCCACAAGCTTTTGGAGATCGATCCCCTTTTGAGTACGGACCTTTCTGGCTGCGTCGGGCGGCATGAAGCTTCCAAGGACGCTTTCGGAAGTCCCCCGTGTCAGCATCCGCATAGCCTTCACCTTCCCGTCACTCTTGAATTTCTTCAATCCGAGCAGAAGTTCCACCTCCTCGAGGAGGATGGTCACCTCGAAGGTCGGGAAGATAAAAGTGTGGGTCTGGGGATGCCAGATCTCCACTAGTGCGCCCATAGCCGCCCAGTCCATACGAATCTTCTCATAGTGTTTGGCGTGAATAAGGAGCCCCTACAGATGCCACTTCGAGAGTATGGCCCTCATGCCGATGGAGATGTTGGAAGTTAGCGTTGAAAGCCATGGCAGTTTGGAAAACTTCCTCGGGCTTGGGAAGAGTGGATATGGCTGGAAGAGAAAAGAAAGAAGAAGAAAGGAAGGTAGTAAGAAGAAGGTTCACGTGGAGAAATTTGAAATGAATCAGCTTACCATATGCGACATGATCGTCCCACTCAAATGACCCTCGAGGTCGGAGAGTCGCCTGATCTCGCTGCTAGGCCTGCTCCTCTTCATAACGCGGGAAGACTCTCCTTCCATCCTGAAAATCTCTGATTCTCCTCTCTTTCCTATCCTGAGCTTCCAAAACCCACCTTGGTGCATTTGAATGAACTAGCCTAAGGGGAGTTCTTATAGGAAGGGAAGATCGCTACAGGACGGAACATGTCACATCAGTGGTCATTGTCAAGATTTTGTCTGGATCTCCTTTGTACTGTGGTGCGATTCTCCTGTGATTCTGCTACTTTTTGATGTTGCTAACCTTTGCTAGTCTGTGCAGGTTTTACTAACGGACGTCTTTGTCCTGTCTCCTGTCCCACCTTTCAATGGTTGGTCCCACCATGTCATGCATCATAGTATACAATACCTACGCTACTAGAACATGTCAAGGACCTTGCGACCCGAACAAATCTGGGATTTGAGTTCCCCTTCAACAAAAACAGTGATGATCCCAGAAGAATTTGGGTTGTACGGATAGGCCGTTAACTTGTGGTAGCATGGGGACGACGGTTCCATTCAGTGAGTTGGTGCGCGAATAAACGGGCCCCAGCCTAGTGTCGGCTCACCGGATCGGTATCCTGACCCGTTCTTAACAAGTTGACAATATTATCCTTGGCTATTTTCTATTTTAGTTTGTTTTAAATTTTTGTTTTAACCCAGCATGCATTCATATAGGATTTTGATTATTGCGGAAGATCATTCAAGTGATTTGATTGCGAAGGCCGTTGTGCTTCAATTCCTACAAATATGAGATATTCCACTCCGAATGAAATACTGAGTTTCCTTGAAACGGCCCTACGTTGCTCTTCCAAAAGGAGACCCTTGTTTGGACAGACCCTCAGATATTCCTTTTTACCTTGTTTGACCCACCTTGGCTGCAGCACTTCCACATTGGCTGGTAACCGCTCCCAAAGGTGAAACCTGCAGTTTTGTGACCCAGGTACTTCCACACCGAGAAGTTGGTCTCCTTTATTTTTCGTGCCTGAGTGCACATTTCACCCTCCTTTATTTGATCTCCGTCCAAGCAACCGTCAAGACTTGAAAGACCTCCTTCAAGGTCGCCTCATTGAAACTTCAGGAAAAATTCCAAACAGTACGTCAGAAGCGTGTCTCATCACACCTTGGCATCAACTTATCACTCCGCTCCCACTTCATTTCACTCCACTTCGATACCATTCCACTACGTGTCGCTCCCTTGCAAAGCAGACGCCAAGGCGGGGCAGCTGTAGACACGCCATTCCTGACGTCTCCCGAGAAAGTCTCATATTACTATACAACGCCTCGCAACGGCTTACACATTTTGAATCGCTCGAGTGCTTCCTTTTCTTGAGTCTTCTTCCGCCCTTTTCGGCATCCGGAATCGTCTCGTCACGGCATTCGGACGGCATCAACACCAGTCAGACGCATCAGGAGGTTCCGGAACCAAGAAGGGTGTCTGCCGGGCGGCCGCCAACGCTTGAACTGAGGACCCGGGTGGGTCTTAATGGGGGCGTCCAGGCCCCTGGATGCCCCCATTCTTTTAATTTTATTTTTCAAAACCCAAAACATAAATAAAAAATAATATATTAATGGAGGCGTCCAGGCCCCTGGACGCCTCCATAAAAACAAATATAAATATATATATATATATATATATGCCAGTTGGCATAAAAAGACAAAACAAAGTAAAAATTATACATTAATGGAGGCGTCCAGGCCCCTGGACGCCTCCATAAAAACAAGCATAAAAAATATATAATGCCAGCTTTGGCATAAAAAGACAAAATAAATAAAAAATAATATATTAATGGAGGCGTCCAGGCCCCTGGACGCCTCCATCAACTCCCTCACGGGCGCCGCCCACCGAATGCCGGTTTGTCGTGTGTGAAAAAAGCCAAATTATGGAGACGTCCAGCCCGCTGGACGCGCCCATTCCAAAATCACGAGGCGCCGCTCACAAAACCACGCGTTGTGTCAAACCGCGAGCGGCCGTCGGTGGTGTTAGGTGGACCTGTTAGGGGCGTCCGGGGCCCTGGATGCCTCCACAAAAATATTCTGAAAAAATTAATAAAAATAGAATAAAATATTAGTTCGGCCCTGATGGAGGTGTCCAGGGTCCTGGACGCCTCCACCCTTCGGAGCCCTATAAATAGAGGCCCACCTTCTCAGTTCTGGAGAAGCTTCGAAGAGATCCGATAGCTGCCGGAGCCCAGAGGCTACCGAAGTCATTTTCTAACCCGTGGGGTCTTTTGTAGGTGGAGGTTCTGTCGGCTTCTCGGGTGCCCACGCTCGCGAGAGGAAGGTCATCTTCATCCACCGCGCTTCCATGCCATCCCTACGCTGCCGGAGCTCCGCCGGATTTCACCATCGGCACATCCAATAAGCCAATCCTTTCCTTTTCTTCCTAGTTCTTTTGCATTCATCATCTCGCATCATCTATCCCCCTTCATAAGGGCGCCTCTTCTTATATACTTCTTGCATCCATCATCTCATTTTCCTCCTACTCGAGTCCGAGAGGGGTTTAAAAGATAACACCAACCAGGTGTGTGTCTTGCCATCATTTCGTTATTTTTATCGCAAGGATTTGAATACTACACCTTCATCTTTCTAATCCACTCGTCACTTATTTGTCGTTGTTTTGCAAGGGTACCCAAGGAAAGCCCTCTCCGTCGGCCGGCCGAAGGGGGAGGAAGAAGCAACCCGCCGTTTCCCGCTCTTGAGGTAGGCGCGATCACTTTCTTTATTTTGGGGTCTTTCGGCCCCTAGCGATCACATCTTATTTTCGAGGCCGCGGCGAGTCACTTCCCCAATGGCCGTTTAAATTCCCGTTCTTATACTCTCTTTATATTCTATTATATTCTGCTCATATTCTCGAGGCCGCGGTGAGTCACTTCCCCAATGGCCGTTTAAATTCCCGTTCTTATATGTTATATTCTTATCTATTCATATTCTCGAGGCCGCGGCGAGTCACTTCCTTAATGGCTGTTTAAATTCCTGTTCCTATATATTATATTCTTATCTATTCATGTTCTCGAGGCCGCGGCGAGTCACTTCCCCAATGGCCGTTTAAATTCCCGCTCTTTATATTCTCCTTATATTCTGTTATATTCTTATCTGCTCATATTCTCGAGGCCGCGGCGAGTCACTTCCCTAATGGCCGTTTCAATTCTTGTTATTTAATTTCTGCACCATTCCCGTCCCCCCGAGGTCGCGGCTAGTCACTTCCCGCTATGGCCGTTTAACCCCCATATCTTGCTATATTACATTTGTCCTGCATGCCCCACCGGAGCAATCTCCCGTGGTGGCCCCTTCTCTTTTCTCTTATTTCTGTGTTGCAGCAAACAAAAAGAAGGAGCCCACGCGCTCCGCGTCCTCTTCGCACCCCGAACCGCGTGACGTCGCTCACATGAGGTAGTCCGAATAGCTCGGGAGGAAAACTCCCGAGCGGGTGCCCTCTCTCGGCTGGCCTCCTCTCTTGACCCCGAGGGTACTCGATCGGTTTTTCTCGTAGAGCTAGAGCGGCCGAGCATCGATTCGGAGCTCCTAGATGTTGACTCGGCATCCCCAAGCGACTGGCGTACCCCGTACCTGTCGTGGCTCCAAGACTCTCAGGAGCCTCCCGACCCTCAGGAAGCCCGAAGACTGAAGTACCAAGCTCGGTGATTCGGAACTCTGGATGGCGCTCTCTACCGGAGATCCTTCTCCGGTCCTCTCTTGAAGTGCCTCAGCACCGACAAAGCCAACCAAGCGATCGAAGAAGTTCGTGAAGGTCTGTGCGGAGCGCATTTAAGAGGTAGGTCACTCGCCAGGATCTTTCTACGGTTAGGTTACTGGTGGCCCACTCTGCAGCGCGACTGCTCGACCTACACACAACACTGTGACAGGTGCCAGCGATTTGACCACTTGGTCCATCAGCCAGCAACAGAGCACATCACCCTAGCCGAGCCTTATCCTTTCACTCGCTAATGAATCGACATCCTCAGGCCCTTCCCCATGGCCCAAGCCCAGAAGAAGTTCATTATTGTCACCATCGATTACTTCACTAAGTGGATCGAAGCCGAAGCAACAGCAAGGATCACTAAGACAGTCGTCTGGAATTTCGTATGGAAGTCGATCATCTATCGTTACGGTATCCCCCGGGTGATAGTAAGCGATAATGGTCGGTAATTTGATTCTCGTTATTTCCGAGACAGATGTGCCGACCTAGGCATTCGTAATCACTTCACCTTGGTTGCCCACCCTCAGGCTCATGGGCTGGTCGAAAATGCCAATAAGACTATCTTAAAAGGCATCAGGACTAGGTTCGGCAAATCCAAGGGTAGCTGGCTTGAGGAATTGCCGAACGTACTTTGGTCACACAGAACGACTCCCAGAATGGCAACTGGTGAAAGCCCCTTTCAGCTGGTATACGGTACCGAGGCCGTGATCCCGTTGGAGATTGGTAACCCCTCCCTCCGAGTCATCTGCTTCTCGTCCGAGGCAAATGACCAAAAACTGCTCGAAAACCTCGACCTAGCAGATGAAGTCCGAGAGATTGCCTGCATCCGAGCAACGGAATACCGATGCCGCCCCTCACTCGATACTACAACGCCAAAGTCCGAGATAGACACTTTCAACTGATAGACTTCATCCTCAAGAAAGCCGAAGCCTCTCGACCACTTGAGGCAGCGGGCAAGTTATCCCCTAATTGGGAAGGCCCCTACCGAGTGGTCGAGACGCTCGAAAAAGGAGCATACCGTCTATCCACGATGAAAGGAGAGCTCATCCCTCGGACCTGGAACGCGACTACACTACGCAAGTTCTACTTCTGAATACTGAGCATTGTGTAAACGACATAAGATAAAACAAAAGGCTCCTTTCTTTTATTCAAACAACTCGCTTGTACATCAAGAACGCCGAAGCCAAGAAAATACATGTCAAAAAAGCAAAAAATCCATCTGGCGCCGTCGTATGAGCCCATCACACGGCTGACTCGGTTGACCTTCCTGCGTCTAGCCACTAACTCTACCTCGTGTAGAAATTGGCTCGGATAAAGGGTAGTTGACCCCGTTGACTCGAGCAGCTAGGGACAAAGGTGACAGAGGGATTAGGAAGGAGAAGGCTACCTTCCAAGTTGAACTTGGAAGAGAAAGGGGAGAGGGAATGCATATGAAAGCATTCTCCCCACGAACCTGCCAACTCTTTGGAAAGAAGAGAGTGCAGGCACCCTCCGAAGAGTGAAAGAAATGAGGAGAAGAGCAGAAGAGGGAAAAAGAGGCTGCGGGGGGGAGAAAGAAACTAGCAGAGCTGGACGTGGAGGTAGGGGAAAGCCCGGAAAGGAGGGAGCTTAATTGGCTTCCTCCTCCCCTCCATGGAGCGAGCAGGAAGGGACGGGCGGCAGGGATGCCTGATGCCCCCATCCGTCCACCATCTCGCCCCCTGTAAGCGCCGTCGGAACTGATAAAAAGAAGACGACGTGCCTCCACACGTCGGACTTTCTTTAGACCCGTCCGCCGGCTGTCGGACCTCCTTCAAACCCGAAGCAGCAAGGACTCTCTGCCCTCCGTCATCGGCAGCTTCATCTTCTGGGGCATCTTCCATGCTCCAAATATAACGGCACAACGCTACGTGAAGAAAGAATAAGGAAAGACTGTCAGAGAAACCCCCAAGCGGTGTAGAGAAAGGGACGCCCTTCAGACTTTTTATAGGCGAAGGGAGGCTATTTGCCTTAAATGATTCTGTCCTCGAAAACACGCCAAAGGGATCTCTCCCTACAAACGGTCACCTCAAACTTCTCATTCTCCGCCCCAGCGGGACACACGAAGCGGCCAGGCATTCAAAGCATGAGAAAACGGAAAGACACCCTGTCAGACGCTCACCCAACCACCAGGGGAAATCCACACAGAAAGTATCGGCTCTTTCCAACCACTACAGATACGCTGAACAAAATACGGCAAGGGCGATACAGAACATATAAGTCTTCATCATAACGCTATTGCCTTATCTATTTTTCTACACAAAAGATGAAATTTTTTTTTCAAAAAGGAAAAAGACATACAAAAAGAGGAAGCAAAGCAGATACATCAGGCCTCCGGCCCACCTTGAAGCCTAGAAGTGGAGGGCTCAAACGGTCTACCCCCGGCATCCTCGGCGACTGCCGACCCTGGCACTGACCCCACCGGCGTGGGAACTGCCTCGGTTGCGTGCCCTCCCAAGGCATCCGGAGTTGGTGACCCCTCGAACAAAGAGCCCCCGTGATCCTCTTCACCCTGTGCCGAAGCAGAGGAACTGGAGGATGACAAGTCCGAGTCATAGCATTGCCCGAACGGGAAGTCAACTACCCCGGATGCCTGCTCCTCGACATAAGAGACGGCATGGTCGTAGCCTTGCTTGAACCCCTTGCAGATGCCCCGGCGAAGTGCTACCTCATAGTAGGGGAGGGCAGCCTCCTTAAGGTTGACCCGGTACGCCTCTGAGCTTTTGTACTACTCGAGAGCCTCCGCCCCGGCCGATCCCACCCTACCAGCGAGCTCAGCCTTCTCCCGCTCCGCCTCGGCAGACATCCGCTCAGCCTCAGCCATCCGCTTTTTGGCCTCCGCCGCCTGCTTCTCTGCCTTGGCCCGATCAGCCTCGGCCTCCCGTCGAAGGCTCTTGGCTTCCTCCGCTCGGTCTACCTGCTCTGCACGTTCGGTCTCCCACCGGCCATCCAGCTCAACGCGTGCAAGGCTCTCCTCTTCAAGAAGCCTATTCTTCCTCTCGAGCGATTCGCGGGCCGTAGCTAGCTGCTCAGTTATCATCCGGGTCTCCACCTGGCTTGACCGCACCAGCTCCCTGACTGAGGAAAGTTCCCACCGAAGCCCATCACGCTCCTCGGCATGCCAAGCCAACCTCCTGTCAGACCCACCAAGGGTCCAGGCCAGGTTCGCTCACTCCCACTCCGACCGAGCATACGCTTCTGCCAGAGTGGCCCCCATCTGGGCCGGGACCAGGCCGCCCTCCATAACCCCAGCGAGGGCCGCGAACGGAGAGTACTGCCTACCTCCCCCCTCACCTTCACGGCTATACAGCGGCATACCTGGTGCAGAGGGCCCGAGATACCAAGCCTCTCCAAAGCCGCTGGAGCAGAGAACCCCCCATCGCCCGGCGCCCCACCGAGTGGCTCAGACCAAGCCCCGTCCTCGGTCGCCTCTCGTGCCTCAGTCAGATTTTCTTACGGCCCCCTAACCGGGACCGGCTCGGCACCTGCACCACCACCTGAAGCGCCAGCCTCGGCCACGGCCCCAGCATCCCCCACCTCATCCACGGCCCCCTCGGCTCCTACCGAGGGGAGAGCTGGGGCAGCACCGTTGCAGGTCGCAGGAGCAGCCCCGGACCCCTCGGCTCCGACCGAAGGAAGATCCGAGCCTGCATCGTCGCCGCCCACAGGAGCAGCCCCAACCTCCTTGGCCCCCTCTTGCTCTGCGGGTGGGAGAGCTCGCCCGGTCGGGTCGGCCCCATCATGCTCGGCGGAGGGGCGAGCCGCGGCAAGGTCACCTTTGACTGCGGGTACAACCCCGGCCTTCTTGTCTCGCATCCTAGCCTTCGTGGCGGCCCGAATCATGCCTTCCACGGGGTTCTTGCGCTTGGACCCCCGCGGCCTGGGGGATTCACTCTAGGCCGCCCCCTTGCTCTTATCTCTGGTTCGGGAGCGACCCGTGGGAGCAGCCGATTCATCAATAGTCGAGTCATCGCCAAGCTCGATCACCTCTGTGGCCTCCTCCAAAGCCTGCCACCTGGTGTCTGCGTGAAGAGGAAGACATATTTAGGAAAGGAAAAATGATCCCAACATCCAAAGGAGAACCTAGTTTGTGGCACCTGAGCCCGACGGATGCAGCCGCGTAAGAAGACATCGCTCGATATTCTCTGAAGTAACCAGCTCTTCTGTGGATTGGCGGTGCTTCAGCAAGATAGCCGCATATTTCTCCACATGTGGAGGGAACTCATCCTGCCTGGGAGAGATATTCGGGTGGAAATTGGGGATTACTAAACACCTCCAGGTTTCCTCCACTGAACTAATCCCCACCCATAATAATTGAGTTTTCCACCCCTTATGAGAAGAATCCTTCGTCGCCAAGGAGATACAGCTCCTGTTCCGCCTCGCCTGGATGAAATAGAAACCCTTCCCGGCCGAAGGATGTGCTTTCAACTCAAAGAAAAAGTGAAAGGGGTCCAAGGAAGGAGGAACTCCACACTGACGGTAGAGAATGCAGAAGGCGGAAAGAAGAAGATAAGAATTGGCTACCAACTGAATGGGCGCCAATAGGAAAAAATTGAGAAGCTGAAGAACGAAAGGTTCGAAGGGATGGTGGAACCCACCCTTCCACGACAGAAGGAAAGTACAGATGTGGCCTGTACGAGAGTCCAGGCTCGTCTCGTGTGGAGAAGCCGTGACAAAGCGGAACTTGTGGGGCAGGCGATACTGGCGCTCCAGCCTTCTCACATCCGCCTCCCCCAGTTCACTACAGTTTGGAACCGACGCCTTCACCACTGGCTCGTCCTCCCACTCCTCAGCATCCGAATGCTGGTCCGCCATGGGATCCGGAGAAGAGTTTGAGGAAAGGCGATCTCGGGACCCCGAAGATTCCGGGGGAAGAGGAAACCGTCGGACTGCCTCCGCGGTTATCTCCGCCAACTCCCCGAACGCCGCTGCAAGCCTCTACTCTTCCATCGTGTACTCACGACGCATCGAAGAGCCCAAAAGTAGGAACGGAGGAGAGCCAAAACCCTAAAGACGGAGGAAGTCTGGAATGACAGCAAGCGCCCAATGCCTATATCCCCACGCAGGACGCGGCGTGTCGTTCCAACCCCCGAGAAAAGGGGGCCCCTTCAGTTCAAATCCGTTAGGATCATCATTATTACGGGCCCAGGTGACCACGACATGTGGCTTCCTAACACCGCCAGATCTCCACCCACCTGAGCCATGCTGGTCTAAAATCCCAACAGCTACTCTTCCGAACTTACTAAAGCTCGAGAGTAGGAGGGGGACAAGTGGAGAGGGGGATTTCTATAGCCCAACTAAGAGCAGCCAAACTAGGTCCATCAGGACTAAACAAGGCTCAGCTCATCCAAATGACAACCCCACAGGGCCCACTTAGGCTAAAAAGCCCAATAAGATTACTCGGGATCTCATCCTTCCTCGGCGGCCCTTAGGCTCAGAAGGCCCGAGCGTCAGTTAGAACAGAGGAACACCCATCCCCGAGTTATCCCCTCATTGGGATAGAGGCAAGCGCTCAGCGCCCACTCCGACCTATCTTCATCCGAGCTATGCCTATCGCCCGGACTGGGTTGGCACCTTTTATGCTCAGACCGACCGACGATTGCTTATCCACTCTGCCGTTGAGAGCCCTTTATGAGCAGGAGTTTATGAGGATAATAGACCCGTGATCCCTCAAGGCTATAAAGATCCCACGATGAGGACGTAAAGATCCCACGATGAGGACGTAACTCCTGCCCGAAACTCCTCAGCTTACGAGACTCATAAGGTGAGCACACTATATAAACCTGGAACTCCCTCCAGTGAAAGGTAAGGGCAATACATGCCTAAAATCCCCTAAGCAGGTACCACTTCACCACCTTGGTGTAAAGAGATCTCGTGCACCTCTTTCTACCTCTCTCCCTATCTTCCACCATTGCTCTACTGACTTAAGCATCGGAGGGTTTTCACTAGGGAACCTCCCCTGGGCCCCCTGATCCGTTTCCCTTTCTCTATAGTTCACTGTTCGGTGATCATCTACCCAGCTCAGGAGCCGCGCGAGATCACATCCCTTCAATACCTTTGCCAACCTTGTGAACAGTGGCAAGCAAGCTCCCTCACGATGGCCAGCGGCCATGCAAGCACCGCCCCTCTCATGCAACAAGCTACCCCTGGCAGCTCTCTCAGCCATAATGCATGCATGGCAGCAGCAGCAGGATCCTGGGCAAGTGGCTATGCGGATTCTGCATGGTAACATGGCAAGCCCTCATGTGTCAACAACCCGGCCCCTCATGCTGTAAATGAACAAGGGAGCAGGTCGCATGCAAATGGCAGACATCGAGAGCCGACAAGATCCATGCCACAGATGATGGCAGGGCAAGATCCAGGCATGAGGAGCCGGTGAGCAAGGGGAACATGGAAAGATAGCCTTGGGAACATGGTGAGATACTCTGGCAGCAGGCTCCCCCTCTCATAGCATGATCACCGCAAGAGCAGGCATGCATACAAGGTGAGATCCAGTTTGCAGACAGTGAAGATTGTATCAGAAGTGATGGAGGATGCTAGCAATGGGAACGTGGCAGAAGCTTCAAGTAAACTTGGTGCAGGCAGACGGCTTGCAGGCGGTGTTGGCAGGGTGGCATGGAATGCGAAGAGATGACGGACGCCCCCTTGGATCCTATAAAACCTGCACCCCCTCTCACCTTGGGGTAGTTTTTGGCTCAGCACTTCTTCTCCCCCTCTGAACCCATCTTCTCATTTCGCTCTCTTCTTCAAGCCCCCTCTCACTACTTCTCACTCTCCACCTCTCTCTCTCTCTCTCTAAACCCACGCAGGATAGTCCTCTGTTGGAACAGGGGCACTGTTGGTGCCTCATTCCCTTCTCTCTCTCTCCTTTGCACCGCCAAAGCCCACCCCATCTTCTCATTCCCTCACTCTCGTCCTCCTCTCTACTCATCTCCCCTTCTCACCCTTTCAATTCTCTATACACAACCACTGCCGGCTGCACTCTTCACCTGCACCACTAGCCACCCACTGCACTCTCTCACTTTCTCTCTTTCCCTCCCACAAGCACACACGTTGCCACATAGCCGTTCATCTCCCTCTGCCCTCTCTCGCCAACGCACGCCACACACACTCTTCACACCTTCACCACCTCGCCAGTGTTGTGACTAGCAGCATTTGTCGCCCCTCTGCTGGTGTCGTCCTCCTCTTACCTCGCAGCCGCCCACACACGGTACTCCCCCTCTCACGTGGATTTGCCTCACCCTCTCCCTTTCTCTCTATAACTCAGCTGCAACAGTCCCAGCCGGCCTCCTTGTGCCTCTCTCACCCTAGGATCACATTATGATTAGGTGTGACTTGAGTCTACAATCTTCTTTTGAAAATTGGTGTCTAAGGCTAGAGGTCAATGGTAAACGCCATAACCAGGCAAGTGGTTTTTAATTAGGACCTTGCGAAACGAAGGGGAGTCTCCCACTACCGCATTTCTTACCTGACAAATTGACAAATTAGAAAGTGGACTTATGTTGTATCTAGTCCCTTTGTGAAACCCAACTTGTAAGTCTAAGGAGCACATAGGTGTCTTAGGTTAATTACGTGACAACTTGTTTGTGCTTGCATAAAAAATTAAAATAAAAAACATAAAAAAAATCCTCCTTTTCTCTCTCTTCATCCTAGTTTGTGTCAAAACCAAAAAAAATCTCCCTCATGTCTCTCTTCGTCCCAGTTTATGCAAGGTAGAAGATATCAACATCCAAATCTGCTAGGACCCATTCAAGAATTTGAGAGAGTCTTGTATCCAATAAACGATCTCCAACAAGAACCCATGGCTGAAAATCAAGGATCTCACCACCAAAATCTAATGGTCAAAAATCCCGATCCTCTAAAACAAATGAAGGATTATTTCATTCCAAACCAATAGCAACCTCCATCTTGCATTGACATTCCTCAAAGTCAAGTCATCTAATATGAGATCAAGTCAAGCACAATTCAATTGCTTCCTTCATTCTATGGAAACAATAATGAAGATCCCTACAACCACATTGATGAATTTTTAAAAATTAACTCCACAGTAAAAATCTAAAATTTCTCGAACGATACCCTTAGATTGACCCTCTTTCCATTCTCTCTTAAGGACAAGGCTAAATATTGGTTAGGCACTATAGGGAAGCAAATTAGAACTTGAGCCAAGATGCAACAAGAATGTTTGAAGAAATTCTACCCTATCGGCTATACTAATACCATGAGAAGGGCAATTAGGGGTTTTACTCAAACTCTAGGGGAGCAAATACATGAATCTTGGGAGAGACTCAAGGAATTGCTTAGGAAGTGCCTTCACCATGGGTTGTCCAAATGGCAAGTAGTCCAAGATTTTTATGAGGGCCTATCCGATCAATTTACACAAATGGTAGATGCATCATGTGGAGGGGCATTCATGAGCAAAAGTGAGGATGAGGCATATGATTTGTTTGAAATGTTTAGTGAGAATTCTATCGATCATGCCTCTTTATCATCCTATGAGAGATCCATTGGGCACTCCAAGCGGGCCGGATTATATGAGGTCAAAGCCTGGGGAGATTTTGAGCCAAAATTAGACATAAGCCTCATCACTCAAAAGTTGGATAAGGTAGAGAGTCTAACTCAAAAGTTAGACCAACTCTTGACTTTGAAAGACCATTCTTTCCAACCATCATCCCATTCATACTCGGGTAAATCCTTCACTCCACAAGAGGCATACACTCTATGTCCAAGCCCATCCCATCACATCACGGAATGTCCAACGGCGGCCCAATTACCACCATTCATACAAGAGCAAGTTCAAGCCGCTCAAGGGTTCTCCATGCCCAACTACAACCCATTTTTCAATTCTTATAATCAGGGCTGGAGAGATCATCCTGATTTTTCTTGGAAGGGCCAACAAGCTCCACCTAAAGCAACCAATCCCTCTATTCATCAAGCCCAAAAGCAACCCATGCAAAGTCAAATTCAAGCCCAACCCAATACCTTTAATTCATTTTCTAGAGGTCCGCAAGCTTAATTCCTTCGTATGGGTTATTCGCATTTCCAATGCAATCAAGGCCAACCCACTTACTAACCTCAGCCTCAATCCAATGTCGAAGATAAGTTCAATCAACTCCAAAAAATGATTTTGAATCAACAACAATCCATTTCTAAGTTGAAAAGTCAAGTCGGACAATTGGCGGAAGCTACAATGAAAAGAGAAGTGGAGCAACTTCCAAGTCAACACGTGGCCAACCCTAGAAACCAACCCCCGGGTTTCCCTCCACAACCGAGCCTCCTACCTCAACCCGTCCCACAAGCCCAACCTAAAAACCCACAATTTGAGAATGTCAAAGCTATTTCAATCTTGAGAAGTGGGAAGGTGTTAGATGACCCATACAAGGATGGAAAGGTATTGCAAGATGCCATGAAAGAGAATCAAGATGACGAGGATGTGAACAAGGAGGAATGCAATCAAGATAAGTTGGGGGGAGATCCTAAAGGGAAAGGAAAGGCCCATGAAGACCCAGATTCTGATCAACCCAAGGTCCCCTTCCCTAGTGCCTTAGAGCCCAAGCCCAATAAGACTAGGCCAACACAAAATGAGCAGTTAATGGAGCTCTTTTCAAAAGTTCACATCAACATTCCGCTCCTAGATGCCATAAAACATGTTCCAGCCTATGCCAAATTCCTCAAAGAGCTTGGCACTCCAAGAAGTGGGCCCAAGTCACCCCCCAAGAAAATTTGGCTCTCCGAGGATGTTAGTGCGGTCTTGATGAATAATCTGCCTAGGAAGTTGAAGGATCCCAGTGCTCCCCTCATCTCATGCGATATAGGCGGTGTAACCTTTGACCGTGCCCTCCTCGACTTAGGAGCTAGTGTCAATCTTTTACCCACCTCTGTTTATGAGCAATTTGACATAGGGGAACTCAAGCCAACCCCTGTCATTCTCCAACTGGCAGATCGTTCTGTCAAGACCCCTCGAGGTTTAATAGAGGATGTGATTGTCAAAGTCCATGATTGCTACTTTCCCATTGATTTCCTCATTCTTGACATGGCCTCCTCCTCGGAGCTAAGCCACACTCCAATCATCCTAGGCAGTCCATTCCTTGCCACTACCAAAGCTAACATCAATTGTGTTTTGGGGGCCATGGAAATCTCTTTTGGAGGTCAAAAAGTTTCTCACAACGTGTTCAAAGCCTCCCAATATCTCGACCTTGATGAGGAATGTCATTTCATAGACATCTACGATGAATTTATTGAGAGTGGTCCGAACATAGATCAAATAAGGGAGGCCAGTGCTTTACAAGATTCTCCTCATCATAGTACCATTTGGCCTAAGGTTGAACCTCTTTCGGCTTTGCAAGGAGAACCAGCCCTTCCATCCCTTGAAAGTCCTCCTAAACTTAAGCTTAAGCCTCTTCCAGACTCTCTCAAATATGCATTCATAGGCCCTGATCCAACTCTTCCTGTTATATTGGCCTCCAACCTTACCCCTACCCTAGAAACCCTTTTTCTAGAAGTTAGGACTTATAAGGAAGCCATAGGTTGGACGGTGGCCGATCTTAAGGGGATAAGTCCGTCCATTTGCATGCAGCACATTTAGATGGAGGATAATGCCAAATCAAGTCAGGAAATGCTAAGGAGGATGAATCCAAACATGAAGAAGGTGGTAATGAAGGAGGTTGTCAAATAGCTCGATGCGGGAATCATTTATCCTATCTCAGATAGCCAATGGGTGAGTCCCACTCAAGCGGTTCCTAAGAAATCGGGCTTCACTGTGGTCAAAAATGAACAAGGAGAAGATGTGCCCACTAGGCCCATAACAGGATGGAGAGTGTTCATTGACTATAGGAAACTCAATGCCATGACCAAAACGGACCATTTTTCACTCCCTTTTATTGACCAAATTTTGGAAAAAATGGCAGGCCAATGATATTTTTGTTTCCTAGATGGATACTCCGGGTACAATCAAGTGGCCATTTACTCGGAAGACCAAGAGAAGACCACCTTCATATGCCCATATGGCACATTTACATTTAGGAGGATGACTTTCAGACTTTGCAATGCACCAGCCACTTTTCAAAGGTGCATGATGGCCATTTTCTCCGATATGGTAGGAGAGTTGTCACGCCCCGAGCTTTTACTACAGTGGAAGATATTCGGGAACGTGAACAACCGGCAAGAGAAGCCTCAAGTGACAATAATAATCAGAGCGCAAATCATTCACATATAAGATGAATGGAGACAATAATTGACCAAAAATCTAACTTTTATTGATAATAATCATCTAGTACATGATCTTGACTGCTTGACTAACTGGACTCAATAAGGTAAAAATTACATATTTGACACTTGACTGGACTAACTATGCGTCTCTCGAACCATCAATTACTCTCGGATCCATCACTTGAGTAATCCGAATCCAACCCGCTAAAATTTCCTGGAAAAGATTGGAAAGTAGGGTAATGCGCACACTTGCCCAGTAGGTATCTTCGTATCAACATGAAGGTAATATTTAAATGATTAGTATTTTAGCTCTAAAGAATAAGACAAATCATGCCAATACAATGAATCATGTGAATAAAGCAAGCGACATAATAGCACGATAAGATAATGATATGTGATGAGTAATGTCATATGAACAAGATCAAGTTGAATATAAAAAGAACGTAATTTGACCTTTCACAAACAAGAATATGCTTGCATGCATCAAGAATGCACTTTCACTTTCACTTTTCACTTTTCATAACCATAAAGGTTATGCACTAGAATGTCATGTAACAAGCATGTAGCAATTCAATCAAGAGAGAGAGAGAGAGTCTCGCAAGAATTCTGTGGAATTCACTTATTTATAAAGAAAGTACTCCAAGCGCAATGCGACGCTAGTAGCATCATACCCCAAGGTTGACAGTATGTTTCCGACAATCAGCCGAGGGGACTAGCATAGAGCCCTTGAACACAATCACTCCTCGAACTTCATCTTCACGTATAAATCAAGCTACCTCCACGTTTATAACAATAATATGGCCAAGAATGTACAATTTCAACTGTAGTTCCATGATAAGGTAACCAAAAATAGGAATGCTTCTATTGAGAATAAGAGATTTCAATAAATGTATTTGATAACTAGATTATGCCATGGAAATAAATCGACAGCATAACGGTACATTCCTTTTACTCTCAAAATTACTTAGGTATCTTTGGAATAATGTGACAGCTTCTAGATAATCAATTGGATCATCTAAAAACATAGGAAAATCAACCATTGAGTCAAACCCCGGGTTAATCAAACTCAGGATGCTAGCGGTCGTTTACCAGACCGTTTCTTGATCCTGGCAGTCTAGTACAAGACCGTTAAATAAGACAGTTCGATATTTTGAAAATAGAGCATCTGGAGTCTTAGCGGTCTAATGCATGGCCGTTAAGGATCCATTAGCGGTCACGTGAAGAACCGCTAACAGAGTCAGATGGTCAACCCAATGGCCGCTAAGGTCCAGATTATAAAACCATCCGTATAAGTGCCTTCTAGACAATTAAGTTTTAATGGTACAACCAGCTCGGCGTCCTAGTGGGAATCCCAGGCTCGCGGAGTCTTATGGAGGCCGTGAAACAAGATTTTCTAGTCCATTGGAAGGAATATCCAAAGGAGAGGTCATCATGTCCAAGATTGTGTTCTTAATGTGCAAAGAGTAACTAATGACAACATACCGGAATACGTGCCATGTACTTAAGAAATTGACGCTATAAGAGAGAGAATCGTGATAAAATAAGGATCAAGTTAAATCAGTAATCCTTTATTTAAAACATGTATTTAATTACAAGAGGATATTATTTTGGTCATAGATTAATATAAGTTAAAAATACTACCAATGTGCATAAAACATGAAATCTATTATGATGAACTAGAAAGTTAACTATGTATTGAAAACCAGTACTTAAAACATGAATAAAAGTTAGTTAAGTAGGCTTATTATATCATAACAATGGTTAATTCTGCAATATGGTTCGGATTAACAATATTACAGAATCAGAAATAGAAAATGGTCTAATACAGGACCGTTTAACTTTAGCTAGCGGTCTATCGTACGATCGCTAGATTTCTCTGGCAGTCGAGAGGAAGACTGTTTGTTCCTGTGTAAATCCGAGTTGAAAAGATAATAAGACTAAATACTAAACTAATGCATATCATGCATGGAAATCAACATATATAAACTACCATAACCATGATAGAATAAATATGGGCCAACAATATGTATAGGTTTTATGTAAAGAACAAGAAAATTTCCTTTTATTCTCATTAAGGCTAGTTCTTGCATGAAGACTTAACTAGATGCATAGTCCAAGTAAAAACATGAAATTCACGGTGTACAATGCATGGAATCCATTGAAACAAGAGGGATTTTATTCCTGAAATAAAGTTTAAGCCATCAATGAGATAACCTACCTCTGTCTTGGGCTTTAAACTTCGAATTTAAGACTGCAAGTCAACCCTAGTTCTCTGCTCATCCTGAACTAAATCAGCAACTTCACGTCCTTCTATCTCTTGATTCTCTTGTCCTAATGACTTGAAATTTTTAGGGTAGATAGAAGCTATAAAGGGTAATAGAAATTTCTAAAGACACCTTTGTTAAATACCTCGTTTAGGGCTTTGAATTCCTTGATCAATCTCAGTCGGACACACTAATTCCTGAGTTACTTGTGTAGAATTAGCAACTTCGGAACCTTCTATCTTCATGTCGACTTGATCTCCTAGAACGAAATTTGGAGGGTAGTTAGTTCTAACTATAATGAATAAATTCCTAGAAGAAACTTACCTCTAATTCATCATCCTTGCCTTAGTTCCACGCGTGCCAAAAGTAAGGGCCGCATACGTCAAATCTGGGACCTATTTATAGGGTTCGCTAGGGTGTTGAGGATTGGAACGAACTTAGAGTCCCACTTAGACTTTCAATTCGATCCTCAAGCCTTCTAGACTTATCTAACTAGTAGATGGAATCAATCCTAAGTGATTTGGGTGCCAAATATCCAATCTTTTCATGTTTCCTTCTACCCACGGAACTGCAGAGCCTTAGCGGTCTAGGGCTAGACCGCCAACAATCCCTTAGCGGTCTCGCGATAAACCATTTTTCCTTACAGGCGCTGAATTAAAATTACTTCAAACACTTTTGATATTATCCCCATTATTATCCATTTACTTATCTTCCGAAAGAGTCATTATCCCTTAATTCTGTGATTACATAGATTTCTAGCTTCTAGAATATGGGCCAAGACAAGTGGGCTTGGTGTTGGGTCCTTTGGGCTTATTTAATTGTCCCAAATAACTAGTTATTATTTTGGGCTTCAAGAATAATGCATTTAACCCTAAATTCACTCAATATTCTATTTAAGCTTTAATTAATCTTTTATTTTGTTTAAAAAAATCCTTGAAATTATCAAAAATATCTGAAATAGCTTAAAATAATTTATATAAAATTTTGAGGTGTTACACCCTCCCCCACTTAAGAGAATTTGGTCTCCAAATTCATAACATGAGTTTTTACGGAGAGTGTGCGTGTTCTAATTTATTAATTAGCTGCACTAAAAATGAAAGTAAGGTGAATAGGTTAAGATGGTACCTTTAAGTACTTTACCTTCCTCGTCAAGAATGGCATTTAGTCGGCCTCGTTTCCCGCATCTGCCATTATCCCTCGAAGATTGTTCCTTTATGAGAGGACACATGGGTAAGTGATGTTCTCGACTCCCACATTTGAGACAAACGCCGAGACGCTTCCAACATTCTTCAGCCGAGTTCCCAAACTTTTCACAGAATGAGCAAGCCGTGATGACTTGTGTTCCTTCTTCTTCTTTAACTTTGTTATTCTTTCTATTTCTATTTCCATTTCCATTTCTTTTTCCGTTACCATTCCCATTGCGGGACCTCTTAATGTGACGGTTTTCATCATCATCCACTTCTTTCTCCTCTCGCCTATCCTATTTTTAGCTTGACCTTTCTTCCTTCCCTCGGAGCTTTTCCACCTTTTCCATGGTTCTTTCGCATAGATGTGCCATTTGAACCATCTTTGCATATGTACGGATATTTTGAGTTCTAAATTGTTGGATAAATCCGGGCCTTAAACCATCCATACATATGTTGGCTTTCAATAAGTTTGTGCTTATCAGGTGGGGAGCATAAGGTGCTAGTCGAGAGAATTGTAATTCATACTCTGCCACGGACATCGTGCCTTCCGTTAAGGAGGCAAATTCTGTCACCTTTCTCTCCTTTACATGCTCGGAGAAGTACTTTGCTCGAACAAGAATAAGAAATCCATCCCACGTGTGAGATGCATCTGTAGGTGGTGCCGGAATAGACTTCCACCACATACGTGCATCTTTATTGAGTTGGAACGTGGCGAGACGAACTTTCTCTTGGCTAGTGCATTGCATGGCATCGAATATTCGATTCATTTCGTCGATCTAATTCTCCGCCTCGTCAAGGTTACAGGATCCAGAGAATTGTGGAGGATTCAAACTCCGGAAATTACTGTGCAAGCTACCCGCGCCAGCCCTCGCCCCAGCCTGGGCCAACGTCTATAGGGCTTCGGTAAGACCTGCAATAGTTTGCTGCAATTCATCCCAATTCGAACGATGAGCCATCGAGAAATCTGAGTACCTGAAAAAGTGGACCTTTAGTTATTTTTCTTTAGAATCGGGAAGATTTACCCTAAGATAATTTCAATATAAGTATCTCACCCTGGGTTCTACCCAATTCTCACATGGGTTCAGAATTCTTCCTTACTTCAAAGGTATGGGTCCTTAACCTTGGACTTAACCTATAACCTGACATTTTTCCCTAGGAATAAATAAGTCCTAAGACCTAGGCTCTGATACCACTTTAACTGTCACGTCCTGAGCTTTTATTATAGTGGAAGATATTTGAGAACGTGAACAGTCGGCAAGAGAAGGCTCAAGTGACAATAATAATCAAAGCACAAATCATTCATACATAAGATGAATGGAGACAATAATTGATCAAAAATTTGACTTTTATTGATAATAATCATCTAGTACATGATCTTGACAGGTTGACTAACTGGACTCAATAAAGTGAAAATTACATATTTGACTCTTGACTGGACTAACTATGGCTTCTCTCGAACCATCAATCACTCTCGGATCCATCACTTTAGTAATCCGAATCCAACCCACTAGAATTTCCTGAAAAAGATTGGAAAGTAGGGTAATGAGCACACTTGCCCAGTAGGTATCTTCGTATCAACATGAAGGCAATATTTAAATGATTAGCATTTTAGCTCTAAATAATAAGGTAAAGCATGCCAATACGATGAATCATGCGAATAAAGCAAGCGACATAATAGCACGATAAGATCATGGTATATGATGAGTAATGTCATTTGAACAAGATCGAGTTGATTATAACAAGAACATGATTTGGCCTTTCACGAACAAGAATATGCTTACACGCATCATGAACGCACTTTCACTTTCACTTTCACTTTTCACTTTTCATATCCATAAAGGTTATGCACTAGAATGTCATGTAACAAGCATGTAGCAATTCAATCAAGTGAGAGAGAGAGCCTCATAAGAATTTTCGTGGATTTCACTTATTTATAAAGAAAGTACTCCCAGCGCAATGCGACACCAGTAGCATCATACCTCATGGTTTACAGTATGTTTCTGATAATTTGCTGAGGGGACTAGCATAGAGCCCTTGAACACAATCAGTATGCGAACTGCATCTTCACATATAAATCAAGCTACCTCCATTTTTATAACAATAATATGGCCAAGAATGTACAATTTCAACTATAGTTCCATGATAAGGTAACCAAAAATAGGAATTCTTCTATTGGGAATAAAAGATTTCAATAAATGTATTTAATAATTAGGTTATGCTATGGAAATAAATCGACAGCATAATAGTACATTCCTTTTACTCTTAAAATTACTTAGGTATCTTTAAAATAATGTGATAGGTTCTAGATAATCAATTGGACCATCTAGGAACATAAGAAAATCAACCCTTGAGTCAAACCCTGGGCTAATCAAACTCAGGATGCTAGCGATCGTTTACCGGACCGTTTCTTGATCCTGGCGGTCTAGTACAAGACCGTTAAATAAGAAAGTTCGATATATTAAAAATAGAACATCTGGAGTCTTAGCGGTCTAATGTATGGCCGTTAAGGTTCCATTAATGGTCATGTGAAGAACCGCTAGCAAAGTCAGACGGTCAACCCAATGGCCGCTAAGGTCCAGATTATAAAACCATCAGTATAAGTGCCTTCTAGACAATTGGGTTTTAATGGTACAACCAGCTCGGCGTCCTAGTTGGAATCTTTGGCTCGCGGAGTCTTATGCAGGTTGTGAAACAAGATTTCATGATCCATTGGAATGAATATCCAAAGGAGAGGTCATGAAATCTGTTATGATGAACCAGAAAGTTAACTAAGTATAGAAAATCAGTACTTAAAATAAGAATAAAACTTAGTTAACTAGGCTTATTATATCATAACTATGGTTAATTCTGCAATATGGTTTAGATTAATAATATTACAGAATCATAAATAGAAAACGGTCTAATACAGGACCATTTAACTATGGCTAGTGGTGTATCATACGACCGCTAGATTTCCCTAGCGGTCGAGAGGAAGACCGTTTCTTCCTGTTTAAATCCGAGTTCCAAAGATAATGAGACTAAATACTAAACTAATGCATATCATGCATGGAAATCAACATATATAAACTACCATAACCATGATAGAATAAATATGGGCCAACAATATGCATAGGTTTTATGTAAAGAACAAGAAAATTTCCTTTTATTCTCATTAAGGCTAGTTCATGCATGAGGACTTAACTAGATGCATAGTCCAAGTAAAAACATGAAATTCACGGTGTACAATGCATGGAATCCATTGAAACAAGAGGGATTTTATTCCTGACATAAAGTTTAAGCCATCCATGAGATAACCTACCTCTGTCTTGGGCTTTAAACTTCGAATTTAAGGCTGCAAGTCAACCCTAATTCTTTGCTCGTCCTTAACTAAATCAGCAAATTCACGTCCTTCTATCTCTTGATTCTCTTGTCCTAATGACTTGAAATTTTGAGGGTAGATAGAAGATATAAAGGGTAATAGAAATTTCTAAAGACACCTTCGCTAAATACCTAGTTTAGGGCTTTGAATTCCTTGATCAATCTCAGTCGAATGCACTAATACTTGAGTTACTTGTGTAGAATTAGCAACTTTGGAACCTTCTATCTTCCTGTCGACTTGATCTCCTAGAACGAAATTTGGAGGGTACATAGTTCTAACTATAATAAATAAATTCATAGAAGAAACTTACCTCTAATTCATCACCCTTACCTTAGTTCCACGCGTGCCAAAAGTAAGGGCTGCATACATCAAATCTGGGCCTATTTATAGGGTTCGCTAGGGTGTCGAGAATTTGAACGAACTTAGAGTCCCCCTTAGACTTTCAATTGGATCCTAAACCCTTCTAGACTTATCTAACTAGTAGATAGAATCGATCCTAAGTGATTTAGGTGCCAAATATCCAATCTTTTCATGTTTCCTTCTACTCATGGAACTGGAGAGCCTTAGCGGTCTAGGGCTGGACCGCTAACCATCCCTTAGCGGTCTCGAGATAAACCATTTTTCCTTACAGGCGCCGAATTTGAATTACTTCAAACTCTTTTGATATTATCTCCATTATTATCCACTTAATTATCTTCCTAAAGAGTCACTATCCCTTAATTCCATGATTACATAAATTTCTAGCTTCTAGAATATGGGCCAAGAGAAGTGGGCTTGGTGTTGGGTCCTTTGGGCTTATTTAATTGTCCCATTTAACTGGTTATTATTTTGGGCTTCAAGAATAATGTATTTAACCCTAAATTCACTCAATATTCTATTTAAGCTTTAATTAATCCTTTATTTAGTTTAAAAAAATCCTAGAAATTCTCAAAAATATCTGAACTACCTTAAAATAATTTATATAAAATTTTGGGGTGTTACACCCTCCCGCACTTAAAAGAATTTGGTCCCCAAATTCATAACATGAGTTTTTACGGAGAGTGTGCGTGTTCTAATTTATTAATTATCTGCACTAAAAATTAAAGTAAGGTGAATAGGTTAAGATGGTACCTTTAAGTACTTTACCCTCCTCGTCTAGAATGGCATTTAGTTGGCCTCATTTTCCGCATCTGCTATTATGCCTCGAAGATTGTTCCTTTATGAGAGGACACATGGGTAAGCAATGTTCCCTACTCTTACATTTGAGACAAACGCCGAGACGCTTCCAACATTCTTCAGCCGAGTGCCCAAACTTTTCACAGAATGAGCAAGCCATGATGACTTGCGTTCCTTCTTCTTCTTTAACTTTCTTATTCTTTCCATTTCCATTTCTTTTTTCTGTTACCATTCCCATTGCGGGACCTCTTAATGTGACGGTTTTCATTCTTATCCACTTCTTTCTCCTCTCGCCTATCCTATTTTCAGCTTGACATTTCTTCCTTCCCTCAGAGCTTTTTCACCTTTTCCATGGTTCTTTCGCATAGATGTGCCCTTTGAACCATCATTGCATATGTACGGATATTTTGTGTTCTAAATTGTTGGATAAATCCGGGCCTTAAACCATTCATAAATATGTTGGCTTTCAATAAGTCTGTGCTTATCAGGTGCGGAGCATAAGGTGCTAGTCGAGAGAATTGTAATTCATGCTCTGCCACGGACATCATGCCTTGTGTTAAGGAGGCAAATTCCGTCGCCTTCCTCTCCTTTACATGCTTGGAGAAGTACTTTGCTCGAACAAGAATAAGTAATCCCTCCCACGTGTGAGATGCATCCGCAGGTGGTGCTGGAATAGACTTCCACCACGTACGTGCATCTTTATTGAGTTGGAACGTGGCGAGACGAACCTTCTCTTGGCTAGTGCATTGCATGGCATCGAATACTCGATTCATTTCGTCGATCCAATTCTCCGCCTCGTCAGGGTTAGAGGATCCAAAGAATCGTGGAGGATTCAAACATCGAAAATTACTGTGCAAGCTACCCGCGCCAGCCCTTGCACCAGCTTGGGCCACCGTCTATAGGGCTTCGGTAAGACCTGCAATAGTTTGCTGCATTTCATCCCAATTCGCACGATGAGCCATCGAGAAATCCGAGTACCTGAAAAAGTGGACCTTTAGTTATTTTCCTTAGAATCGGGAAGATTTACCCTAAGATAATTTCAATATAACTATCTCACCTGGGTTCTACACAATTCTCACATGGGTTCAGAATTATTCCCTACTTCATAGGTATGGGTCCTTAACCTTGGACTTAACCTATAACATGACATTTTCCCCTAGGAATAAATAAGTCCTAAGACCTAGGCTCTGATAGCACTTTAACTGTCACGTCCTGAGCTTTTATTATAGTGGAAGATATTTGAGAACGTGAACAGTCGGCAAGAGAAGGCTCAAGTGACAATAATAATCAGAGCACAAATCATTCATACATAAGATGAATGGAGACAATAATTGATCAAAAACTTGACTTTTATTGATAATAATCATCTAGTACATGATCTTGACAGGTTGACTAATTGGACTCAATAAAGTGGAAATTACATATTTGACTCTTGACTGGACTAACTATGGCTTCTCTCGAACCATCAATCACTCTCAGATCCATCACTTTAATAATCCGAATCCAACCCACTAGAATTTCCTGAAAAAGATTGGAAAGTAGGGTAATGAGCACACTTTCCCAGTAGGTATCTTCGTATCAACATGAAGGTAATATTTAAATGATTAGTATTTTAGCTCTAAAGAATAAGGTAAATCATGCCAATACGATGAATCATGCGAATAAAGCAAGCGACATAATAGCAAGATTAGATCATGATATATGATGAGTAATGTCATTTGAACAAGATCGAGTTGATTATAACAAGAACATAATTTGGCCTTTCACGAACAAGAATATGCTTGCATGCATCAAGAACGCACTTTCACTTTCACTTTCACTTTTCACTTTTCATATCCATAAAGGTTATGCACTAGAATGTCTTGTAACAAGCATGTAGCAATTCAATCAAGAGAGAGAGAGAGCGTCGCAAGAATTCCGTGGATTTCACTTTTTTATAAAGATAGTACTCCCAACGCAATGCGAAGACAGTAGCATCATACCCCATGGCTTACAGTATGTTTCCGACAATTAGCTGAGGGGACTAGCATAGAGCCCTTGAACACAATCAGTGCGTGAATTGCATCTTCACGTATAAATCAAGCTACCTCCACGTTTATAACAATAATATGGCCAAGGATGTTCAATTTCAACTATAGTTCCATGATAAGGTAACCAAAAATAGGAATTCTTCTATTGGGAATAAAAGATTTCAATAAATGTATTTTATAACTAGGTTATGCCATGGAAATAAATCGACAGCATAATAGTACATTCCTTTTACTCTCAAAATTACTTAGGTATCTTTAAAATAATGTGATAGGTTCTAGATAATCAATTGGACCATCTAGGAATATAAGAAAATCAACCCTTGAGTCAAACCCTGGGCTAATCAAACTCAGGATGCTAGCGATCGTTTACCGGACCGTTTCTTGATCCTGGCGGTCTAGTACAAGATCGTTAAATAAGACAGTTCGATATATTAAAAACAGAACATCTGGAGTCTTAGCGGTCTAATGTATGGCCGTTAAGGTTCCATTAGTGGTCATGTGAAGAACCGCTAGCAAAGTCAGACGGTCAACCCAATGGCCGCTAAGGTCCAGATTATAAAACCATCGGTATAAGTGCCTTCTAGACAATTGGGTTTTAATGGTACAACCAGCTCGGCGTCCTAGTTAGAATCTTTGGCTCGCGGAGTCTTATGCAGGTCGTGAAACAAGATTTCATGATCCATTGGAATGAATATACAAAGGAGAGGTCATGAAATCTGTTATGATGAACCAGAAAGTTAACTAAGTATAGAAAATCAGTACTTAAAACAAGAATAAAACTTAGTTAACTAGGCTTATTATATCATAACTATGGTTAATTCTGCAATATGGTTTAGATTAATAATATTACAGAATCATAAATAGAAAACGGTCTAATACAGGACCATTTAACTATGGCTAGTGGTGTATCATACGACCGCTAGATTTCCCTAGCGGTCGAGAGGAAGACCGTTTCTTCCTGTTTAAATCCGAGTTCCAAAGATAATGAGACTAAATACTAAACTAATGCATATCATGCATGGAAATCAACATATATAAACTACCATAACCATGATAGAATAAATATGGGCCAACAATATGCATAGGTTTTATGTAAAGAACAAGAAAATTTCCTTTTATTCTCATTAAGGCTAGTTCATGCATGAAGACTTAACTAGATGCATAGTCCAAGTAAAAACATGAAATTCACGGTGTATAATGCATGGAATCCATTGAAACAAGAGGGATTTTATTCCTGACATAAAGTTTAAGCCATCCATGAGATAACCTACCTCTGTCTTGGGCTTTAAACTTCGAATTTAAGGCTGCAAGTCAACCCTAATTCTCTGCTCGTCCTTAACTAAATCAGCAAATTCACGTCCTTCTATCTCTTGATTCTCTTGTCCTAATGACTTGAAATTTTGAGGGTAGATAGAAGATATAAAGGGTAATAGAAATTTCTAAAGACACCTTTGCTAAATACCTAGTTTAGGGCTTTGAATTCCTTGATCAATCTCAGTCGAATGCACTAATACTTGAGATACTTGTGTAGAATTAGCAACTTTGGAACCTTCTATCTTCCTGTCGACTTGATCTCCTAGAACGAAATTTGGAGGGTACTTAGTTCTAACTATAATAAATAAATTCATAGAAGAAACTTACATCTAATTCATCACCCTTACCTTAGTTCCACGCGTGCCAAAAGTAAGGGCTGCATACATCAAATCTGGGCCTATTTATAGGGTTCGCTAGGGTGTCGAGGATTTGAACGAACTTAGAGTCCCACTTAGACTTTCAATTCGATCCTAAAGCCTTCTAGACTTATCTAACTAGTAGATAGAATCGATCCTAAGTGATTTAGGTGCCAAATATCCAATCTTTTCATGTTTCCTTCTACTCATGGAACTGCAGAGCCTTAGCGATCTAGGGCTGGACCGCTAACCATCCCTTAGCGGTCTCGAGATAAACCATTTTTCCTTACAGGCGCCGAATTTGAATTACTTCAAACTCTTTTGATATTATCTCCATTATTATCCACTTAAGTATCTTCCTAAAGAGTCACTATCCCTTAATTCCATGATTACATAAATTTCTAGCTTCTAGAATATGGGCCAAGAGAAGTGGGCTTGGTGTTGGGTCCTTTGGGCTTATTTAATTGTCCCATTTAACTGGTTATTATTTTGGGCTTCAAGAATAATGTATTTAACCCTAAATTCACTCAATATTCTATTTAAGCTTTAATTAATCCTTTATTTAGTTTAAAAAAATCCTAGAAATTCTCAAAAATATCTGAACTACCTTAAAATAATTTATATAAAATTTTGGGGTGTTGCACCCTCCCGCACTTAAAAGAATTTGGTCCCCAAATTCATAACATGAGTTTTTACGGAGAGTGTGCGTGTTCTAATTTATTAATTATCTGCACTAAAAATTAAAGTAAGGTGAATAGGTTAAGATGGTACCTTTAAGTACTTTACCCTCCTCGTCTAGAATGGCATTTAGTTGGCCTCGTTTTCCGCATCTGCTATTTTTCCTCGAAGATTGTTCCTTTATGAGAGGACACATGGGTAAGTGATGTTCCCTACTCTCACATTTGAGACAAACGTCGAGACGCTTCCAACATTCTTCAGCCGAGTGCCCAAACTTTTCACAGAATGAGCAAGACATGATGACTTGCGTTCCTTCTTCTTCTTTAACTTTCTTATTCTTTCCATTTCCATTTCTTTTTCTGTTACCATTCCCATTGCGGGACCTCTTAATGTGACGGTTTTCATTCTTATCCACTTCTTTCTCCTCTCGCCTATCCTATTTTCAGCATGACATTTCTTCCTTCCCTCGGAGCTTTTTCACCTTTTCCATGGTTCTTTCGCATAGATGTGCCCTTTGAACCATCATTGCATATGTACGGATATTTTGTGTTCTAAATTGTTGGATAAATCCGGGCCTTAAACCATTCATAAATATGTTGGCTTTCAATAAGTCTGTGCTTATCAGGTGCGGAGCATAAGGTGCTAGTCGAGAGAATTGTAATTCATGCTCTGCCACGGACATCATGCCTTGTGTTAAGGAGGCAAATTCCGTCGCCTTCCTCTCCTTTACATGCTTGGAGAAGTACTTTGCTCGAACAAGAATAAGTAATCCCTCCCACGTGTGAGATGCATCCACAGGTGGTGCTGGAATAGACTTCCACCACGTACGTGCATCTTTATTGAGTTGGAACGTGGCGAGACGAACCTTCTCTTGGCTAGTGCATTGCATGGCATCGAATATTCGATTCATTTCGTCGATCCAATTCTCCGCCTCGTCAGGGTTAGAGGATCCAAAGAATCGTGGAGGATTCAAACATCGAAAATTACTGTGCAAGCTACCCGCGCTAGCCCTTGCACCAGCTTGGGCCACCGTCTATAGGGCTTCGGTAAGACCTGCAATAGTTTGCTGCATTTCATCCCAATTCGCACGATGAGCCATCGAGAAATCCGAGTACCTGAAAAAGTGGACCTTTAGTTATTTTCCTTAGAATCGGGAAGATTTACCCTAAGATAATTTCAATATAACTATCTCACCTGGGTTCTACACAATTCTCACATGGGTTCAGAATTATTCCCTACTTCATAGGTATGGGTCCTTAACCTTGGACTTAACCTATAACATGACATTTTTCCTTAGGAATAAATAAGTCCTAAGACCTAAGCTCTGATACCACTTTAATTGTCACGCCCTAAGCTTTGATTACAGTGGAAGATATTTGGGAACGTGAACAGCCAGCAAGAGAAGCCTCAAGTGACAATAATAATCAGAGCACAAATCATTCATACATAAGATGAATGGAGACAATAAATGATCAAAAATTTGACTTTTATTGATAATAATCATCTAGTACATGATCTTGACAGGTTGACTAACTGGACTCAATAAAGTGAAAATTACATATTTGACTCTTGATTGGACTAACTATGGCTTCTCTCGAACCATCAATCACTCTCGGATCCATCACTTTAGTAATCCGAATCCAACCCACTAGAATTTCCTTAAAAAGATTGGAAAGTAGGGTAATGAGCACACTTGCCCAGTAGGTATCTTCGTATCAACATGAAGGCAATATTTAAATGATTAGCATTTTTAGCTCTAAATAATAAGGTAAATCATGCCAATACGATGAATCATGCGAATAAAGCAAGCGACATAATAGCACGATAAGATCATGGTATATGATGAGTAATGTCATTTGAACAAGATCGAGTTGATTATAACAACAACATGATTTGGCCTTTCACGAACAAGAATATGCTTACACGCATCAAGAACGCACTTTCACTTTCACTTTCACTTTTCACTTTTCATATCCATAAAGGTTATGCACTAGAATGTCATGTAACAAGCATGTAGCAATTCAATCAAGTGAGAGAGAGAGCCTCATAAGAATTTCGTGGATTTCACTTATTTATAAAGAAAGTACTCCCAGCGCAATGCGACACCAGTAGCATCATACCTCATGGTTTATAGTATGTTTCTGATAATTTGCTGAGGGGACTAGCATAGAGCCCTTGAACACAATCAGTATGCGAACTGCATCTTCACATATAAATCAAGCTACCTCCATTTTTATAACAATAATATGGCCAAGAATGTACAATTTCAACTATAGTTCCATGATAAGGTAACAAAAAATAGGAATGCTTCTATTGAGAATAAGATATTTCAATAAATACATTTAATAACTAGGTTATGCCATGGAAATAAATCGGCATCATAACAGTACATTCCTTTTACTCTTAAAATTACTTAGGTATCTTTAAAATGATGTGATAGGTTCTAGATAATCAATTGGACCATCTAGGAACATAGGAAAATCAACCCTTGAGTCAAACCTCGGGCTAATCAAACTCAGGATGCTAGCGGTCGTTTATCGGACCGTTTCTTGATCCTGGCGGTCTAGTACAAGACCGTTAAATAAGACAGTTCGATATATTAAAAACAGAACATCTGGAGTCTTAGCGGTCTAATGTATGGTCGTTAAGGATCCATTAGCGATCGCGTGAAGAACCGCTAGCAAAGTCAGACGGTCAACCCAATGGCCGCTGAGGTCCAGATTATAAAACCATCGGTATAAGTGCCTTCTAGACAATTGGGTTTTAATGGTACAACCAGCTCGGCATCCTAGTTGGAATCCCAGGCTCGCAGAGTCTTATGCAGGCCTTGAAACAAGATTTCCTAGTCCATTGGAATGAATATCCAAAGGAGAGGTCATGAAATATATTATGATGAACCAAAAAGTTAACTAAGTATAGAAAACCAGTACTTAAAACAAGAATTAAACTTACATAACTAGGCTTATTATATCATAACTATGGTTAATTCTGCAATATGGTTTGGATGAACAATATTATAGAATTAGAAATAGAAAACGGTCTATTACAGGACCGTTTATGTCACGCCCCGACCCTTTATTACAGCGGAAGATGAACTCGGGGAGCGCGAACAGTCGGCATGGTAAGCCTCTTGCAAGCAAGAACGATCAGAGCGCAAGATAATCACACACATAAATGTAATTACACAATATTTAATCAAACTCCAACTTTATTTCACAAATGATTAATAGTCAAATTTAATTATTTTTCCATCATTTTTCACTCTACTAGACTCATGAAATACGAAATTACGTTGACTCGATCTAAACAATGTAGACTTCCTAAGTCTTCGCTCATTCTTTATTCACTCTCGGATCCGCTACTTGAACCTTCAGAATCTGAACCCGACTCACTTCCGTTTCCTGAAAAAGATTGGAAATAGGTAATGAGCACAGTTGCCCAGTAGATATCTTCGCATCAACATGAAGGCACTATTAAAGTAATTAACATTTTTGCTCTAAAGAATAAGGCAAAATCATGCAATGCGATGATCACGCGATTAAACCAAAGTAATCCGATAATCATGTAAGATAGAATGAGAGCAAGTATGAACTAGAAAGAATGTGACAAGAACATGATATTGGCCTTTCATGAACAAGAATGTATCGAGAATGTACTAGCAAGCCACATAATCATCACTCCAGTATCTTTTGCTTATGAACAAGTACTTCGTGAATTTCTGTGGAATATCAAGCAAGAAAGTCATGTCGTGTCGTGGATTTTCACTTATTTATAGAGAAAGTACTCTCAGCGCAATGCGACGCCAGTAGCATCATACCCCATGGTTTATAAAATAGTATGATTCCGACAATCAGTCGAGGGGACTAGCATAGAGCCCTTGAACACAATCAGTGCTCGGTCACATCTTCAAGTATAAATCAAGTTACTTCCACGCATGTAACAATAAAGTATGGCCAAGAATGTAATAAGTTCAATAATTTCAAGATAATAATAATCAATGAATGAACGCTTCAATTTGAATATGAGAAATCAAAAATGACATCAAACAATGTTATGCTCATAAAATAAATCGGTAGCATAACGGTATATTTCTTAACTTTCATTCATTATATTAAGTCTATTAAGCAATATGATAAGTTCTAGATTATCAAGGGTCAGTAAAGTGTGACGGTCGTATAGTGGGCCGTTAGGTGCTCCTGACGGTCCAGTATAGGTCCGTTACATAGCTAAAACCAAAAAACATCGATATTGTAATCTAATCAAATGGGTTTTAATGGTAAAACCAACTCGACGTCTTAGTGGGAATCCCAGGCTCGCGGAGAATTACGGAGGCCTTGAAACAAGATTTCCTAGTCCATTGGAAGGAATATCCAATAGAGAGGTCCTCATGTCCAAGAATAATGTTCCTATAGTGTAAAGTGAACTAATGGACAACATACTGGAGTATGTGCCATGTACTTAAAGAAAATGACTCTATAGATAGAGGAAGAATATGTAACAACGTGAAAGCAAGATAAACTCTGTCAATACAACATTGGAAAATCATGTTTTTAATTACAAAGCTATAAAGTTTTGGCACATAAATTTAACATAACTTAAAATAGTTCAACATGCCTAGATCATGTAGATTTCAATATGAATTAGTAAGAAAACTTAAAATCATAATAACATGTCAAAACTTAGCTAACTAGGCTTAATTATAGGTTAATTTAACTGGTTACTATTCTATCATGGGCTGACAGAACACAGAGTCTAACGGTCTAACAGGAGAGCGTCACAGTGCTTGTGACGGTCTATCGAGGGGCCATTACAGTAATGTAATGCTCCTGTCCTGGTGCGTTAGAGACAACAATGAAATAAAAACATAACAGAGTGTGTAACGGTCGGTTCTAAGGCCGTTATATCATGTGACGGTCTTACCCTGATCCGTCAGAGCCTCTGCTGATAGTAATAAATAACAATGACATAAGTTTCAACTTGCATCATGTCTAAAAATCATACATATAACTTCCAACATGATAGAATGAAGGCTAAACGAATATCATGCATGGGTTCTCTGTGAATTTCACAAGGAAGTTTCTTTTTTATTTAGTTAGGGCTAAGAATATAGATATATGAATGTCTCTACTAAAACATGAAATTCATGAGCTAACGTGCATGTAATCAAGCAAAATCAGAGGGCTTTTATCCTAAAATGTTATTTTTACCGTTCATGAGATAACCTACCTCTTCTAAGATCTTTAAACTTCGAATTTGATGCCAGGTGCTACCCTTTGATCCTTGCTCTTCTTGTGGTAAACCAGCAACTTGGGAAGCTTCAATCTCCTTGGTTGCTTGATCTCCTAGCATGAAATTTGGAGGGCTATTAGTCTAAAGTATACTAAACAAAAGCTTCTAAAGAACTTATCCGAAATTATGACTCCTTACCTTGATTCTTCACGAGCCAAAAGTAAGTGTCGATCAGTTCAGAACTAGGTTCTATTTATAGGGTTTTGGCTAGGGTTTGAAGATTAGATCGATTTTAGAGTCCTTGTTAAAGCTTAGATCAACTTCTAAGAGTCCTTAACACCTCTATTAGTCTTCCTATCTCGATCCCTAAGAGATAAGTTAGCAAAAATCCAATCTTTTGGCTTGTTTTTCACTTCACGGAACTGCAGGATGTAACGGTCGTCCATCGGTGCGTTACATGGCTGTGGCGGTCGCCTGATAGACCGTTACACTCAACGTGTATAGAGTTCAATATTAATCAACCTCTTTTGGTTAATTATCCATACAATTATTTTATAAAAATAGTATTTATTCTCCAAATACGTGAATAAGCTAAGTACCCTTCTAGAACATGGGCCAAACTTAATGGGCTTGGTCCTTAAACCTTTTGGATAATAATTTGATAGACTAGGTTAATTATTTCAATCCAATTGGGCTTTATAAGGTCTTATTGATTCAATAATCCCTTTAAATATATTTACACCTTTATATAAATTCTATAAAATTATTTTATAATTCAAAAATTATTTATATAAATTCTGGGGCACTACACCCTCCCCCACTTAAAAGAATTTGATCCCCAAATTCAATGCATGGATTGTGGAGAGTACTTACAGTTAAATAGTTCTGGAAATCTTTTCCGCATGGCTGCCTCGGTTTCCCATGTTGCTTTATATGGTCATGTTTTCTTCCATTGAATCTTGACCATAAGAATAACTTTATTTCTTAATTGACGCACTTCTTGTTCCAGAATCTTTATTGGCGTTTGTTTGTACGTCATGTTCTTCTGAATTTCTAGATTGTCATAAGTGATAATGTGGTCAGGGTCATATACATATTTTTTCAGCATAGAGACGTGAAATATGTCATGAACTCCTACTAGTTGTGGAGGTAAAGCTAGTTTGTAAGGCACTTCACCAATCCTTTCGAGAATTTCAAATGGGCCAATAAATCTAGGAGTTAGCTTTCCTTTAATGCCAAATCTTCGAATACCACGACATGGAGAAACCTTCAGATATACATGATCTCCAACCTGAAATTCCAAGTCACGTCTTCGGTTGTCGGCATAAGACTTTTACCTATCTTGCGTCATTTTCATCCTTTCCTGAATGAGCTTGATCTTCTCTGTAGAGTCCCTTATAAGGTCGGGACCTAGAATTTGCTTTTCCCCTATTTTATTCCAACATATTGGTGATCTACAGCTTTTACCATACAGAGGTTCAAAAGGTGCCATTTGTATGCTTATTTCATAACTGTTGTTATATGCAAATTCTACCAGAGGCAAGTGATCATGCCAACTTCCTCCAAAATCAATGACACAAGCCCTGAGCATGTCTTCTACCACCTGATTTGTTCTTTCTGTTTGACCATCAGTTTGTGGATGAAAAGCTGTGCTGAAATTCAATCTAGTCCCTAGTGAATGTTGTAGACCTTTCCAGAACTGTGATGTGAATCGAGGATCTCTATCAGATATAATAGTGACTGGGACACCATGTAATCTGACAATCTCTCTTATGTATATTGCTGCTAGAATATCCACAGACCATCGACTCTTGATTGGTATGAAATGCGCGGATTTAGTCAATCGGTCTATGATTACCCATATTCCATCGTGTCCACCTCTGGTCTTGGGTAAACCCATAATAAAGTCTATCCCTATACTCTCCCATTTCCATTCGGGAATATTCAAAGGATGCAATTTTCCTACGGGTCTAAAATGTTCGACTTTTACTTGTTGGCAAGTAAGACAACGAGACACGAAACCAGCTATTTCCCTCTTCATATTGGGCCACCAGAAATTTCTTTTGAGATCTTGATACATCTTTGTTCCTCCTGGATGAATTGTGTATTTAGAATTATGCGCTTCATCTAGGATCAATTTCTTCGTAGCCTCATGATCTGGTACACATATTCGGCTCTTAAATAATAATCTTCCATCATTGGAAATAGAAAAATATGTCCTTTGTTCAACATTGGCCTTAATTTCCAGTAATATAGGATTATCATTTTGCAGCTTGACCAAATCTTCTATCAATGTAGGTTGAGCTCGGATATTAGTTATGAAACAATCTTTTTCCTTTATGTCAATATCTAAGTTCAACGTAGCAAATTGAGGAATAAGGTTAGTCACACTAATCATAAGACTTGATAGCATACCCATTGATTTTCTGCTGAGTGCATCTGCTACAGCATTAGCCTTGCCAGGATGATATTGAATAGAAAAATTAAAGTCTTTGAGATACTCTAACCACCTCCTCTGCCTCATGTTAAGCTTCTTTTGAGAAAATAAATATTTCAAGCTTTTGTGGTCCGAGTAGACCGTGAACTTTTCTCCAAATTTTCAAGGCGAAAATAACTGCTGCCAATTCCAAATCATGTACGGGATAGTTTTCCTCGTGACATTTCAATTGTCTTGAAGAATAACATATTACTTTTTCATTCTGCATGAGAACGCATCCTAAGCCAATGCCAGACGCATCCGTATACGCTTCGAATCCACCACCCTCCATTGGTAGTGATAAAATAGGAGCTGTAGTAAGATGATTCTTAAGTGTTTGGAAACTCTTCTCACATTCCTCTGACCAGACAAAAGGATTTTCTTTTCTTGTAAGTCTAGTTAAAGGAACTACTATCTTTGAGAAGTCCTTAATGAATCTTCTATAATAACCCGCTAGACCTAGAGAGCTTCTTACTTCAAATACAGTCATTGGCCGACACCAATTCTTGACGGCTTCTACCTTAGAGGGATCCACAGCAATACCTTCTTTTGAAATAATGTGGCCTAGGAATGAGACTTCCTTGAGCCAGAATTCAAACTTATTGAGTTTGGCATAAAGCTTGTGTTCTCTAAGTGTTTGTAAAGCTATTTTTAAATGTTGTTCATGTTCTTCCTTTGTCTTGGAATATATTAAGATATCATCAATGAAGATGACGATGAACTGGTCCAGATATGGCTGGAAGACATTGTTCATAAGTTGCATAAATGCTGCTGGGGCATTAGTTAATCCAAACGACATTACTACGAATTCATAGTGGCCATAACGACTTCGAAAAGCTGATTTATAAATGTCCTCTTCTTTAATTCTAAGTTGATGATAACCTGATCTGAGGTCTATCTTAGAGAAATATTCTGCTCCTGAAAGCTGATCGAAGAGTTCATCAATACGCGGCAACGGATACTTATTTTTAAATGTGAGTTGATTCAGTCGTCGGTAATCGATGCATAACCGGAGAGAACCATCCTTCTTCTTGACAAATAGAACCAGCGCACCCCAAGGGGATGTGCTAGGTCTGATGAAGCCCTTGTCTAGTAGTTCCTGCAACTGCCTTTTCAATTCCTTAAGCTCCGTGGGGGACATCCTGTAAGGGGCTATAGAAAACGGTGCTGCTCCTGGAATGAGTTCAATGGTGAAGTTCACTTCCCTCTCGGGCGGTAAATTGGGTAGTTCCGATGGAAATACATCTGGGAACTCATTTACAATAGGGATGTCTGCTATGTTAATTTCTTTGGACTCTGAGATAATGACAAAAGCAAGGAAAGCTTCACATCCTTGCGAGATAAGTTTACAAGCATGAAGTGAGGATATGATAGTGGGGTGTTTCTTGTACTTGATGCCAAGAAAAGAGAATCTTGGAAGACCGGGCTTTCAAAAGGATATAATCCTATTTCGGCAATAAAAATAAGCATCATGATCTACAAGCCAATCTACCCCTAAAATGGCATCATAACCTTTCATGTCAAGGCATACTAAGTTTGCGGGGAGATTGTGACCTTCTACTATCACTTCGCTATCAGGATAATAGTTGGTAAGCTTTGTTCCATAACCTAAGGGTGTGGAAATAGTAAGATCTGAAGGTAAGGGAACTGATGCGATTGGTAATGTCTTAGCAAAAGTAGTGGAGATAAAAGAATGAGAGGCACCCGTATCAAATAGCACAAATGCAGGACGAGAACAAATTTGAAGAGTACCTTCCATAAGCACATCATCCTTGGGCGCTTCCTCTTCATCTAGAATGGCATTGAGGCGAGCCTGCCTCCTGCATCCTCCACCAGATGACTGATCCTTCATAAGGGGGCATACCGACATTCGATGCTCCCTGCTCCCACAACGTAAACAAGCGCCAAGGCGCTTCCAACACTCTTCAGCCGAATGGCTGAATTTTTCACAAAACGTGCAAGCCGTGGCGACCTGCTCCTTCTCCTCCTTGACTTTCTTTTGCTTATGAGAACTTCAACCATTCCCATTCCTAGATCTTTTCTTACTATCACGGCTTTGATAGGGTTCTGTGATACTAAATTTCTCTTTCTTATAACGCTGATCCGATCATCGGCTTGATTCTTCTCCTTTCCCTTTCAACTTAGCAACCTTCTCTAAGGTCCTTTCACACAAATATGCCCGCTGAACCATCTCCGCATATGTACGGATGTTTTGGGTCCCGAGTTGCTGAATAAAGCCGAGTCGTAACCCGTCCATAAACCGATTTGCCTTGAGTAGATCGGTGCTGATTAGATGCGGTGCGTAAGGTGCTAATCTTTAAAATTGTAGTTCATATTCGACAACCGTCATCATTCCTTGCCGAAGAGCGGCGAACTCCATAGCCTTCCTTTCTTTCACATGCTCAGAAAAGTATTTGGCAAGGAACAAAGTGAGAAAATCGTCCCATGTATGAGGTGCATCCGCCAGAGGTGTCAGAACTGACTTCCACCATGTGCGAGCATCTTTGTTGAGTTGAAAGGTTGCGAGACGCACCTTCTCCTGATCGGTGCATTGGATGACATCAAATATATGATTCATTTCGTCTATCCAGTTCTCTGCCTCGTCAGGATTAGACGAACCATAGAATCACGGAGGATTTAAACTCCGGAAATTACGATGTAGGTCACCAGCCCTTGCCCCTGCGCCACCTTGTGCTATAGTTTGCAATGCCTGGGTAAGGTCGGCAACTATTTGTTGCATACCATCCCAATCTACACGATGAGCCATTTGTAAGAAAAGGTACCTGAGAGAAAATAATAACTTGTTATTTCTCATGAAATTGGAATAAACAAAATAAATCTTAAAGCTAATTAATTATCTTATCCCGGGCTCTACCCAATTCTCACGTGGGTATGGAAACTTCTTCCTTGGTTCATAGGTAGGGGTCCTTAACCTTTGGAGTTATCCTATGACATGACTCTTCTTCCTAAGTCCTGAGACTTAGGCTCTGATACCAACTTAACTGTCACGCCCCAAGCCTTTATTACAGTGGAAGACTAACTCGGGGAGCGCGAACAGCCGGCATGGTAAGCCTCTTGTAAGCAAGAACGATCAGAGCGCAAGACAATCACACACATAAATGCAATTGCATAATGTTTAATCAAACTCTAACTTTATTTCATAAATGATTAATAGTCAAATACAATTATTTTTTCATCATATTTCACTCTACTAGACTGAACAAATATAAAATTACATTGACTCGATCTAAACAATGTAGACTTCCTAAGTCTTCGCTCATTCTTTATTCACTCTCGGATCCGCTACTTGAACCTTCCGAATCCGAACCCGACTCACTTCCGTTTCCTGAAAAAGATTGGAAATAGGTAATGAGCACACTTGCCCAGTTGGTATATTCACATCAACATGAAGGCACTATTAAAGTAATTAACATTTTTGCTCTAAAGAATAAGGCAAAATCACGCAATGCGATGATCACGCGATTAAACCAAAGTAATCCGATAATCATGTAAGATAGAATGAGAGTAAGTATGAACTAGCAAGATCATGACAAGAACATGATATTGGCCTTTCATTAACAAGAATGTATCAAGAATGTACTAGCAAGCCACATAATCATCACTCCAGTATCTTTTACTTATGAGCAAGTACTTCGTGAATTTCTGTGGAATATCAAGCAAGAAAGTCATGTCGTGTCGTGGATTTTCACTTATTTATAGAGAAAGTACTCCCAGTGCAATGCGACGCCAGTAGCATCATACCCCATGGTTTATAAAATAGTATATTTTCGACAATCAGCCGAGGGGACTAGCACAGAGCCCTTGAACACAATCAGTGCTCGATCGCATCTTCAAGTATAAATCAAGTTACTTCCACGCATGTAACAATAAAGTATGGCCAAGAATATAATAAGTTCAATAATTTTAAGATAACAATAATCAATGAATGAACGCTTCAATTTGAATATGAGGAATCAAAAATGACATCAAACAATGTTATGCTCATAAAATAAATCGGTAGCATAACGGTATATTTCTTAACTTTCATTCATTATATTAAGTCTATTAAGCAATATGATAAGTTCTAGATTATCAAGGGTCATCTAGAAACCTTGAAATATCAACCCTTGGGTCAAACCTCAGGTTAAGTACTCAAGTAGTGTGACGGTCGTGTACTGGGCTGTTACATGATGTGACGGTCTAGTTCTAGGCCGTTACATTAGTCTGAATCTAGAACTAATAAAATAGACTCAGTGAAGTGTGACGGTCGTATAGTCGGCCGTTAGGTGCTCCTGACGGTCCAGTATAGGTCCGTTACATAGCTAAAACCAGAAAACATCGATATTGTAATCTAATCAAATGGGTTTTAATGGTACAACCAACTCGGCGTCCTAGTGGGAATCCCAGGCTCACGGAGAATTACGGAGGCCTCAAAACAAGATTTCCTAGTCCATTGGAAGGAATATCCAATAGAGAGGTCCTCATGTCCAAGAATAATGTTCCTATAGTGCAAAGTGAACTAATGGACAACATACCGGAGTATGTGCCATGTACTTAAAGAAAATGACTTTATAGATAGAGGAAGAATATGTAACAACGTGAAAGCAAGATAAACTCCGTCAATACAACATTGGAAAATCATGTTTTTAATTACAAAACTATAAAGTTTTGGCACATAAAATTAACATAACTTAAAATAGTTCAAGATGCCTAGATCATGCAGATTTCAATATGAATTAGTAAGAAAACTTAAAATCATAATAACATGTCAAAACTTAGCTAACTAGGCTTAATTATAGGTTAATTTAACTGGTTACTATTCTGTCATGGGCTGACAGAACACAGAGTCTAACGGTCTAACAGGAGAGCGTCACAGTGCTTGTGACGGTCTATCGAGGGGCCGTTACAGTAATATAACGCTCATGTCCTGTGCGTTAGAGACAATAGTGAAATAAAAACATAACAGAGTGTGTAACGGTCGGTCGTAAGGCCGTTATATCATGTGACGGTCCTACCCTGATCTGTCAGAGCCTCTGCTGACAGTAATAAATAACAATGACCTAAGTTTCAACTTGCATCATGTCTGAAAATCATACATATAACTTCCAACATGATAGAATGAAGGCTAAACGAATATCATGCATGGGTTCTCTGTGAATTTCACAAGGAAGTTTCTTTTTAATTTAGTTAGGGCTAAGAATATAAATATATGCATGTCTCTACTAAAACATGAAATTCATGACCTAACGTGCATGTAATCAAGCAAAATTAGAGGACTTTTATCCCTAACATGTTGTTTTTGCCGTTCATGAGATAACCTACCTCTTCTAAGACCTTTAAACTTTGAATTTGATGCTAGGTGCTACCCTTTAATCCTTGCTCTTCTTGTGGTAAATCAGCAACTTGGGATGCTTCAATCTCCTTGGTTGCTTGGTCTCCTAGCACGAAATTTTGATGGCTATTAGTCTAAAGTATACTAAACAAAAGCTTCTAAAGAACTTACCCGAAATTATGACTCCTTACCTTGATTTTTCACGAGCCAAAAGTAAGGGTCGGTCAGTTCAGAACTAGGTTCTATTTATAGGGTTTTGGCTAGGGTTTGAATATTAAATCGATTTTAGAGTCCTTGTTAAAGCTTAGATCAACTTCTAAGAGTCCTTAACACCTCTATTAGTCTTCCTATCTTGATCCCTAAGAGATAAGTTAGCAAAAATCTAATCTTTTGGCTTGTTTTTCACTTCACGGAACTGTAGGATGTAACGATCGTCCATCGGTGCGTTACATGGCTGTGGCGGTCGCCCGATAAACCGTTACACTCAACGTGTATAGAGTTCATTATTAATCAAACTCTTTTGGTTAATTATCCATACAATTAATTTATAAAAATAGTATTTATCCTTAAAATACGTGAATAAGCTAAGTACCCTTCTAGAACATGGGCGAAACTTAATGGGCTTGGTCCTTAAACCATTTGGATAAAAATTAGATAGACTAGGTTAATTATTTCAATCCAATTGGGCTTTATAAGGTCTTATTAATTCAATAATCCCTTTAATTATATTTAGGCCTTTATATAAATTACAGAAAATTATTTTATAATTCAAAAATTATTTATATAAATTCTGGGGCACTACAGTTTAACTATGGCTAGGGGTCTATCGTACGACCGCTAGATTTCCCTGGCGGTCGAGAGGAAGACTGTTTCTTCCTGTTTAAATCCGAGTTGAAAAGATAATGAGACTAAATACTAAACTAATACATATCATGCATGGAAATCAACATATATAAACTACCATAACCATGATAAAATAAATATGGGCCAACAATATGCATAGGTTTTATTTAAAGAACAAGAAAATTTTCTTTTATTCTCATTAAGGCTAGTTCATGCATGAAGACTTAACTAGATGCATAGTCCAAGTAAAAACATGAAATTCACAGTGTACAATGCATGGAATCCATTGAAACAATAGGGATTTTATTCTTGACATAAAGTTTAAGCCATCCATGAGATAACCTACCTCTGTCTTGGGCTTTAAACTTCGAATGTAAGGTTGCAAGTCAACCCTAGTTCTCTACTCGTCCTGAACTAAATCAGCAACTTCACGTCCTTCTATCTCTTGATTCTCTTGTCCTAATGACTTGGAATTTTGAGGTTAGATAGAAGATATAAAGGGTAATAGAAATATCTAAAGACACCTTTGCTAAATACTTCGTTTAGGGCTTTGAATTCCTTGATCAGTCTCAGTCGGACGCACTAATTCCTGAGTTACTTGTGTAGAATTAGCAACTTTGGAACATTCTATCTTCCTGTCGACTTGATCCCCTACAACGAAATTTGGAGGGTAGTTAGTTCTAACTATAATAAATAAATTCCTAGAAGAAACTTACCTCTAATTCATCATCCTTACCTTAGTTCCACGCATGCCAAAAGTAAGGGCCACATACGTCAAATCTGGGACCTATTTATAGGATTCGCTAGGGTGTTAAGGATTTGAACGAACTTAGAGTCCCACTTGGACTTTCAATTCGATCCTCAAGCCTTCTAGACTTATCTAACTAGTAGATAGAATCTATCCTAAGTGATTTGGGTGCCAAATATCCAATCTTTTCATGTTTCCTTCTACTCACAGAACTGTAGAGCCTTAGCGGTCTAGGGCTGGATCGCCAACCATCCCTTAGCGGTCTCGCAATAGACTGTTTTTCCTTACATGCGCCGAATTTGAATTACTTCAAACTCTTTTGATGTAATCCCTATTATTATCCATTTACTTATCTTCCTAAAGAGTCATTATCCCTTAATTCCGTGATTACATAAATTTCTAGCTTCTAGAATATGGGCCAAGACAAGTGGGCTTGGTGTTGGGTCCTTTGGGCTTATTTAATTGTCCCTATTAACTGGTTATTATTTTGGGCTTCAAGAATAATGTATTCAACCATAAATTAACTCAATATTATATTTAATTATTAATTAATCCTTTATTTAGTTTAAAAAAATCTTAGAAATTCTCAAAAATATCTAAAATACCTTTAAATAATTTATATAAAATTTTGGGATGTTACACCCTCCCCCACTTAAGAGAATTTGGTCCCCAAAATCGTAACATGAGTTTTTACGGAGAGTGTGCGTGTTATAATTTCTTAATTACCTGCACTAAAAAATAAAGTAAGGTGAATAGGTTAAGATGGTACCTTTAAGTACTTTACCTTCCTCGTCTAGAATGGCATTTAGTCGGCCTCGTTTCCCGCGTCTGCTATTATCCCTCGAAGATTGTTTCTTTATGAGAGGACACATGGGTAAGCGATGTTCCCGACACCCACATTTGAGACAAACGCTGAGACGCTTCCAACATTCTTTAGCCGGGTGCCCAAACTTTTCACAGAATGAGCAAGCCGTGTTGACTTGTGTTCCTTCTTCTTCTTTAACTTTCTTATTCTTTCCATTTCTTTTTCCGTTACCGTTCCCATTACGGGACCTCTTAATGTGACGGTTTTCATCCTCATCCACTTCTTTCTCCTCTCGCCTATCCTATTTTCAGCTTGACCTTTCTTCCTTCCCTCGGAGCTTTTCCACCTTTTCCATGGTTCTTTCGCACAGATGTGCCCTTTGAACCATCTTTGCATATGTACGGATATTTTGAGTTCTAAATTGTTGGATAAATCCGGGCCTTAAACCATCCATAAATATGTTGGCTTTCAATAAGTCTGTGCTTATCAGGTGGGGAGCATAAGGTGCTAGTTGAGAGAATTATAATTCATACTCTGCCACGGACATCATGCCTTGTGTTAAAGAGGCAAATTCCACCGCCTTCCTCTCCTTTACATGCTCGGAGAAGTACTTTGCTCGAATAAGAATAAGAAATCCCTCCCATGTGTGAGATGCATCCGCAGGTTGTGCCGGAATAGACTTCCACCACGTACGTGCATCTTTATTGAATTGGAACGTGGCGAGACGAACCTTCTTATGGCTAGTGCATTGCATGGCATCGAATATTCGATTCATTTCGTCGATCCAATTCTCCGCCTCGTCAGGGTTAGAGGATCTAGAGAATCGTGGAGGATTCAAACTCCAGAAATTACTGTGCAAGCTACCCGCGCCAGCCCTTGCACCAGCTTGGGCCACCGTCTATAGGGCTTCAGTAAGACCTGCAATAGTTTGCTGCATTTCAGCCCAATTCACACGATGAGCCATCGAGAAATCCGAGTACCTGAAAAAGTGGACCTTTAGTTATTTTCCTTAGAATCGGGAAGATTTACCCTAAGATAATTTCAATATAACTATCTCACCCTGGGTTCTACCCAATTCCCACATGGGTTCAGAATTCTTCCCTACTCATAGGTATGGGTCCTTAACCTTGGACTTAACCTATAACATGACATTTTTCCCTAGGAATAAATAAGTCCTAAGACCTAGGCTCTGATACCACTTTAACTGTCATGCCCTGAGCTTTTATTACAGTGGAAGATATTTTGGAACGTGAACAGCCGGCAAGAGAAGCCTCAAGTGACAATAATAATTAGATCACAAATCATTCATACATAAGATGAATGGAGACAATAATTGATCAAAAATTTGACTTTTATTGATAATAATCATCTAGTACATGATCTTGACAGGTTGACTAACTGGACTCAATAAAGTGAAAATTACATATTTGACTCTTGACTGGACTAACTATGGCTTCTCTCGAACCATCAATCACTCTCGGATCCATCACTTTAGTAATCCGAATCCAACCCACTATAATTTCCTGAAAAAGATTGGAAAGTAGGGTAATGAGCACACTTGCCCAGTAGGTATCTTCGTATCAATATAAAGGCAAAATTTAAATGATTAGCATTTTAGCTCTAAAGAATAAGGTAAATCATGCCAATACGATGAATCATTCGAATAAAGTAAGCGACATGATAGCACGATAAGATCATGCCATATGATGAGTAATGTCATTTGAGCAAGATCGAGTTGATTATAACAAGAACATATTTTGATCTTTAACGAACAAGAATATGCATGCATGCATCAAGAACTCACTTTCACTTTCACTTTTCACTTTTCATATCCATAAAGGTTATGCACTAGAATGTCATGTAACAAGCATGTAGCAATTCAATCAAGAGAGAGAGAGAGCCTCGCAAGAATTTCGTGGATTTCACTTTTTTATAAAGATAGTACTCCCAACGCAATGCGAAGCCAGTAGCATCATACCCCATGGCTTACAGTATGTTTCCGACAATTAGCTGAGGGGACTAGCATAGAGCCCTTGAACACAATCAGTGCGTGAATTGCATCTTCACATATAAATCAAGCTACCTCCACGTTTATAACAATAATATGGCCAAGAATGTATAATTTCAACTATAGCTCCATCATAAGGTAACCAAAAATAAGAATGCTTCTATTGAGAATAAGAGATTTCAATAAATGTATTTAATAACTAGGTTATGCCATGGAAATAAATCGGCAGCATAACAGTACATTCCTTTTACTCTCAAAATTACTTAGGTATCTTTAAAATAATGTGATAGGTTCTAGATAATCAATTGGACCATCTAGGAACATAGGAAAATTAACCCTTGAGTCAAACCCCGGGCTAATCAAACTCAGGATGCTAGCGGTCGTTTACTGGACTGTTTCTTGATCCTGGCGGTCTAGTACAAGACCGTTAAATAAGATAGTTCGATATATTAAAAACAGAACATCTGGAGTCTTAGCGCTCTAAAGTATGGCCGTTAAGGATCCATTAGCGGTCACGTGAAGAACCGCTAGCAAAGTCAGACGGTCAACCCAATGGCCGCTAAGGTCCAGATTATAAAACCATCGGTATAAGTGCCTTCTAGACAATTGGGTTTTAATGGTACAACCAGCTCGGCATCCTAGTTGGAATCCCAGGCTCGCGGAGTCTTATGCAGGCCTTGAAATAAGATTTCCTAGTCCATTGGGATGAATATCCAAAGGAGAGGTCATGAAATCTATTATGATGAACCAGAAAGTTAACTAAGTATAGAAAACTAGTACTTAAAACAAGAATAAATCTTAGTTAACTAGGCTTATTATATCATAACTATGGTTAATTCTGTAATATGGTTCGGATTAACAATATTACAGAATCAGAAATAGAAAATACTCGAATACAGGACCGTTTAACTATGGCTAGTTGTCTATCGTACGACCGCTAGATTTCCCTGGCGGTCGAGAGGAAGACCGTTTCTTCCTGTTTAAATCCGAGCAGTCGAGAGGAAGACCGTTTCTTCCTGTTTAAATCCGAGTTTAAAAGATAATGAGACTAAATACTAAACTAATGCATATCATGCATGGAAATCAACATATATAAACTACCATAACCCTGATAGAATAAATATGGGCTAACAATATGCATAGGTTTTATGTAAAGAACAATAAAATTTCCTTTTATTCTCATTAAGGCAAGTTCATGCACGAAGACTTAACTAGATGCATAGTCCAAGTAAAAACATGAAATTCACGGTGTACAATGCATGGAATCCATTGAAACAAGAGGGATTTTCTTCCTGACATAAAGTTTAAGCCATCCATGAGATAACCTTCCTCTGTCTTGGGCTTTAAATTTTGAATTTAAGGCTGCAAGTCAACACTAGTTCCTTGCTCGTCCTGAACTAAATCAGCAACTTCACGTCCTTCTATCTCTTGATTCTCTTGTCCTGATGACTTAAAATTTTCAGGGTAGATATAAGATATAACGGGTAATATAAATTTCTAAAGACACCTTTGCTAAATACCTCGTTTAGGGCTTTGAATTCCTTAATCAATCTCAGTCGGACGCACTAATTCTTGAGTTACTTGTGTAGAATTAGCAACTTTGGAACCTTCTATCTTCCTGTCGACTTGATCTCCTAGAACGAAATTTGGAGGGTAGTTAGTTCTAACTATAATAAATAAATTCCTAGAAGAAACTTACCTCTAATTCATCATCCTTACCTTAGTTCCACGCGTGCCAAAAGTAAGGGCCGCATACGTCAAATCTGGGACTTATTTATAGGGTTCGCTAGGGTGTTGAGGATTTGAACAAACTTACAGTCCCACTTAGACTTTCAATTTGATCCTCAAGCCTTCTAGACTTATCTAACTAGTAGATAGAATCGATCCTAAGTGATTTGGGTGCCAAATATCCAATCTTTTCATGTTCCCTTCTACTCACGGAACTGCAGAGCCTTAGTGGTCTAGGGCTGGACCGCCAACCATCCCTTAGCGGTCTCGCGATAGATCGTTTTTCATTACAGGCGCCGAATTTGAATTACTTTAAACTCTTTTGATATTATCCCCATTATTATCCATTTACTTATCTTCCTATAGAGTCATTATCCTTTAATTCCGTGATTACATAAATTTCTAGCTTCTAGAATATGGGTCAAGACAAGTGGGCTTGGTGTTGGGTCCTTTATGCTTATTTAATTGTCCCATTTAACTGGTTATTATTTTGTGCTTCAATAATAATGTATTTAACCCTTAATTCACTCAATATTCTATTTAAGCTTTAATTAATACTTTATTTAGTTTTAAAAAATCCTTGAAATTCTCAAAAATATCTCAAATACCTTAAAATAATTTATATAAAATTTTGGGTGTTACACCCTCCCCCACATAAGAGAATTTGGTCCCCAAATTCATAACATGAGTTTTTACGGAGAGTGTAAGTGTTCTAATTTATTAATTACCTGCACTAAAAATTAAAGTAAGGTGAATAGGTTAAGATGGTACCTTTAAGTACTTTACCTTCCTCGTCTAGAATGGCATTTAGTCGGCCTCGTTTCCCGCGTCTGCTATTATCTCTCGAAGATTGTTCCTTTATGAGAGGACACATGGGTAAGCGATGTTCCCGACTCCCACATTTGAGACAAACGTCGAGACGCTTCTAACATTCTTCAGCCGGGTGCCCAAACTTTTCACAGAATGAGCAAGCTGTGATGACTTGCGTTCCTTCTTCTTCTTTAACTTTCTTATTCTTTCCATTTCCATTTCCATTTATTTTTCCGTTACCGTTCCCATTGCGGGACCTCTTAATGTGACGGTTTTCATCCTCATCCACTTCTTTCTCCTCTCGCCTATCCTATTTTCAGCTTGATCTTTCTTCCTTCCCTCGGAGCTTTTCCACCTTTTCCATGGTTCTTTCTCATAGATGTGCCCTTTGAACCATCTTTGCATATGTATGGATATTTTGAGTTCTAAATTGTTGGATAAATTCGGGCCTTAAACCATCCATAAATATGTTAGCTTTCAATAAGTCTATGCTTATCAGGTGGGGATAATATAGTGCTAGTCAAGAGAATTATAATTCATACTCTGCCAAGGACATCGTGCCTTGTCTTAAGGAGGTAAATTCAGCCGCCTTCCTCTCCTTTACATGCTCGGAGAAGTACTTTGCTTGAACAAGAATAAGAAATCCCTCCCACGTGTGAGATGCATCCGCAGGTGCTGCCGGAATAGACTTCCACCACGTACGTGCATCTTTATTGAGTTGGAATGTGGCGCAATGAACCTTCTCTTGGCTAGTGCATTGCATGGCATCGAATATTCGATTCATTTCATCGATCCAATTCTCCGCCTCGTCAAGGTTAGAGGATCTAGAGAATCGTGGAGGATTCAAACTCCGAAAATTACTGTGCAAGCTACCCGCGCCAGCCCTTGCACCAGCTTGGGCCACCATCTATTGGGCTTCGATAAGACCTATAATAGTTTGCTGCATTTCATTCCAATTCGCACGATGAGCCATCGAGAAATCCGAGTACCTGAAAAAGTGGACCTTTAGTTATTTTCCTTAGAATCGGGAAGATTTACCCAAAGATAATTTCAATATAACTATCTCACACTGGGTTCTACCCAATTCTCACATGGGTTCAGAATTCTTCCCTACTTCATAGGTATGGGTCCTTGACCTTGGACTTAACCTATAACATGACATTTTCCCCTAACACCTAGGCTCTGATACGACTTTAACTGTCACGCCCTGAGCTTTTATTACAGTGGAAGGTATTTGGGAACGTGAACAGCTGGCAAGAGAAGCCTCAAGTGACCATAATAATCAGAGCACAAATCATTCATACATAAGATGAATGGAGACAATAATTGATCAAAAATTTGACTTTAATTGATAATAATCACCTAGTACATGATCTTGACAGGTTGACTAACTCGACTCAATAAAGTGAAAATTACATATTTGACTCTTGACTGGACTAACTATGGCTTCTCTCGAACAATCAATCACTCTCGGATCCATCACTTTAGTAATCCGAATCCAACCCACTAGAATTTTCTGAAAAAGATTGGAAAGTAGGGTAATGAGCACACTTGCCCAGTAGGTATCTTTGTGTCAATATAAAGGCAATATTTAAATGATTAGCATTTTAACTCTAAAGAATAAGGTAAATCATGCCAATATGATGAATCATGCGAATAAAGCAAGCGACATAATAGCACGATAAGATCATGATATATGATGAGTAATGTCATTTGAGCAAGATCGAGTTGAGTATAACAAGAACATAATTTGACCTTTCACGAACAAGAATATGCTTACATGCATCAAGAACGCACTTTCACTTTCACTTTCACTTTTCTCTTTTCATATCCATAAAGGTTAAGCACTAGAATGTCATGTAACAAGCATGTAGCAATTCAATCAAGAGAGAGAGATAGCCTCGCAAGAATTCCGTGGATTTCACTTATTTATAAAGAAAGTACTCCCAGCGCAATGCGACGCCAGTAGCATCATACCCCATGGTTTACAGTATGTTTCCGACAATTAGTTGAGGAGACTAGCATAGAGCCCTTGAACACAATCAGTGCGCGAATTGCATCTTCACGTATAAATCAAGCTACCTCCACGTTTATAACAATAATACGCCCAAGAATGGACAATTTCAACTATAGCTCCATCATAAGGTAACCAAAAATAGGAATGCTTCTATTGAGAATAAGAGATTTCAATAAATGTATTTAATAACTAGGTTATGCCATAGAAATAAATTGGCAGCATAACAGTACATTCCTTTTACTCTCAAAATTACTTAGGTATCTTTAAAATAATGTGATAGGTTCTAGATAATCAATTGGACCATCTAGGAACATAGGAAGATCAACCCTTGAGTCAAACCCCGGGCTAATCAAACTCAGAATGCTAGCGGTCGTTTACCGGACTGTTTCTTGATCCTGGCGGTCTAGTACAAGACCGTTAAATAAGATAGTTGGATATATTAAAAACAGAACATCTAGAGTCTTAGCGGTCTAATGTATGGCCGTTAAGGATCCATTAGCGGTCACGTGAAGAACCGCTAGCAAAGTCAGACGGTCAACCCAATGGCTGCTAAGGTCTAGATTATAAAACCATCGGTATAAGTGCCTTCTTGACAATTGGGTTTTATTTGTACAACAAACTCGGCATCCTAGTTGGAATCCCAGGCTCGCGGAGTCTTATGCAGGCCTTGAAATAAGATTTCCTAGTCCATTGGGATGAATATCCAAAGGAGAGGTCATGAAATCTATTATGATGAACCAGAAAGTTAACTAAGTATAGAAAACTAGTACTTAAAACAAGAATAAATCTTAGTTAACTAGGCTTATTATATCATAACTATGGTTAATTCTGTAATATGGTTCGGATTAACAATATTACAGAATCAGAAATAGAAAATACTCGAATACAGGACCGTTTAACTATGGCTAGTTGTCTATCGTACGACCGCTAGATTTCCCTGGCGGTCGAGAGGAAGACTATTTCTTCCTATTTAAATCCGAGTTCAAAAGATAATGAGACTAAATACTAAACTAATGCATATCATGCATGGAAATCAACATATATAAACTACCATAACCATGATAGAACAAATATGGGCCAACAATATGCATAGGTTTTATGTAAACAAGAAGAAAATTTCTTTTTATTCTCATTAAGGCTAGTTCATGCATGAAGACTTAACTAGATGCATATTCCTAGTAAAAACATGAAATTCACGGTGTACAATGCATGGAATCCATTGAAACAATAGGGCTTTTATTCCTGACATAAAGTTTAAGCCATCCATGAGATAACCTATCTCTATCTTGGGCTTTAAACTTTGAATTTAAGGCTGTAAGTCAACCCTAGTTCTCTGATAGTCCTGAACTAAATCAGCAACTTGACATCCTTCTATCTCTTGATTCCCTTGTCCTAATGACATGAAATTTTGAGAGTAGATAGAAGATATGAAGGGTAAGAGAAACTGCTAAAGACACCTTCGCTAAATACCTCGTTTAGCGCTTTGAATTCCTTGATCAATCTCAGTCGGACGCACTAATTCCTTAGTTACTTGTGTAGAATCAGCAACTTTGGAACCTTATATATTCCTGCCGGCATGATCTCCTAGAACGAAATTTGGAGGGTAGTTAGTTCTAACTATAATAAACAAATTCCTAGAAAAAACATACCTCTAATTCATCATCCTTACTTTAGTTCCATGCGTGGCAAAAGTAAGGGCCGTATACGTCAAATCTGGGACCTATTTATTGGGTTTGCTTGGGTGTTTAGGATTTGAACGAACTTAGAGTCCCACTTAGACTTTCAATTCGATCCTCAAGCCTTCTGGACTTATTTAACTAGTAGATAGAATCGATCCTAAGTGATTTGGATGCCAAAAATCCAATCTTTTCACGTTTCCTTCTACTCACGGAACTGTAGAGCCTTAGCGGTCTAGGACTCGACCGCCAACCGTCCCTTAGTGGTCTCACGATAGACCCTTTTTCCTTCCAAGCGTCGAATTTGAATTACTTCAAACTCTTTTGATATTATATCCATTATTATCCATTTACTTATCTTCCTAAAGAGTCATTATCCCTTAATTCCGTGATTACACAAATTTCTAGCTTCTAGAATATGGGCCAAGACTAGTGGGCTTGGTTTTGGGTCCTTTGGGCTTATTTTATTATCCCAGTTAACTGGTTATTATTTTGGGCTTCAAGAATAATGTATTTAACCCAAAATTCACTCAATATTCTATTTAAGTTTTAATTAATCTTTTATTTTGTTTTGAAAAATCCTAGAAATTCTCAAAAATATCAAAAATATGTTAAAATAATTTATATAAAATTTTAGGGTGTTACAAAAATTCTTGAAAATCTTTATGGATGATTTTCTATGTTTGGAGAGTCATTTGAAAATTACTTGGAAAATTTAAAGAAAGTGCTTGCTAGATGTATTGAAATCAATCTTGTTCTTAGTTGGGAGAAGAGTCACTTCATGATTCAAGAGGGCATAGTTTTGGGCCATATCATGTCCGAACGGGGTACAGCGGTGGACAAGGCCAAAATTGACCTCATTTATAATCTCCCTCCTCCAACCTCTGTGAGGCAAATTCGTTCATTCCTTGGCCATGTCGACTTCTATCACCGGTTCATAAGTAACTTTTCCAAGATTGCCCGCCCGTTAACTCTTCTCCTGGCCAAAGACGTTCCATTCCTTTTAGATCTCGCCTGCCTTGAAGCTTTCAATATTCTTAAAGAGGCCTTGACCAAAGCACCCATTCTCCAACCTCCCAATTGGTCTCTGTCCTTTGAAATCATGTGTGATGCCTTCGACTATGCTATAGGGGCAGTCCTAGGCCAAAGGATTGATAAGTGTCCGGTGGTGATCTATTATGCGAGTCGCACCCTCGCCGATGCCCAGCTTAACTACACCACCACGGAAAAAGAGTTGTTAGCTATCGTTTTTGCCCTTGAAAAATTTTGGTGATATCTTTTAGTGGCAAAAGTCATTGTGTATTTTGATCACTCAGCACTCAAGTACTTATTCTCCAAGAAGGATTGCAAACCTAGACTCATTAGGTGGATCCTCTTACTCCAAAAATTTGATATTGAGATCCGAGACAAAAGGGGTTCTGAGAATAAAGGTTCCGATCATCTTTCTCGGATTCTCACAAATGATAATGCTACCTTGAAAGATTCATTTCTTGATGAACACCTCTTGTCCATCACCCATAGTCAACTCCCATGGTTTGCGGATATTGTCAACTATTTAGCTGTAGGACAAATTCCTAATGGGTGGTCTAAATATCACAAGGAACACTTCTTTGCCAAGATCAAACACTATTTTTGGAAAGATTCTGAATTGTTCCACGTTGGTCCAGATCAAATAATTAGAAGGTGTGTCTACGAGGATGAGCAACAAAGCGTCCTGAACTTTTGTGACACTCTATCTTGTGGGGGACACTTTGCGGGAAAGAAAACGGCTGCCAAAGTGTTACAAAGTGGGTTCTTCTGGCCCACTCTCTTCAAAGACGCCTATGAATTTAACAAGACTTGTCTTAGGTGTCAAGCCGTAGGAAACATGAACAAACGAGATATGATGACACTTAATCACATTCTAGTGGTCGAAATTTTTGATGTTCGGGGAATTTATTTTACAGGGCCCTGTCCACCATCATTCGGACATGAGTACATTGTGGTGGCAGTTGACTATGTATCTAAGTGGATTTAAGCCATCGTAACTCGGAGCAATGATCACAAGGTTGTCATGAAGTTTGTCCGAAAGAATATATTTTTAAGGTTTGGGTGTCCTAGGGCCATCATTAGTGATGGGGACTCTCATTTCACTCATGTCCAATTTTGAGCCCTCCTCGAGAAACATGGGATCACTCACAAGATTGCCACTCCCTACCATCCCCAAACAAGTGGCCAAGTGGAGATATCTAATCAGGAAATCAAAAACATCCTCCAAAATTACGTTAGGCCCGATAGGAAGGATTGGTATGAGAGATTGGATGACGCTCTTTGGGCCTATCGGACAGCATACAAAACTCCCATTGGCATGTCTCCCTATAGGTTGATCTTTGGAAAAGCTTGTCACCTACCATTTGAGCTTGAGCATAGGGCCTATTGGGCTATTAAGCAGTTCAATTTTGACTTGGCCCAAGCTGGATCTCATAGGGCCTTACAATTAAATGAGTTGGAGGAGTTGAGGAATGAAGCCTATGAAAATGTCAAGATTTACAAAGCCAAGACCAAAGCTTTCGACGATAAACACATTATGAGAAAATCCTTTCAACCCAATCAAAAAGTTTCGCTCTTTAATTCAAAGCTGCGCTTATTCCTTGGAAATTAAAGTCTAGATGGGACGTACCATTTGTTGTGCTCAAAGTTTTTGATCATAGTGCTGTCAAAATCCTAAATCCTAAAAACGGTCAAATTTTCACTATTAATGGTCAGCGTCTCAAACCCTACTTGGAAAATACACAACTTTCATCAAAGGAATCGATCCCACAAGGTGACCCATGATAAAAGCAAGATGGTCGTCTGACTGAAGGCGTTAAACTTAGCACTTGTTGGGAGGCAACCCAACCATTTTCCCTTCAATAATCTACTAAGTCATTGTCATTTGTGTATGTAGAAGCTCGAAGAAGTCGTCCGCAAAGATGACGGACAAAATAGCCTCGTATGTGCACTCCAGGTTGTACCTTTCCTTCTCAATCATTCATGTATGCATTGTCCTGTTCATATATTGTTCATGCCATCAGAGATGATGCTATTCAAGTTCGGGGGTAAGGGTAATCATTGTAAAAATCCCATGCATTCTGTTGCTTCATTTTATTTTTAAAAAAAGCCCCAACTGAGTTTTCAAGGTTCATGCTTTCATTAAAGTGTCTCTAGAATGGAGACGACTGTGGAGAAGGATGATGGAATGATTTTTTGTGTCTAGTCATGGGAACTAATTTAGAATCTCCTATGGTCTCTTAGCATTCAAATAAAAAAAAATTTCACTTGCACACTAATGAAATAGGAAGGACAAGCCTTCTGTCCTTTGGTATGGTGTCTGATACTCTGCCCTCCCTAGTGAAGAGTTCGATATAAAAAAATCATGAAAAATTTTTCTAACCTTAGTAACCGGGCCTACTTCTCCTAAGACAAGAGTTGAGGTTCGCGTCAAATGGTAAAGGGTTGTGCAGCACCATGTGTTTGAAAAAAAAGGAAAAAGGAAAAAGGAAAAATGAAACCATGGAAAATACCCTTAATCTTAGTAACCATGCCTGCTTCTTCTTAGGCAAGAGTTGAGGTTCGCATCAAACGGTGAAGGGCTGTGCATTACCATATGTTAAAAAAAAGTGAAGGCTATTGTGATCAAAGCTCTAATCTGAAGGTAGAGTTGAAAGACACCTACCTAAAATGGCAATATGGGGGATGCAATTGTCCAAGCTGTTGATTTAGATTTCACGAGCACAAGTGTTTTGAGAGTTTAGGAGTATTCTAAGATAATTAAGAGCATCATGTTCGAATCCTTTGCCTAGTATGCTTTAATAATTCCAAATTCCTAATTCGTAGTTGATTCTGTGAAGGAGGAATCTTGAGTGGAGACATGAAATCTTTCAAACTCTTGTTGGTCCCTAATCTAAATTTGTTTGCATTGCTAAGGGACTAGCAATGGGTAACTTGGGGGGTGTGATAAGTGCTTAATTATCCTTTGTTATTGACATCACACACATAGTTCTTGGGCCTTAATGAAGATAATTATGCAATCTTACATGATAAGCTCAGTCTCGCATTAAATAGAAAATCTTCTAGAATTATCGGGATTTGTAGCATTTTAAAATTATAATATTGCATCATTCGAATTTTGTCCATATCTGGTTTTCGTAAATTCATTTTATGGAATAAACAAATTGGGGGGCACTTGATAAAGCATATCTTTCATTGATTAAAGTTGAGGGGCCTTCATATAATTTTTTACATACCTTTGCCAACCTTGTGAACAGTGGCAAGCAAGCTCCCTCACGATGGCCAACGGCCATGCAAGCACCGCCCCTCTCATGCAAGAAGCTACCCCTAGCAACTCTCTCAGTAGGAATGCATGCATGTCAGTAGCAGCATGATCATGGGCAAGTGGCTATGCGTATTCTACATGGTAACATGGAAAGCCCTCCTGTGTGAACAACCCGGCCCCTCATGCTACAAACGAACACGGGAGCAGGATGCATGCAGATGGCAGACATCGGGTGCTGGCAAGATCCATGCCACAAACGATGGGAGGGCAAGATCCAGGCATGAGGAGCCGGCGAGCCTTGGGAACATAGCAAGATAGCCTTGGGAACATGGCGAGATCCTCTGGTAGCTGGCTCCCCCTCTCATAGCATGATCACCGCAAGAGCAGGCACGCATGTAGGGTGAGATCCAGTTTGCAGACGGTGAAGATTCTATGGGAAGTGATGGAGGATGCTAGCAATGGCAACATGGCAGAAGCTTCAACCGAACTTGGTGCAGGCAGACGGCTTACAGGCGGTGTTGGCAGAGTCGCATGGAATGCGAAGGGATGACGGACGCCCCCTTGGCTCCTATAAGGACTGCACCCCTTCTCACCTTGGGGAAGTTTTTGGCTCGGCACTTCTTCTCCCCCTCTGAACCCATCTTATTATTTCCCTCTCGTCTTCACGCCCCCTCCACTACTTCTCACTCTCCACCTCTCTCTCTCTCTCTCTCTCTCTCTCAAAACCAACGCAGGCCGGTCCCCTATTGGAACAGGGGCACCGTCGGTGTTGGGTCTCCTCTGGATTTGATGTCTTGTTTTGATGCTGGCAACAATGTGTTTGACCATAATTTGACTCTAGCAGCACTGTTATTTTAAAGTCTTTACTTTAGTCCGAATAAAGTGTTGCATAATAAGGTCGAAGCATTTTCATATTGCGCATAATAAGGTCGATGCATATTCATGCATTTGAGAAAGTAAGGTCGGTGCATACATTCATTTCAGTCCTGAAGGTCAATTCACATATAAACTCTTTGTCTATCAAGTCGGTGCATCATTGATTTTCATGAGATTCAGGTTGATGCATCTCCTAGTAAAATAGCTAGACAGGTCGATGCATACTCATATTGTTGCTTTATGAGGTCGATGTACATTCATGCATTGAGAAGGTCAGGTCAGTGCACATATTCATTTCGAGTCTAGAAGGTCAGTGCATATACAGATGTATTGTGTTGAAAGGTCGATGCATCACCCACTTCTTTGAACTATCAGGTCGATGCACATGAGCATTTTAGAGAAGAAGGTCGGTGGATAGTGCACCTTATACTAAGGTCGATGTTGCTACGTACTACATGCTAGATGATGGTTTATAAGGTCGGTGCACATCATAGGCAGGCCGATGCTAGTAGGCTAGCACTCACAGCATAGGGTCGGTGCAACAAAGGTTATTTTTCTTGATGTCGATGCACCTTTAGCATCTGCTGTAAGGATAGGTCGGTGCAGTAATGCACTGCGTCGATGCTTTATGCACCTTCATTACAGATTTAGCATTTTTGAGGGAATAAGGTATGCATGTGTGATTTAAAGGTCGATGTTATTACCCTAATCTTGCTGCATGTGTTAGACATGTTGGATCAAACAGGGTTATGCATCCTGTCTGTGCACCAATGCATATGTTAAACTTTGTGCATTTACTCACATAATTCACTCTGTGCTCATGAAATGATTAAGTCAAAAATCTTTGAACATATACTTTTGTTTTAACAGGTGAAACCAGATCATCAAGCTGTAACCCAGACCCATGCTCGAACACCTGGGTTACATAAAGGCAGAATACACTACTCTCACATGGAGTTTAAAGTAAAGTGGATTAAGGGCACGTGATACAAGGTGAGAAGCTGAACTAACATCCTGCCACGTGGGTCATCTTATCTTCGACTCCTAACACGTGGGACTTCGAAATGGGCATTCTGGATAAAAAATATTGGGCGGGAGTGTGTCTTCCACGCGCCTAAAATTTGAAAAGCTCGTGGGACCACTAACTTGTGTATAAATAAGGGGGCGAGCGAATGTTTAGAAGATACAGAAGTAAGAGAAGACGAGAAAAGCTGATCAGAAGCAAAGAAGAGAGCAAGAAAGGTCTAGAGGTCGAGAGAGAAAAGTCTGAGAGGAGTTTGAGAGAAAAGAGTCTGTTGCAGAGAAAAAATAAAAATAGAGTGCCGTATTTCTAAGAGAGAGAAGTGGGCTTGAGCAGAAGAATTGTCCTGACTTCTAGATCAGATCCAATGTCAGATCGCTCCAGTGGAGCTATAGTTTTTATTTCTGATATTATTTTTTCATTGTCTCTTTCGTTTTCCTTTTTGAAATTATTGCAAGCTGTGTGTCAGCGGAGCAAGCTGTGGTGCTCAGTGGTGAGGTGTGATCCTCGGACAGCAAGCTATGTTGCTCAGCGGGAAAAACAAGCTGTGCGGCTCAGCTGGTTGTAGGGATTTCATCCCCGAAGCTGTGGATCAGCAGATTCAACCTGTTTTACAGCAGAAGCCTTACTCAATTGAGTAAGGGGTAGAAGTAGATCTCAAGCTCGAGATTGAACCACCTAAAAAGTTGATTTGTCTTGTGTGTATGTGATTGCTCATCTCTTAACTGCTTATGATAATCTTTTGAAATCATTGATACTCCTTGTTTATGCTTGAGTCATCAACCATTGGAGTATATCTAAAGGCTTAGTCTGAAGTATAGGTTAAGCCTATCTGGAAAACTAACCCTTGAGTGAGGGGATCATTGATCAAACCTCCGTCAAGTATAGAATCTGCTTAATTGACTAAAGTTTTTGTGTGAAGAAATTCATCTACGTATTGATCTAATTGTTTTTCTTTTGAAGTTATGTGCAGTTAACTGTTAATTTCTGATAGATTCTCTAGTTGTTGAATTTGATCTCGTTGAAATTTAGCTCACATTATTTCTCTTATTCCGCAAACTTTTGATTTCTACTGTATGTCTAAAATTTGGGGTTGATCTATTCACCCCCCTCTAGATCACCTGTTCACTCCATTTACACTTCACGTGGTATCAGAGCCTAACTCTCCCTAAGGTTTTAACATCCCGGAGAGATTAGTTGTAATGGATGCTAGAGGTCTAACTGCTGAGGGTCATTCCACCAGTAAGCCACCATTCTTTGACCGAAACAATTATGCTTACTGGAAGAATCGTATGCAGGTCTTCCTTCGAGCGAAGGATTATGAGATCTGGAAGGTTGTTAGTAAAGTCCCATTTGAGCTCCCTGAGGATGAGGAAGTATGGACCAGAGAGTAGATCCGTAGGTCTACATTGAATTGGAGTGCTGTAAATGCTATACAGTGTGCTCTTCACCCTACTAAATTTTCGAAAGTCTCCTCCTGTTCCACAGCCAAGGAAATGTGGGACAAGTTGGATGTAATCTATGATGGAACATCTCAGATTAGATAGACGAAGGCTAATATGTTGGTCTCAGAATATGAAGCTTTTAAGATGAAACCTAACGAGTCTATATGTGAGATGTATGCCAGACTGATGGTTCTCACTAACGGCTTGAGAAGTCTAGGCAAGGTTTACAGTGAGTATGAAATTGTTAGAAAATTTATTAGGTCCCTGACACATATTTGGCACACCAAGGCCACGGTTATGGAAGAGTCTAGGAACCTAGCTACTACCATTGTAGATGAACTCATCAGTTCTCTCATGACATATGAGCTGAATCTCAAGAGGGTCGATGAGTCTGAGAAGAAGAAAAAAGCCCCTAGCACTTAAAGTGACTTCTAGTAGTAAAGGGTCGTCAAGTGATTACAGTTCCTCCAGTTCAGACGAAAACCCAGATGAATTTGCAATGTTAAATAGAAAATTTAAGAAGTTCCTGAGAAAGGAAGGAAAGGGGTTCAGAAGAAAGTATTTCATAGGGAAGAAACAGTCAAAATATAAGTCTGATACTACTAAGAAATCTGATGATATTGTTTGCTATAATTGAAGGATAGCAGGGCACCTAAAGGCAGACTGCCCTGAGCTGAAGGAGAAACAGCCCAGGTGAAAAAATAAGAAAGGAAAAGCTTTGGTAAGCACCTAGAGCGATGAAGATGAAGGCAGTCAGAGCAGTACATATGATAGCGAGGAAGAAGACAAGCTCTGTCTGATGGCCAGAAGAGAGGAGGAAGACAAAACAGGTGATGATGTAAGTTCTACTTTTGAAAATTACACTCATAGTGATTGGGAATATGCATATGTTAAAATCTTAGATAAATATGATGATGTGCGTAAGGAGAACACACATCTAAAAAAGAAAAATAACTCTCGTGTTCATGATACTTCGTTAAATGACAAGATTGCATGCTTAGAGAAAGAAAATTTTGATTTAAAAAATTCTCTTACTAAAACAAATGAATACAAGACTGTGTTGAAAGAACTAAGGTATGAAAATGATCACTTGAAAAATACCATTGATGAATTAAAAATCAGAATGCAAAAATTTGAGGAAGAAACTAAAATTGTAAATGAAAAATATGATGCCATTAATGATGTGAATAAAGAATTGAAAAAGACAATTGAGAACTTAGAGAAAGAAAATGAGGATAAACAACATTCCCTTGAAGGCATGACACAGGGAACTGAAAATCTGAATGCCATTTTGGGAACAAAGGTGAACTTCAGAAGGGAAGGATTATGTTTTAACCCAACAAATAATAAAAGGTTTGATGTGAAGACTATTTTATTTGTCCCTGAAAAAGGAACATCTAAATCCAAACCTTTAATAAAAATGAACTCTGAAGAAAATAGCAACAAAAATTCTAATGATCATAACAAGTCCAGTGCCAAGAACAAGGGCAAAGAGAAGTTAGAGGTGTCTAGTGGATCCTACACACACACTACTGCACCTCTGGCTAAGGGACATGTTAGGGGTCAAGCAGCCAAAGCCCAAGTCCAAGGAAACCCCAAAACCAAGGTAACCCAGTCTCCACAGAAAGGTCGATGCAACCATCAAACTACATCGACGCATACACATTCTAGGTTTAGGTCCTTTAGAAATCAAGGTCAGAGTAGGGGCACCTCAGGTCGGCGTTACTACCTTAGTACATCGACCTATCCATCATTCCAAAACTCATATCATTACCACTCCGGTAAGAAAGGTCGAGGCAGCTTCAACATGAGGTCGATGCAGCATAACATCTAGAACTCACATCCTAGTCTGGTGCATCAATCTTACCCTTGGAATGCCTTTGTGAAATCTAGGCTCAGAAATTTCAGAAACCAGAACTCATATGGGTTTGTCCATTCTATGACTGTTCAACCTAGGATATACAGTGCACACATTCCTCTAAATGCCCATTGGACCAATCACTGGCGCAAAAACTCTCAAGCTCTTAAGAATGAGAATGTCACACCACATAAAAGGCCAACCAAAACTCAGAATGCTAATGGGAGACAGGACAAACAGAAAATTAAGAAATCCACAACTCAAGTAAAAACACAAAAACAAATGTGGATACCAAAACAGTTGTTGTCATGTCTGCATGATTTAACTACTTTTATGGGGCCCAAACAGTCTTGGGTTCCAATTTTTTTTACTTGATTCTTTTTGTAGGTATGCCTGGCAGCCAATCACAATAGGTGGTATCTTGATAGTAGTTGTTCCGGGAACATGAGCAAGGATAAAGGAAAGTTTTGCATGCTGGTAGAAAAAGATGTTGGTCATGTTACCTTCGGAGATAATTCAAAAGAAAAAATCATAGGAACATGTAAGGTTGGTAAGTGCTCTTCCTGCTATATAGAATAAGTTTTACTAGTTGAAGGGCTTGCTTGCAATTTGCTTAGTATTAGTTAGTTATGTGATAAAGGCCATAAGGTTGTTTTTGACTCTCTTGAATGCACTATCTTTGAACCCAATTCTAAATTTGTGAAATTCACTGGTAAAAGAGTCAATAACATCTATTTGGTAGACTTAGATGATGCAGCACATAATAACTTATGTCTCACTGTTAATAAGATTGACTTAGCTTACCTTTGGCATCGTAGGCTAGGTCATACCAGTTATAATGTGTTACATAAATTGAATAAACATAGCATGGTGAAAGGTATCCCTGAAATATCTTTCAAAAAGGACAATTAAAAATGTGAGGCATATACCTAGTGTAAACAAACTAGAAAGCCATTTAAATCTAGAACTGAAAACATGTCCTATAAACCCTTTAAGCTGATTCACACGGACTTATTTGGACCTACTAGATCAGCTAGCTTATCTGGTAGAAGATATTGATATGTCTTAGTAGATGACTTTTCTATATTTACATGGGTATTCTTTCTGACTCGCAAAAATGATGCATTTGAAGAATTTCAGAAATTTTACCACAGAATAAAACAGACTGGTGAGCAGTCTATTTCTAACATTCTGTCTGACCATGGTGGTGAGTTTGAAAACTCACAGTTTGATGAATTAAGTAGAGAAAATGGGATCAATCATAGATTCTCTTCACCAAGAACTCTTGAGCAGAATGGAGTGGTTGAAAGGAGAAACATAACTCGGGTGAAAATGGCTCAGACTATGCTAGTCGAAGACAACTTGTCTAGCAGGTTTTGGGCTGAGGCAGTAAATACCTCATGTTACATTATCAACAGAGCCCTGGTAAGACCTTCTACTCAAAAGACTCTCTATGAGATACTTAAAGGTAAGAAACCTTTACTACCATATTTTAAGGTTTTTGGTTGTAAATGCTTTATACATGTTAACTCTAAAAGAGACCTTGATAAATTTGAACCTAAAAGTGAATGTGAAATTTTTCTAGGTTATTCTGAAAAGTCTAGAGCTTATAGGATCTACAACACTAATTCTCAAACTATTGAGGAATCACCACATATTATCTTTGCTGAATCCTCTAATAAAATTGAAACTGGCTTCTGCAGGAACAAAGTTGATGGATAAATCTTGGAAAACAAAGAAGAGTAGAATTTAGAATTAGCAGAAGAAGGTGAGACTGAAGGATCTGGAGTTCAGAGGGAGGTAAGTGAAAATATAGGTAATCAGCTTGCCAACATTAGAGTTCTTAGAGATCATCCTCTTAAAAATGTGATTGGTAATCTGAATGAACCTCCTAGGACTAGATCACATTTCAGAATAGAAAATGAACTGAATTCTTTAGAACTTGTCTCACAAGTAGAACCCAAGAACTTTGAATTTGCCTTAATGGATGAGCATTGGACAAATGTCATGCATGATGAATTGAATCAATTTGAAAGGAATAAGGTATCACACCTAGTTCTTAAACCCTTACATGGCTCATTTATAGGCACTAGATGGGTCTTTAGAAATAAAACTGATGAGCAGGGAAAGGTAGTCAAAAATAAGGCTAGGCTTGTAGCACAAGAGTACAATCAAGAATTTGGGGTAGACTTTAAGGAATCTTTTGCTCCTGTAGCTAGACTAGAAGCCGTTAGGATTCTTCTGACTTTTGAGTGCAGCCTAGGAATAAAACTTTAGCAGATGGATGTGAAATCTGCTTTCTTAAATGGGTTAATAAAAGAGGATGTATTTTTTAAACAACATCCTAGATTTGAATGCATTGACTTTCCTGATTATGTGTATAAACTTGATAAGGCATTATATGGGCTGAAGTAAGCTCCCAGGGCCTGGTATGACAGGCTGAGCTCCTTCCTCACAAGTGTAGACGCCTAATTTCAGACATCTCGTAGATCCCCAGTGGACCTTCTTGTGAATGACAAACAATTATTGTACCTAGTTTATCATTGTTCCAAGCTTTAAAGCCCAGCCCGTAGCAATAGAGCTATTGGGCCTCGTCCATTTAAGTGGCCCAAAGACCATGGTCTAGGCGGCCGGGTCGATGGCCGCCCTCCTCTGCTGGGTGGCCATCAGTCTGGCCACCCTCCCCTTCAAGGAGGCCAAGTAGATGGCCGCCCTCCTGTTTTTACTTGGTCAGAGAACGTGGCTCTCTTCGTGAGCACGTTCTCCCCCCTTATTTTGCACGATTTTCCCCATGATTTCATGCACTCTGACCTCAATGACAAAACCACCAATCTCCAGATGGAGAGTGGGGGATTTTGGCATTTTGGGAACTCGGGGAGTCGAGAGATCAGGTGGAGGAAGTTTGCCTACGGAGGTTCTCTCGGATGGTGAGAAGGGAGTTGTGCCTAGTCTCCTTCCTCCTTCATCCTCGATCCTGGTTTGAACTCCGAAATCCCCTTCGTCCTCTACTTCTTGCATCATGGCTTCCTAGTAAGTACATTCTGTATATCATAATCTTCTTAGCTCCTACACTTAGAGGTTTTTCCCCCCAAAATAAACGGGAAGGTGGGTGGTCGAAAGTCTCAGCCATCCCTCCTTCCCACCACCCCCAGGTAATCACGCCGCCACTATTTCAGTTATATTAATTTTCATTAGAGTAAATACTGCACCTCCCCATTACTAATGGTCTTCTTCTGTTTTCTTCTTTGAGCTTCACTGCTTACAGGACTTCAGCATCAAGGAACTAGGCAGGGCTCCTTGCCCTTGGCCGGCCGAGGACGAGGAAGAGGGACCCTACCTTCTCCCTGTTTTAACATCTCCCCGCGATCATCATTCCTGTGAGGTTCAGGTAAACACCTCTAGCGATCACGATTACTTAATCTTCAATTTGTTCCTCTGTAGGTACTCGAGGCCCAGGAAAGTTGAGGAGATAACCACGCAGGGAACATATCCAAATCAACCCACTCCAAAATCCTGGACAAGCGAAGTGACGATCACGATGGGACCTTCGATTGCCTACTGTGAGTTCCTAATGCCTGAAGTCCAAGATAAGTGAAGCATGAGTTTACATTAATTTACGTAGCTCTATTTTTGTATTTTCTGAAAGTCGGATAGAAGGAGGCCAACCCCCTGGCCGCCAAGGTCTCTAGGCGACCCACCCAGTGGCCGCCTAGGCCATCTCTTGGGTGACCAGGAGTCTGGCCGCCCAGAACCCTGGATGGCCCTCAACCTGGCCGCCCTCTCCCCCTTTCCAATAGGCCATCACTCTGGCCGCCTTCTCCCCTGAGCGCCCCTCGACCTGGCCGCCCAGGTCTTTGAGCGGCCAATGACTTGGCCGCCCACTGCTCTCTTCATGTGCTCCTCCATAACTAGTTGTTTTCTTTGTTGTTTTGCTTGTGCATTATGTGATCTCTCTCTACAGGGTCGGATCGTGGTTGGGTTTAGGCAGAGCCGACATCACCCCTTGTTAGGAACCCCTCCCGTTGGAATTGAATCCTTCACCTGAGGATTCCCACTCAGGTGTAATTGCTTCGGTCCAACTGGGAACCTCCGTGAGTCTTCGCGAAACGTGGGTTCCCACATGGTCGCCAGGCAGGTTGTACCACCGGAAGAACCTATAGTAACCCTGAGCTTTGAGTGAGGTTTCTGCTAAGTCCCCCGAAGTTCACCCTTTACCCACTTAGTTCCCTTCTATCCTCCGAATGAACAAAAGAGGAAAAGACAAAAAAAAGAAGGAAAAGAAACTTCTGGGACGTTGCTTGTGGTCACCCCCTTTGGTGTGCTTGGAAATACTTATTTCTCCCCCTAAATTTCATTTTATCTTTTGTAAACCAATTAAAATTGGTTTAGGATGGAGCGGGTTTTCACAAATTCCAGTTATGAGGAGGAATTCCCTCAACAGTTCGAGTTGGGACTAGAGGCAATCCTCTATTTCAAATAGAGGACGATTATCCGGATGCCTTTAGAGGCATGTTCTCGGCCACGCCAAATGAGGCCATCCACGTCGATTCGATTTCTTAACCAAGTGATCATGACCGTGGTAGCCCGAGGGCTCCTACACTCTCTCCGCACGAGGATCAAGAGTTGGTCAGCGTGCTATCCCGCTACACTCCCGCGGACTTGGTCACGATGGCTTCCCGTGGTAAGGCTCCGGCCATCCCACAAATGTCTCCCCATATCACACCTCCCCGCGCTCAAACCCCCTTTCAGGGGTCCACGAGCCGATCCATTTTTGAGAATCCACTCCAATTTAGCTATCCGATGGCTCCAAAAAGGGTTCCTTCACCCCCGATTCCACAAACTATGGGTGTCCCCTTGAAGGGGATGGACCCATCATTCCGGTAGGAGATTCAAAGCTACATTCGGTAGGCGGTGGCCGAGAGTATGCCAAACTCATGTCCCCACTCGCTAGCCCAGTACTGCAATCTCCCTAATGCTCATTTTCTGCCTTGGTTAAAGGCTCCCAAGTATAGGAGGTACGATGGTACCACCGACCCACATCATCACCTTTCGGGTTTCCTTATGGATTCCCATCAATGGCTCTACGATCGGGTCTTATTGGTCCATTTGTTTCAAAAATCCCTTGAGGGCGAGGCCCTATGTTGGTTCTCTTCCTTGCTAGTTATTGATCTCCTCAACTTTGATATAGTCTCCTAGCGATTCCTCGCTCACTTTGGTCATATGTTTTCCATTTCTCCCACGCTGTTCGACCTCGTAATGGAGAAAACGAAGCCCGGCGAGGACTTCATTAACTTTACAAATTGATGGAGAATCATGGCTTCTAGGATGGAGGTCCCCATCCCCGAGTCTCGGGCCATCACCATGTCGGTAAACAATGCCACTCCTCAGCTAAGGGCCATTTTAATGCTCAGTGAGCTCCACACTTTTCATCAGCTATATAACCGAGCTCGGATTGTTCAGGCCTAGGTTAGGGATTCCACCTTGCCTCCTTTCTTTGAGCCTCGCACAAAGAGTAGGAAGACTCCGGTTGTCCCCACCACTGAGGGCGTCACGGTAAATGAGCAAGTCAATGCAATTGGCCCGCCCTTCAAGTCTAACAACCGCCAGGTCTCCCATTCCACTCAGGCTAGTGCAAACCAGGGGCAAGGCAATCCCAAGCCTTATGCAAACGTCCCTCCACCTCAGAGCTACAATCGCACTGGGCTAAAAAGGGCTTCTTATCCTCCATTACCTAAAACTTTGAGCGACATATTCTATGCCATTATGTCCTCCGAATCCATTCAGCTTCCCCCTCAACGGGATCGGGTCCATACCAATGCTGATACCTCCAAGTATTGCCCTTATCCCCGAACTCCCGGGCATGATATATTCAATTGCTTCCAATTCTGGGACTAGGTGTATGACATGAATGATGGGGGGAGAATCAACTAGACTGATGTGAAGCTGGCCATTGCTAACATCAAGAAGCCTAACCGGGACCTCGGAATTGTGCAAAACCCATTGCGAGCTCAGCAATCAACCAAAGATCCCTCGAGTTCGAAGCAAAATGAGCAGGTGAACATGGTAATTGGAATGCAGCCATGGGTGCTCAAGAGGACACAGATGTGGGGCGTCGAAGGATTCCTGGGTTGGTACGGGAAGTTAGAACTGGAAGCTAATGAACCATCGATGGACATCAACATGTTCACTAAATCCCGATTTCCAAACGCCACTCAAAAACCACTCACCTTGATCAACCCTCATCAGGCAGTGAGTCAAGAACCTCATGTCTTTTCAAAAGGTCAATCAGTATAAGAGCGCCCTTTGGTCCTTCTTAAACCACCTCAGCCAATGTCAGTCCCTTCTCCTTCTCCTGTTGATTCCGGAGACGATTCAGCCTCCCTCTCATGCATCTTCGGATCTCCTGTTCCCTTGCAGCTCATCCGCCCGAAACCTTTGGAGCAAGACGACCCGAAAGAAGCTTCAGTGCATGTCACTCTCTGTAACTGTAACATTCCCTCGTCCCAAAGGCCGTCCTAGTCGGAGGAAGGGGCCAATTCTCAAGGACCTCCCGTGGAGTATGACATTCTCCAACATCTAGATAGGACCTCTACTAAGGTTTCCATCTTGGAGCTCCTTAGGCAGTCTCCATCACATCAGGCCACTCTGCTTCAATTCCTCCAAAAGATGATGGTCAATGAAGACCTTCCGGCAAGTGGTGTGACCGAGGCCATCATGGCCTTTACATGTGGACCATCCATCTCATTTTCTGATAAGGACCTCTCTTTGCCAGACAGTAGGTGACTCCCGTTATGCCTCACAATCTCTCTCAACGGAGTTAAGGTCGACTCCACCCTCATTGACACGGGAGCGTCAATTAATGTGTGTCCCATGAAGACTATCCATAAAATTGTGCTCCAGGAAGAGAACCTAGAAGATGTGTGCACCACGATTTCAGCTTATGACAACTCCAAAAGGTGTGCAAAAGGAAAGGTGACTCTACAGTTAGGCTTAGGCCCAATGATCATGACATCCGACTTCTTTATCCTTGATGTCGACCCTACATACAAGGCCATCTTAGGATGGCCATGGATTAAGCAAACCCTCAGAATCCCATCAACAGCCCATCAACGCTTCAAGTTTCCTTACAATGGTAGGGTGATCAAAATCAAGAGTATCCCACTGGTGGAAACTCTCAATGCTATCGCTTCTGAGCATATCCCATTCATGACCATTCCAGATAAGGGCAAGAAGCCCGTCCTCTCCATAGAGGGTGCCGTAGGGCCCTCCACCTTAAGTCCACCCGATTCCCCCTTCCTTCTTCGGCCAATCACACTTTCCAATATCCCTCTCGGTAAAGGATGGGAGATCATGGCCAAGATGAGATTTACTATGGGTAAAGTCTTAGGTCAGTTTGAACAAGGTCCCATGCATAGAAGGAGGCTTAAAATTGCTAAAGGTCGTGTAGGTTTTGGTTACTCTCCAGAAGAGCCATCTAAGGCCACTCAAGGTGAGGGTTTGATTTACGGTCGATTTGTCATAGGACCAGTTCAGCCAGGAACTCGACCAAAGCTGAAAGAAAAGTTCAAAGTCTCTCAAAGAAAAGAAATCCCACCCGATTCCTCACTCGAGGAGGATTTTGGTCTCCTCTCTTTGTTCCATCCTGATAAACACCATGATGAGGCTTCCCCCTCAGGTATCTTCCTCGCTTCGAACAGGCCCGCCCCTGTCTTTTTTATTCCCTTCCTATTCCACCCACCGTTCCCTCCGTGCCTCACTTATCCATCCATGGGGCAATCCACCCATAGGGTTTGCACATTCACCCATGACCACCAAAAAAGATGCCGATTCTCAAACATGGACCAGCGAGCTCACTATTGAAGAAACGACCTCCTTGGAAAATGGATCCCTCGGCCAAGGGCCGACACTTTCCACCTTGAACTCCTTTCCACAAACTCCCCTTGTACATAGTAGGGTAGAGTCTAGATCGAGTCAGGGTCTATATATAGCGTCCTTTCCTTCTAGAAAATCTAGTGTCTGACATGTTCCCGTGTGTTACATCAGCCAGTTGGCAGATAAATGCGCTCAGCTCTGTCAGGTCTCTGAATTTACATCCACTCCCATTCCCCTAGGGGCAGTTAAACTAGAAGGATCTTCAGTAGATGACGGTCTAGGGGTGTATGTCTTAGAAGAGGATGACGATGCGGAAGAAGAATAAGAAGAGCCATTAGAAGATGGTAGTGATCCCATAGCTTCCTTCATCAACGGAACCAAGAGATTTGACGAGCCTAATGTTTACGTTGATGAATCTACCAAGGAAATTAACCTCAGCACCAAGGATGATCCCAAAATCATATTGATAAGTGGCAATTTGAACAGTGAAGAGGAAGCTTCCCTTGTGGCGATTCTCAGATAATTTCCAGATGCTTTCGCTTGGTCTTACGAGGACATGCCGGGTCTGGACCCATCATTGGTTGAACATCGTTTGGTCCTGAAACCCGATGCTCGATCTGTCAAACAAAAGCTAAGGCGACTTCACCCGAAGCTCGCACTCAAAGTCAAAGAGGAAGTGGACAAGCTCCAAAAGGCCAAGTTCATCAGAGTAATTTTATATCTGCAATGGGTAGCCAACATCGTCCCTATTATGAAGAAGGACGGTAGGGTTCGTATCTGCATAGATTTCCATGACCTCAATTGTACTTGCCCAAAGGATGATTTCCCTCTTCCACACATAGATGTCCTGGAGGAAAACACTGCCGGCTACGAGATGCTCTCTTTCATGGATGGTTTCTCGTGGTACAACTAGATCCGCCTAGCAAAGGAAGACTAGGAGAAAACTTCTTTTACCACTCAGTGGGGGACCTACTGCTATGTCGTCATGCCCTTCGATCTTAAGAACGCAGTGGCAACATATCAAAGGGCGATGATGGCCATCTTCCACGACATGATGCACGTTTATATGGAGGTATATGTGGATGACATTATGGTTAAATCCAAAACCACGAGTGGCCATGCAGTAGTCCTCCGAGCAGTTCTCCAATGGTCTCGGGAGCACCAGCTCAAAATGAACCCCAAGAAAAGTATATTCGGGGTCTCTTCAGGTAAGCTTTTAGGGTTCATTGTCAGCTAGAGAGGGATCGAGATCGACCCTAACAAACCTAAGGCCATTGCCGAGATGCCTCCTGCCAAGAACATCAAAGAAGTCCATGGTCTAATCGGGTGTTTACAGTTTATCAGGAGATTTATATCTCACCACTCTCAGCGATGCAAGCCCTTTTACGACATGTTAAAAGGAGAGACTAAATTTAATTGGAACGACAAATGTCAAAAGGCCTTCGATGACCTGAAGAACTATCTCCTAAATCCTCATGTTCTGGCATCCCCAGTCCCAGGTCAGCCTTTGTTGCTCTATATCTGCACCACGAAGGAATCTGTCAGAGTAGTGTTGGCTCAATACGACGATGCCAAGAGGGAATGTGCTGTCTATTACCTATCTAAACTATTCAATGAAGCTGAGCAAAGATACACAGCCATGGGGATGACCTGCGCGTCCGTCGTTTGGGTCGCACAAAAGCTAAAGCATTATTTCCTCACACATGGAGTAAAGCTCTTGGCGCGAATGGACCCAATCAAATACTTATTGGAAAAGCCCGCATTGACTGACCGTTTGGTGAGGTGGCAAAGTTTTCTCAACCAGTTTGACATGCCGAGCACCTTGCCCATCATCCACTCCCTATGTTCTCCCCTGTCGATAAGAGTTTCCTAGATAAAGAGTTAGGAGCCATCGTAGATGGTGAACCTTCGTGGATTCTCTACTTCGATGGCGCGCTCAATTCCAAGGGCTTTGGAGTTGGAGCCATCCTCCAATCCCCGGAAGGTGTTATCATTCCTCGTGCCTGTCAGCTGACCTTCCTTAACACAGACAATGTGGCGGAATACGAGGCACTCCTCATGGGCTTAAAATTGGCATTGACACTCGGAGTTAAGGGGCTTCGGATTATCAGAGATTCCCAGCTTAGACTCCAATAGTCCCTCAGTAAGTACCAAACCCGTGGTCCAAAATTGAAACCCTATCAAGACCTGGTTAGCAGGGTAGTCCGGTAGTTCAGGAAGCTAACCCTATTACACACTCCTAGGTCTCAGAACATCCTAGCGACGCTTTGGCATATTCTCTTCCAATTCCTGGCGAAAAGCCATCAGCCAATGTCATCGTGCAGAAAATGCACATTCCTTCACATTCTGACCAATGGTTCCACCAGTTCTCTGAGCCTTCTCTTGATGTTCATGTCATCTCTCATGAACCTGAAATCGACCTCGAGGACGGCAATCCTTGGTTCTTCGATATCAAGAATTATCTCCAGGATGGTTCCTTCCCTGATTATGCTACCGCCCCAGTTCGGTGGGCCATTCACCGAGCCACGGAGTGCTTTGCCATCGTAGGTGGTCTCGTACACCGAAAGTCCCTTAGCGGAGTTTATCCCCGCTGCCTCGATGAGATCAAATCTCGTGCGGTTGTCGAAGCCACGCACTCTAGCGAATGTGGTGGCCACGTAAACGGTTGCATGCTTGCTCAGAAACTCCTTCCAAAATACTATTGGCCTACCATGATCAAGGACTGTGCCAATTATGTCCACCATTGCATCAAATGTCAACTCCATGCGGACAAGGTCCATGCTCCCTCATCCTCACTCCACCCTCTTATCGCTCCCTGGCCCTTCCCCATGTGGGCATTTTACGTAGTCGGTCCTCTGGAGGACAGAACCGGAGAGGTCCAGAGAAAATCCTTCATCCTCACCGCTACGGAATATTTTACGAAATGGGTAGAAGCTGAGGCATTCATAGAAGTCAAGGCATCAACGGTGGTGAAGTTCATCAAGCGCAACTGTCACGCCCCGAGCGCGGAAGATACCCGTATGCGTGATGCGTCTATGTAGATCGTGTCATTCACGTAAAATCAGAGTGCGCATAGTACTCAGTAATTTATTGCTAGCTAAAAGTTTAACATAATACCATAGTCCAAGATGACAATTTCTCTACTAAACCGAATGGCAATATCCGAGAATTATTCATAAGGCTACAAGTTTAACAAGTTCCATCTAACTAGATAATAACTGACTCAATTACATTATACAAGCCTTTAATAATAATTGAAAATACAAAGTAGGACACAAGACTAGCTGACGGTACACCACTCTAGCAGTCATCACTCGGTATCAGTCCCATCCGGGTGGTGGTCACTATCCAAGTTTCCTCAAAAATGTTAGGGAGCAACTGGATGAGCAAATCGCTCAGTGGGATTTATATCTCAAGTTCTAACAATCTTTAAGTTAATTACAAGTTTATGCGGTATAATAATGCATGTTGGACCAAGCAATAATATCAAGAATTGTATCAAGAGAGTATCACGTGAATATCAATAAGATGTATCAATATGGAACTAGCAAGTAATTTCCAAGTAATTGCACAAATCTTTCCAAGAAGATAATGATCAATATTCAAGCAAGTGATTTCAAGCTCGTGTAATAACAAGTAGTGTAATAGAATTTGCTATTTCATTTATTTCATTCAAGCAAGTAATTGCCCTTATGTCTGGCCAAGCAATTCATTTCAAGCAAGTCAAGCATGTCACGAGATAGTGCGTGGGAAAGTCTCAAGTCAAGTAAGCAAGTATTTCGATGCAATGCCAAACACTGTGGTCAATAAACTTCCATGGGCAGAAGTACCTTTGGGTGTTCCTCCCAGGACTACACAGAGCCCTTATTTGTATGCGTAGCATTTCAAGTATACTTTTTGACATCCACTCTCATTTATATAGCCAATATAGAATTTCAAGCAGTTTACACATTGTATGAATATCATGTAGATTTTTCAGGAATAGAGTTCAAGGACATATCACATGTAAATGATCCACTTGAGATGCATGGCACATAGACAAATCAGGGTTAAGGAGATGGCTCGGGGTCATTAGGTAAAGGCTGGACAACCTTGGGATGGGTCGACCCCATGGATCGACCCCTGGCTCTTTTAATGTTAATTTAAGTTGAGTTTCATTGAACTGAACTTGTATTCATGTAAGTTTGATTGGGTATGTGCATTACATTAAGGTTGGTGCATCGCATTAAGGTCGGTGCATGTTTGTGTTTTACTAGCTAAGTTCGATGCTAGCTGTGTCTGCCAGCATCTAAGGTCGGTGCATGTTTGTCTTATGCATATATATATATGAGGTCGATGCACCCATTAGTTCTATGTGATAGGCCGGTGCACATGTCTTCAAGGTCTGTGCACATTCGTGCATATACAAGGTAGGTCGGTGCATGTTCTTGGTCAGTGCACATTCATGCATATACAAGGTAGGTCGGTGCATGTTCTTGGTCAGTACACATTCATGCATATACAAGGTAGGTCGGTGCATGTTCTAGGTCAGTGCACATTCGTGCATATACAAGGTCGGTGCACATTATGGTCTGCACATCATAGTTACAGGGTCGGTGCAGGATTTATGCGCATGAGTCTCCAGGTCGGAGCATATTCTAGGTCAGTGCACCTTTTCGCTCAGGCATATATATATAAGGTCGGTGCTAATCTGTGTAGTGAAGCTATTATGCACAGCTATGGTCGATGCTAGTTGCATTGCTCATCTACTAAGGTCGACGCTAGTAGTGATGTCATGCAGAGGTCGATGCTATATTGCATCGCTCACTTACTAAGCTCGACGCTAGTGGCGAGGTCATACAAAGGTCGGTGCAAGTGGTGCGTGTATGAGCATGGGTCGGTGCAAGTTTAGGTATCAAATGCATATAGGTCGGTGCACATTTTACGTGTGCATAACTGAGAGTCGGTGCATGATGCGGGACGGACTAGCGAACCGGGGACTCTAGCTTGCAACTCGTCCCTAAGCGAGGGAAACGCGGGATCGTGCGCGGTTGAGGAACTGATAATGAGTCAAGGGTACTCGGCACTTCCGCGTGTACTCGGATTGAGTCACGGGACGGGTCTCACTCACTCGCTCGTAGCGCTGAATAAGAATATATATATCGAGCTAGGATCCTAACATGCTCTCTAGCAGCGGCATATACAAATAAATACGAGTAAAGCAAATGCCGAGATGGGGAGCGGACACGATACCTCCACGCGCCGGGCATGGGGAAGATGACCCCGGCCAAGTTCGGTAACTCATGGTAAAAATAAACACAATAATTATAAAAGTTAATTTGCTGCCCACTCCACGCAGGGAGGTAAAGGGCTACAAGTGGGCCCGGGAGCACCGATCTTGGGTTGACGGGCAGCAACTTGGACAGCTCCGTCGGTGCCGTCCGGATGACGCGTGCTGCGGGTTGTGGGGCCCACGTGCTGGCTGGTGGGCCGAGTGGGCCGGGAATGGTACTGCTGCGACGGTGGCTCCTGGAGGGATGCTCCCTAGGAAGGCGGCGTGCTGGTTCACCTTGTGGAAGGCGAGGCTGCTCCGACCGTCAAGTGTGAACTTGTTGTCCACGGATCTGAACTTCTATTTTTATAGTGCGCGAGCCGACGAGAACAGCTGCTGCGATCAATCCTGACGTCGGATCAACGAAAAATTGGCGCTGTTGGAAAGCTATTTCAAAGTTCTACGACCAAGGGCTGTGGCAGGAATTTGTATGAGGATGGATTTTTCGTGGTGGATTTTTGAACATGCTGGTTTACAGTCTCAGGAAACTCAGGACAGAAATGGATTTTCTTGATAACGTCAGTTGACCGTGGCTCAAACGTTGGATCTGGAAGTTGGGCTCTTCATGAAAGTTGGAGAGGGGAACGTAAAGAAGACGGGAATACTTTTTTTGTAATTTATTGTGGAGGTTTGGTTGGGGAAATATAATTTCTAACACTCGGTGGTCGGATCTGGACAGTAGGGACAGAACTGATTTGGGATTTGACAGTGATTTGTAGAAAATGTAAACGAGATCCAAAATTCTAAAAAAAGGTTTAGGTGGATAGAACTCCCAATTAATCTAGAAACTCAAACAAATAAGGGAATGGGGGTTGAACTATGGAAACACAGAGTTGCTGTGACACATAATAGAACACAGGTAGATCTGTAAGACTGGGGAACACGAAATGGGAAAATTAGAAAACGAAGGCTAGAAAATAGGAAAAAAATTGGGAGAGGGTATTTGCATGGGAAACCTACCCTCAAAATTTGGGCTCTAGCAGATCCGTGGATTGGAAGCTAAAATTCGGGCAATGGGGCTCTATCCTGATTTGGACAGAACTCCGGCGATGGCGGTGGCGGCGCGATGGCGGCTCGATGGTGGCGGCGGTGGCGGCACTGAGCTTCACACTGAGGAAGGGGGTTGGAAGGAAGGCTTCACACCTCAGAAGAATGCATAAATCCATCTGCAAGGGGGAGATAGGAGAGAGGAATAGGGTGCACCCTTCATGCTTCAGGCATTTTCTGAAAATTCTTCCCATTAATTCTAGTAAAATGGGAAATACATGGTATTTATATGAAATACAAAATGACCCTAACTAATCTCAAATCTAGAATTAGGGAGGGGTATTCAAGGGATAAAACATATTATTCTCCCATGTGTTTTTTACAAAAAATAAAAAATCTCTTAAATGGGGGGGGGGGGGGGCGCCCCCTTGACTTTCAAGGTTGGAATCTTTGACATTTTAAGCCAATTGTCCCCTTGAATGGTCAAGCCATCTAGAAGCCCACCTTGGACATTTGACCAGCCCCACATGGATCCCAAGATGCCACTTGGACCAATGAGAAAGATGGGGGGCCCTTGCTGGTCCTACTAGACTTTTACACAAAAACCCAAAGATCATTAAGGAATAACAAATTGGCATATAAAGCCCTACAATTACAAACCTACTTTCCCAAGGATATAAATGCAATCTAAAAGGACACAAATGCAAAAAAAAGTGGGTGGTCTTGCTCTGATGTCCCCATCAATTCTCCCCGGGTGGGAAGAACTCGACACCGTCGAGTAAGGGTGCAGCTGCTCGTGAACCCGGCGGATCCGTCATCGTACTAGGAAGCGCGGAGTACGCTCCACTCCAAATACTCGACACCTGCTCATTCCATATAGATTCGATATGCGCTCGCTGCTGGGGAATGAGGCTAGAAGTGGACACTCTAGGGTGGGGTCACCCTCAAAGGAGGGAGGTGGCTCAAAGGCTCACTAGGAATCACCGTTGGGTCCCTATATGTGACTAGATCCGAAATAGAGAATGGTCGAGCCGATCCCAAATGTCGACAAGTCTACAACGTACGCAATAGATCCAACTTGCCTCGTACTCGAAAGGGATTCACAACGCGAGCGTACAAAGACCGACTCGACTCCATGGATGCAGACACACTATGCACTCAACAAGAATGAAAAAAATATGGACTCACACAAGACCCTAGAGAAACCTACGGTTAGTCTGACCTATACATATGCAATGGTGGACCAGGACATCCGAATGTGTGCCATGCATGCATTTGACGTAATCGGAGGTTGACGTCATGCGAGACTCATATACACCCAAGTATAAACCAGTCATGCATTGAAGTCCTTTTGGACTTGGGTGTGGGAAGTTCGAGAGGTTCGGGTGGCTTAGGTGGGCCGAAGTCTTTATTACCCCCATATGATGGTGCGGACCCATTGCTATGTGGAGGTTGCCTAGCCCGAGTGGGAGATGTGTGATAGTGGACTCCACCGAAAAGGTAGAGTAAATATGGTGTGTCAAGGGGTTCACTAAGGAATGGGTCGAAGGGATCAAAGAAAGTATGACCCCTCGAACTGGGATCCCATAAGTCACGGTCCCACATTTGGAAATTTTGAAGGTGTAGGTGGTCACCTTCGTGCACTAGGGTATAGGGGACGGTGATCTCATATAAGAGGTAGGGTTCCTCCCTCGGGGTAAATGGAGTGAAGTTAGGCTCGGTCGGCAAGGGAAGGAATAGGAGAATCTCCGTGGTGACACAACCCACAGTGCACACGGAGATAATGGACCATACGGCGGGGTGGGTGAAGCTACGACTTGTGGGCTGGTCGAAGCCTCGGGCCAACATATAAGTCAACTTCATTTGCGAGTCTAATCCCATAATAAGGTCATCCAGTGTATCAACATGGTGACTAGACCGGAATGTGGTATGGAATGAGTTGACCGGCACTAAAGGTAGGGTGGGGTCCATGGATGGATAGCAAGGTGGGACCAAGCCATTCTTGAGCTAGCTAAGTAGGGGCTCGGTAATGAATAGCGCTCTCGTTAGAAACGAGGGTGGCTCGGACTGAGGTGGCTCCAAATAAGGTGGTTCCGAATAAAGATCGGACGTAGATGGCAATGGAGCTCTAGGGGAGAGGTTTCTCGACTGGGATGAGGGAGGTCATGGGGTAGGCTGTCCGACCGGCTCGGGACTCGGCTCGGAGGTAGATGCGCGCCGTAGGACAGCATCTGCCCGTCGTAGGGCAGCATGAAATCATGACTCAAATGGCTCGACCTCTAGTGCAACCAGATAAGACTGTGCCAGAGAGGACGCGTCGCGGATAAGACATTCATACTGGAAGTGAAGCCGCAAACCTCTCCGGAACTGAAAGGTAGTCGTGGTGCTCTCCTCTCCAAATCCATATCTTGACCGGTACACTTCGAAGTCCCTAATGTACTTAGACATAGACTGATTGCCTTGGTCGGGCCTACTCGGGGTGCATGGGTTGGCCATAGTGGTAAAGATGGAGTGGATCCCCTAGGAATGGGCATGCAAAGGCATTTTTTTTATTTTTTTTGTTATATGCAAAAGCTTATGCAAACTAAAACACCTACACTCAACCAATAGACGGTACGTGGTGGAGTCACAGGATTCGAAGATCCTCTCTCGCAAGTGTGCGACCTTCCCGATAGGCGTAACCTAACATTCGGGCAACACCTTTTAATATACCAAATAATGATATGCAAATGCAACGATCGACTTAGACTTAGACTCCTAGACTTAAATTACCCTTTTTTTATGTTTTTAAACAAATACTACCCTAGACTCAACCTTCTGCTCTGATACCAATTTGATGCGGGACGGACCAGTGAACCTGGGACTCTAGCTCGCAACTCGTCCCTAAGCGAGGGAAACACGGGATCGTGCGCGGTTGGGGAACCGACAATGAGTCAAGGGTACTCGGCTCTTCCACGTGTACTCGGATTGAGTCACAGGACGGGTCTCGCTCTCTCGCTCGCAGCGGTGAATAACAATATATATATCAAGCAAGGATCCTAACATGCTCTCTAGTAGCGGCATATACAAATAAATACGAGTAAAGCAAATGCCGAGATGGGGAGCAGACACGATACCTTCACGCGCGGGGCATGGGGAAGACGACCCCGGCCAAGTACGGTAACTCCCGATAAAAATAATCACAATAATTACAAAAGTTAATTTGCTGCCCACTCCACGCAGGGAAGTAAAGGGCTACAAGTGGACCCGGGAGGACCGATCTTGGGTTGATGGGCAGCAACTTGGACAGCTCCGTCGGTGCTGTCCGGATGATGCGTGCTGTGGGTTGTGGGGCCCACGTGCTGGCTGGTGGGCCAAGTGGGCCGGGAATGGTACTGCTGCAACGGTGGCTCCTGGAGGGACGCTCCCTGGGAAGGTGGCGTGCTGGTTCGCCTTGTGGAAGGCGAGGCGGCTCCGACCGTCAAGTGTGAACTTGCTGTCTACGGATCTGAACTTCTATTTTTGCAGTGCGCGACCTGGCGAGAACAGCTGTTGCGATCAATCCCGACGTCGGATCGATGCCAAATTGGCGCTGTTGGAAAGCTCTTTCAATATTCTACGATCGAGGGTTGTGGCAGGAATTTGTATGGGGATGGATTTTTCGTGGTGGAGTTTTGAGCATGTTGGTTGACAGACTCAGGAAACTCAGGATAGAAATGGATTTTCCTGATAACGTGGGTTGACCGTTGCTCAAACGTTGGATCTGGAAGTTGGGCTCTTCATGAAAGTTGGAAAGGGGGAAGTAAGAAAGACGGGAATATTTTTTTTTGTAATTTATTGTAGAGGTTTGGTTGGGGAAACGGAATTTCTAACACTGGGTGGTCGGATCTGGACAGTAGGGACAAAACTGATTTGGGATTTGATAGTGATTTTTAGAAAATGTAAACGAGATCAAAGTTCTCAAAAATTTTCTTGGAAGAATGTTTAGGTGGACAGAACTCTCAATTAAATTGGAAACTCAAACAAACAAGGGAAAGGGGGTTGAACTATGGAAACATAGAATTGCTGTGACACAGAACAGAACACAGGTAGATCTGGAAGACTGGGGAACACGAAATGGGAAAAATGGAAAATGAAGGCTGGAAATTAGGATAAGTTTTTTGGGAGAGGGTATTTGCATGGGGAACATACCCTCAAAAATTTGGCTCCATCAGATTCGTGGATTGGGAGCTAAAATTCAGACAAGGGGGCTCTATCCTGATTTGGACAGAACTCTGGTGATGGCGGCTCGATGGTGGCGGCGGTAGTGGCGCTGAGCTTCACACTCAGGAAGGGTGTTGGAAGGGAGGCTTCACACCTCAGAAGAAGGCATACATCTATCTACAAGGGGGAGAGAGGATAGAGGAAGAGGGCACACCCTTCATGCTTCTAGCATTTTCTGAAAATTCTTCTCATTAATTCTAGTAAAATGGGAAATACATGGTATTTATTTGAAATACAAAATGACCCTAACTAACCTCAGATCTAGAACTAGGGAGGGGTATTCAAGGGATAGAACATACTATTCTTCCATGAATTTTTTACAAAAAATAATAAATTCCTTAAATGGGGGGGGCACCCCTTGACTTTCAAGGTTGGAATCTTGGACATTTTAAGCCAATTGTCCCCTTGAATGTTCAAGCCATCTAGAAGCCCACCATGGACATTTTACCAGCCCCACATGGACCCCAAGATGCAACTTCGACCAATGAGGAAGGAGATGGGGGCCCCTTGCTGGTCCTGCTGGACTTTTACACAAACCCAAAGATCCTTAAGGAATAACAAATTGGCTTATAAAGCCTTACAATTGTAAACCAACTTTCTCAAGGATATAAATGCAAACTAAAAGGACACAAATGCAAACAAAATGTGGGTGGTCTTGCTCTAATGTCCCCATCAGTGCATGTTCTGGTTTGCCTAGGGTCGGTGCATGTTTTCCTCTTCTTACGTAAAGTGTGCGCACGCTCCAGGTCGGTGCAAGCTTTCTTAGCATAGGTGTAGGTCTCAAAGCATGGTCGGTGCATATTGCCCCTTGTGCAGGTCAAGGTCAGTGCAAGTTTGCCCCATGCATGAACTAGGGTCGATGCTAGCCATGCCGAGGTCGATGCTAGTTTGCCTTGGTTAACTAAGGTCGATGCTAGCCTCTCATTGCATGCATACTGAGGTCGATGCTACCTCAATGTGCCTGCGCAGAAGGAAGGTCGGTGAATGTTTCACCAGCACAAGACCAAGGTCGGCGCATATTTTTTCCTTCAACATTGCCAAGGTCGGTGCATGCTTTGTCTTATGCCATATAAGGTCGATGCACATCACTGTAGCATACATACCAAGGTCCAAGCACATTGTGGCTAGAACCCAAATAAGGTCTGTGCACATTTCACCTTCGACACACAAGTCCATGCACATTACTGTTCACGCATACATATAGGGTCTGTACACATTTATATGCCAGATGTTGTAAGGTCGGTGCATCTTTTGCTTATCCGTAGGTGTAGGTCTCAACACAAAGTCGGTGCATGTTCTATTGTAATGCACGCTATTAGGGTCGGTGCATGTTTGGCCCTCACACAAGGTAGGTCGATGTAGATCACTATTCATGTAATCCAAGGTCGATGCTAGTCTAGGCCAAATGCATAAGATAAGGTCGATGCAGATCACTATTCATGCAGAGCTCAAGGTCGGTGCAGCTTCTGCTACGAGCTCAAAGTTGGTGCAAGTCACTATTTGATGCATGGCTCAAGGTCGGTGCAGCTTTTGCTGTGAGCTTAAAGTCGGTGAAAGTCACTGTTGTTGCAGTGCTCAAGGTCGGTGCAGCTTTTGATGCGAGCTTAAAGTCGGTGCAAGTGACCGTTGATGCAGGGCTCAAGGTCGGTGCAACTTTTGCTACGTGCATGGGTCGGTGCAGCATTGCTACATGCATGGGTCGGTGTAACTTTTGCTACATGCATGACAGGGTCCGTGCAACCTTTGTCTAGCACTAAACCAGGGTCGGTGCGTGCATGTTATTGGGTCTATGCATAATGAAGTCAGTGCATGTTTTCAAATTTGCAAGGCATGAAGTCTGAGCACCTTCACATGAGGTCAGTTCACATTTTTACAAGTCTAAGCATATGTGGATTTTTAAGTCTAAGCCTATACATGGGTCTAAGCATGTTTTTATATCCAAGCATGCATTAGATCTGGGCATCTTTCCTAAAGTGGCATTCTATAGTCGGTGCGTGTTTTAATTGTTGATACTAATTACGTAACTTACTGTTCATGATTTATATAATATTCACAGAATCAGGAAGTAGAGATATGGCTGGACATTGACAAATAGCAAGATTTGCAAGATCATGCTGATGCAATATTTTTAAGATTTAATTTCATAGATACAAATTTTTAAACATGGGGTAATTTATAGGAATTAAAATGGAATAACACAGAGAATCCAGGGGATACGTAACTACCCTATTCATGCATGTCACCCTATTTAGCTACTAATTATGCCACATCTTGAGAACACCTACCTCTTAGGAGTGATACACATGGTAGGAATAAAGAAATCCAAGCAAGCCCTTCCTCGTCTCCGCAACAGAGCTTCAGAGAATAACTAATAAGAGAAGCACATGTTCTCCACGTTCTCCGTCGCAAAGCTCCTATAGTCAGACGTAGAGTGACGGATGAAGACGCTCCTTCACGTCTTCAGAACAAGAAGAGGATGACGGCAGTAGCTCCTGCCTACGCAAAGGGGAGTATAATTATAGTGAAATTCGGTTGCCCACACAAAGCAAATGTTTATTACCTTGTTGGTCTAGGTAGGGGGCATGACCCTACAGCCTTGCTGTCCTATCGCGAAGATAGTGCCTTGCCAGTAATAAGTTGCGAGGCAAGGACATGTTGCCACAGCAGATCTACTGTCAGGTCAAAAGAGGTTATAAGAAATAGAAAAACATAAGGGTCCATTGCCAGGGAAAAGAAGAAAATAATGCTTTAATCCATTGAATCCATTGTTGGGAAAAAGGGGTTCGCTGCTAGCAAACAAAGGTTGTCATTGTCTCCACCAAGCTCTAGTGGTTGAGGGGTCCCTATGCAAAGGCGTCCTGGCCATGTGTGCCCTTTATTTGGGCTTCAGACGATTGTTGGCCCCTCCTCACGTGAGTAATGGTTTGTGATGTATATATATGTATTCATTTTTAATTGTGGGGTTAATCCTTTGGGCCCTTCATATATATATTTATTTTGCCCAAAAAGAAAATGGCGGATGCAAGAATCGAACCATGGTCACACATTGGGGTAACACATCACTTAACCAACTTTACTAAGAAGTCACTTTGACAGGTGAATATACGTATAATGACTTTGGGTGTTCTAACCTCTTATTTAACATTCCTATAGAGCTGTCTTCTTATAGAGTTATCTAAAGTTTTTATTTATTTGGGAAAAAAGTCTATGTATTATTTTTATACGGGGTGCTACACCCTCCCCGAGAAAATACTTACAGACTAGAATAATTATGAAAATCTCCTTCTCATAGACTCCTCGGTTTCCCATGTAGCTTCTTGTTCTAAGCATTGATTCCATTGGACTTTCACCATAGGGATCGTCTTGGTCTTTAAAACTCGGACTTCTCGATCGATGATCTTCATTGGCTTCTGCTCATAGGTAAGGTCCATCTGTATCACCAAGTTAGTGCGATCGATGACGTGGAGAGGATCGTGCACATACTTCTTCAGCATATAAATATGGAATACATTGTCAACCTATGATAATTGTGGAGGCAAGGCAATGCGGTAAGCCACCTCGCCCACTCTCTCCAATACCTCAATTGGACCAATAAACCTTGGTGTAAGTTTTCCCTTAACACCGAATCTTCTAATACCTTGACCAGGAGATACCTTGAGAAAAACATGGTCTCCGACTTAAAATTCCAGATCTCTTCTATTGTTGGCGTATGACTTCTGCCTGGACTACGCTATCTTTAGTCTTTCCCGAATGAGGTGTATCTTTTCAGTAGAGTCTCTCACCATATCTAGGCCTAGAATTTACTTTTCATCGACTTCGTCCCAGCATATTGGAGATCGACAACTTCTGCCATAGAGTGCCTCGAAATGTGCCATTTGGATACTGGCTTGATAGCTATTATTATATGCGAACTCGGCTAGGGGTAAGTGGTCATACCAACCACCGCCAAAATCTATAATGCAGGCCCTTAACATGTCTTCAACGACTTGATTTGTCCTTTTTGTCTGTCAATCTATTGGGGGATGGAAAGTAGTGCTGAAGTTGAGCTTCGTACCCAGAGAGTGTTATAGACTCTTCCAAAAATGAGAGGTGAAGCGTGGGTCTCGGTCAGATACGATCGACACGGGAACTCCATGCAATCTAACAGTCTACTTAATATACAAGGCAGTAAGGACATCAACCGACCATCGACTTTTGATAGGCAAGAAATGAGCCGATTTAGTTAGGCGGTCGATAATTACCCAAATTCCATCATGTCTACCTCTAGACTTGGGCAAGCCCATAATAAAAGCCATGCCAATGTCTTCCCACTTCCACTTCGGAATATCTTGTGGATGAAGCTTCCCGGCGGGTTTCTGATGTTCCGCCTTCACTTGTTGACAGGTCAGACAGCGACATACGAAATCTGCTACCTCTCTTTTCATATTAGGCCACCAGAAAGTCCTTTTCAAGTCTTGGTACATTTTGGTGGCTCCAGCGTGGATTGTGTACCTCGATCGATGGGCTTCTTCGAGGACCTTCTTCTTCAACTCGGGATAGCCGAGTACACATGTCCTTTCATGAAATAACAGTCTTCCATCAGGTGCCAGCTTGAACTTTGGTCTCTCATCCAGCTTGTCCCTTATCTCCACTAGTGCAGGATCTTACTCTTGTAGCTTCTGAATTTCTGATAGCAAATTCAGATGTAGACTCATATGGGCTAGAGTAATGCACCCGTCTTGTTCATCAGTGCTAATATTGAGTTTAGAAAATTTCTCTAATAACTTCCATTCTTGAATCATGCAACTGGCCAATATTACTCTCGGCTTTCAACTGAGGGCATCGGCTACAGAATTTCCCTTACCGGGATGGTACTGTATGGTGAAGTCGAACTCCTCGAGATACTCGAGCCAACGCCTTTGCCGCATGTTTAGTTCCTTCTGGGAAAATAGATATTTGAGACTCTTATGATCAGAGTACACCATGAATTGTTCTCCGTAGAGGTAGTGTCTCCAGATCTTTAAGGCAAATACCACTACGGCTAGTTCTAAATCATGCATCGGGTAGTTCTCTTCATGTTTCTTCAGTTGCCGGGAGGAGTATGCAATGACTCTCCCATTTTGCATCAATATACACCCGAGGCCAATACTAGAAGCATCGGTATATACTTCATATTTCTCTCCTTCAATTGGTAATGATAAGACCGGAGCAATGCTCAAAAGATCCTTCAAAGCTTGGAAGCTCTTCTCACAGTCTTCTTTCAACTCATAAGGTACTTCCTTGCGAGTCAATCGAGTGAGAAGAACAGCAATTCTTGAGAAGTCCTTGATAAATTGTCAGTAATAACCAGCTAGCCCTAACAAACTCCAAATTTCCGTTGCATTTGTTGGCCGCTCCCAATTCTTCACGGCTTCGACCTTTGAGAGGTCAACGGAAATTCCGTCCTTTGAAATCATATGGCCCAAGAAGGATACTTCCTCAAGCCAAAACTTGCACTTACTGAATTTGGCATATAGTTTATTTTCCCTCAATATCTGCAATGTCTTCTTAATATGTTCTTCATGGTCTTCTTTAGACTTAGAATAAATAAGAATATCATCGATAAAGACCACAATGAACTGATCTAAGTGAGGCCTGAATATGCTGTTCATTAACTGCATGAAAGCTATGGGGGCATTTGTTAGTCCGAAAGGCATAACGGTAAACTCGTAATGCCCGTACCTGCTTCGGAATGCAGTCCTATGAATATCTTCTTCTTTGATCTTCAGTTGGTGATAACCAGAACAAAGATCGATCTTGGTGAAATATTTAGCTCCAGATATTTGATCGAACTGTTCATCAATCCTTGGCAGTGGGTACTTGTTCTTGATCGTGAGGTAATTTAACTGCCGATAGTTGATGCAGACTCTCATCGATCCGTACTTCTTCTTGACGAATAGCACATGCGCTCCCCATGGGGAAGTACTTTGCCTAATGAAACCCTTGTTCAATAGCTCCATTAATTGTTCCTTTAGCTCCATTAGCTCAGCCGGGGACATTTGGTAAGGTGCCTTGGAAGCAGGTCTCGCTCCAGGGACAAGGTCGATGGTGAATGACACCTCCCGCTCTGGGGGTAAGTCGGGCAGTTCTTCTGGAAAAACATCAGAAAAATCCCGAACTACATGGATGTCTTCATGATTAGACTCCTCGACGTCTGTGGTAGTTACAAATGTAATAAAAGCCATAAAGCCTTTGCCTATAAGTTTACTAGCTCAGAGAGTCGATATAAGAGGTGATCTAGCTCGAGGGCTAATATATACTAGTTCTGGGTAATTCACAAAAGTTACCTTGCTATTTCGGCAATCTACCATAGCTTGGTGGGTGGATAGTGAGTCGGCACCTAGTATAACATCATACTCTTTCATATCTAGAAAAATTAGGTCAACAGGTAGATTATTTCCTTTAACCATAATCTCACAGTTTGGGTAATGATGTGTGAGGTCGGCCTTGTTCCCGATAGGTGTAAATATGACTAAGTCCAACCATTCAGGCTCCTTAGTAAATGCAGCAGCAAATTTCATAGAAATAAATGAATGTGTCGCTCTAGTATCGAATAAAACTTTAGCAGTCTTACAGTAGACGATTAGTGTACCTTCCACGATTCCTCCTTCCGTTGGTTTCATCTCTTGGAGAGCTTGCAGACAGCCTTGCTTCTTAACCGGGAACTTCTCATCTTTGATAGCTTGCTCCTTCATTGGTGGGAAATTTGGGATTCGATGCTCTCGGCTCACACATCAGAGATACAGTCCTAGCTTCATCCAGCATTCCTCGGTCTTATGGCCGACTTTGTCATAGTACTTACAAACTTCCTTGGAAGATGTGGTGGTGGAGAATGGCTTGACATTCTTTTGGAATCTCTTTTGTTTGGAGGACTCCCCTCCACTATAGTACCACTTCTTGTTGAATGATGCTTTAAAATTTCCCGAGCTTGTGACAGGTTCCTTCTTGTCCCTTCCTTGGATCCTCTCTGATAATTCGGTGGCGTCCTCAAGCAACTACGCATGCTAAACCATTTCCGAATAGACTCGGATGTCCATCGGTGCAAGCTGTGTAATATAATGGAGCTGAAGCCCATTGAGAAATCTTTTAGCCTTCATCTTCTCCGTACACACCAAGTGGGATGCATACTTGGATAGTCTCAAGAATTGGGCCTCATACTCGGCCACTTTCAAGGCCCGTTGTTTCAAGGCAGAAAATTCTGTAGCCTTCTTCTCCTAGATATGGTCGGAGAAGTACTTGTTGTTGAAATGCTCAGTGAATTCATCCCATGTGACGTGGTCATCGAGCAATGTTTCTTCCACAGATTCCCACCAACATCGAGCATCCAGCTCTAGTTGGAATATGGCCAGTAGAACCTTCTCCTCGTCCGTGCATTGCATCACCCGAAAAATTCATTCCATTTCCTTTAACCAATTTTCGGCATCCTCGGGGCCAGATGAACCCGTGAACCTTGGTGGGTTCATGTTACGGAAACCCCTGTGGAGATCACCGGCTCCATGGTTGGCACTGCCTTGCGCCACTTGTTGTAGCGCCTGTGTAAGGCCTTGCACGGTGTGCTGCATCTCGCGCCATTGTGCTCTTTCAGCAGCCATGATTCTACAAAAGAGTTTAAGTATAATAAATATCGAGTTTTACTATGAGGTTAAATGTCATTATAGAGCTTAACCCATGGCTCTTCCCATCTCACCGGGTAAGGTATAAATCTATCCTCGGACTTGGGTTTTTCCTAGATTTTAATCATGACTTCAATTTTTTTTCCTAACCTTTTATTTCCTAGGAAATTGAAATCCTAGGCTCTAATACCACGAAGACTGTCACGCCCCGAGCGCGGAAGATACCCGGATGCGTGACGCGTCTATATAGATCGTGTAATTCACATAAAATCAGAGTGCGCATAGTACTCGATAATTTATTGCTAACTCAAAGTTTAACATAATAACATAGTCTAAGATGTCAATTTCTCTACTAAACCGAATGGCAATATCCCAGAATCATTCATTAGGCTACAAGTTTAACAAGTTCCATCTAACTAGATCATAACTGATTCAATTAGATTATACAAGCCCTTAATAATAACAGGAAATACAAAGTAGGACACAATACTAGCTGATGGTACATCACTCGGTATCAGTCCCATCCAGGTGGTGGTCACTATCCAAGTTTCCTGAAAAATGTTAGGGAGCAACTGCATGAGCGAATCGCTCAGTAGGATTTATATCTCAAGTTCTAACAATCTTTAAGTTAATTACAAGTTCATACGGTATAATGATGCATGTTGGACCAAGCAAGAATATCAAGAATTGTATTAAGAGAGTATCACGTGAATATCAATAAGATGTATCAATATGGAACCAGCAAGTAATTGCCAAGTAATTGCACAAATCTTGCCAAGAAGATAATGATCAATATTCAAGCAAGTGATTTCAAGCTCGTGTAATAACAACTAGTGTAATGGAATTGGCTATTTCATTCATTTCATTCAAGCAACTAATTGCCCTTTTCTTGGGCCAAGTAATTCATTTCAAGCAAGTCAAGCATGTCACGAGAGAGTGAGTGAGAATGTCTCAAGTCAAGCAAGTAAGTACTTCGGTGCAATGTCAAACATCGTGGTCAATAAACTCCCATGAGCACAAGTACCTTCGGGTGCTCCTCCAAGGACCAGACCGGGCCCTTATTTGTATGTGTAGCATTTCAAGTATACTTTTTGACATGCACTCTCATTTATATAGCCAATATAGAATTTCAAGCAGTTTACACATTGTAGGAATGTCAGGTAGATTTTTCAAGAATAGAGTTCAAGGACATATCACATGTAAATTATCCACTTGAGATGCATGTCACATAGACAAATCAGGGTTTAGGAGATGGCCCGGGATCATTAGGTAAAGGCTGGACAGCCTTGGGATGGGTCGACCCCATGGGTCGGCCCCTGGCTCTTTGAATTGGGATGGGTCGACCCCATGGGTCGACCCCTGGCTCTTTTAATGTTAATTTAAGTTGAGTTTCATTGAACTGAACTTGTATTCATGTAAGTTTGATTGGGTCAGTGCATTACATTAAGGTCGGTGCATTGCATTAAGGTCGGTGCACGTTTGTGTTTTACTGGCTAAGGTCGATGCTAGCTGTGTCTACCAGCATCTAAGATCGGTGCATGTTTGTCCTATGCATATATATATGAGGTCGATGCACCCATTAGTTCTATGTGATAGGCCGGTGCACATGCCTTCAAGGTCTGTGCACATTCGTGCATATACAAGGTAGGTCGGTGCATGTTCTTGGTCAGTGCACATTCGTGCATATACAAGGTAGGTCGGTGCATGTTCCAGGTCAGTGCACATTCGTGCATATATAAGGTCCGTGCACATAAGGTCCGTGCACATTATGGTATGCACAACATAGTTGCAGGGTTGGCGCAGGTTTCATGCGCATGAGTCTCCAGGTCGGTGCATGTTCCAGGTCGGTGCACCTTTTCGCTCAAGCATATATATATATAAGTGTTAGCGCAGCAAGAGTGATATATAAGAGGGGGGGTGAATAGATCACTCCCAATTTGTAAAAACTTAGGCGGAAAATTACTTCTACTGCTTACGCCCCTCCTGAACCCGCACACAGACAAATGCAAACACAGTCACCAAACAAGACAGTGTAAGTAAATGAGAATGAAGAACTGATCACATGGAAGCAAAGAGACAAGCAGATGGAGAGCGCAGATAATAACAGCAAACCACAGAGGAGGCACTCGATTTTTAGGTGGTTCGATTGCAGTCCGTAATCTACATCCACCCCTCACTCCAACTAGAATGAGGATTCCACTAGACAATGCTAGAACACTGCAGACTCAGTCTACGAACAACATGCTGCCACACAGCTTGAACAACCAAGGGAAACAATTCCCTCAACCAAGCTCTGCTACCCATAGAGCTTGAAACCTGTTCCAGCTACCAGCTAGAACAGAACCGGAGACACCTCTCCCTTCCTCCACACACCGGAGGGAACCTGCTAATGACAACCTGTCACTAGCAACACCAGAGATCACCGATCTATCTTCCTCTGCAACCCAGAGGGAAACCAGAGTAACACTCCCTTCCTCCACACACCGGAGGGAACCTGCTAATGACAACCTGTCACTAGCAACACCAGAGATCACCGATCTTTCTTCCTCTGCAACCCAGAGGGAAACCGGAGTAACACTCCCTTCCTCCACACAGCGGAGGGGAACCAATTCGAATCAGAAGAATGAACAAAATAAAAAGAAAACAAAATAGAAACAAGGACCAACGAAGAAGCAGTCGGTTCTGAAACCAATACAAATGTAGCTTCAAAGGAAGCAATTCATCAAACCACAGACACTGCTCTCTCTCTCTCGAACATACTCCTCTCGGATCTGGACAATGTGGGACTCTCTGCTCTCTCTCTTTTCTGGATCGTGCAGCCTCACTAGAATATCTTCTATTCTTTCTTCTCACGATCTCGCTTCTACTGAAGGATGAAGCTTCATATTTATAGAAGATATTAGGCGTGTGGCTTCCAGGTTCCCGCCCAAGAAATTTTTTCCAGATCATTTGAATTTCGACCACATGGCAACATCCTGACTGGGTTGCCATCCACGTGTCATGTTCATGGTTTCTTGGATCACATGCCAGGTGCCAACCTCGGATCACGTGCCCAATCATCAGCCTGAATCGCCTGCAGACAGAGACAAAAGGAATGTATATACTTAGTTAGTTCAGGCTATTAACACGAGTGTATATACTTCAGAAATAGCAACTGAGTAAGTGTGTACAACGTGAAAGAGTGTATAGACTTAATGAATAAGCGCCACTGAAGGCAGTGTATAGACTTAATGAATAAGCTCGTGAATGGCAGTGTACAGACTTAATGAATAAGCGCATGAATGGCAGTGTATAGACATGTGATGAACAATGCATGAACTAGCCGTACCAATGTGTAGACTTTACATTGCTCAGCCATTGTATAGACTTCATGAAACCTAACCAGTGTACAGACTTGGAACGAGTGTACTGTGAGCACTGAAGACTCAAGTTATAACAACCGAATGTATAGAGTTGTGGTCGGACAACCCAATGTATAGACTTGAAGCCTGAGGCCAATGTTCAGACTTTGATGCCCAACGGCGATGTCTAGACTTCGACAAGCTTGAGCCAGTGTATGGACTTTGCGAGAGTGAGACGATGCATGAGACGCTGAAGGACCGATGTACAGACTCTGAATGTGAAGGCAGGCTGTATAGACTTAAATCGTTTGAAGCGATGTACAGACTTGGTGAGGCTCAAGTAGTGTACAAACTTGTGAAGGCTTCAGCGTTGTACAGACATGGAAGTACCACTGTGGATGTATGGACTTGATGATCCACTGTGGATGTATGGACTTGAGTGAATGAAGCCGATGTACAGACTTGCCGATTCGAAGCCACTGTACAGACTTTGAAGAATAGTTCAATGTATAGACTTGAAGCCCCTGAGCTAATGTTTAGACTTCACGCTTTACAGACTTTGAGCTTTGATCGTTTGAGCAGTATGCAATGTACAGGCTTAGCGATGTACAGACTTGGCCAGGAAAGCGTAGGGAAATGTATGAGTGTATAGACTTGGCCAAGCGTAGGAAAAGATGTGGAGTGTACAGACTTGGTGAAACAAAGTCCAGTGTATAGACTTGGAGAAGCGAAACCGATGTACAGACTTAGAAGGATTTGAACAGGAGAGTGTATGGACTTGGTTCCTATAGTAGTGTATAGAGTTGAAGGTATGACAATCAAGTGTGTAGACTTGAAGCGGTCGGGCAGTGTACAGACTTAGAATATTAAGACCAGTGTATAGACTTCAGTTAGAAGGTGCCCGATGTACAGACTTGAAGATGATATGCCAGTGTACAGACTTAATGATATGAACACTAAGGCATGCTGTACAGACTTACTTGATCAAGCTGATGTACAGACTTTGATACCCAGACAGTCAGTGTTCTGATGGGTCGACGCATCAGCAAGGGTGGGTCGACCCACTACTGTTCATTCTAACTAAGCAGAGTGTAGATAGATGACTAATGAAACATCATATGAACTGTACTCACTTACATGATGAACCAGCATAAATCTAGAGATAGTAGATTGATTTATAGTGTGAGACATCATCAAAACCATAGGGATGCAACAATCTCCCCCTTTTTGATGATGGCAACACTATGAATCAAGCAATATCAAAGTTCAATAAGAAATTAATATCAGCTGCAACAACCAGAGTAAATTCAAGGCATGCTCATGTAAATGAATTAAACATTCCCTACCACACACTCTCATCTCCCCCACAACTCATAAACATATCTTCCCCGAAGCAACATGACTCCCCCAAAGCTCAAGACAAATCCAAGACTCACTGATATTGCAGAACTTCTCTCCCCCTTTGACATCAGCAAAAAGAAATACAGAATGTGTGACAGTGCTGAAAACATGAAGAATAAGGGCAGTAACTTCTTAGTGCAGAAAGTCACGAGTAGGTCTTAAGAGAATAAGTGAGTTTCTAATCTCAAGAGAAGATTCTTTAAACTCTAGTACACAATAGAGAAGTAGAATGATAGAAAAGTTTATCAGCATACATAGTGTATGATTTAGAGCAGGAGTTAACAAGTATGGTCAGATATAGCTGATCATTCAACTATCCCACAAGACAGCAAGAGACGAAATCAGAGAGGTGTTCTCAAGGTATTGAGGATAAGCAATCCATTAGTTGCATAACAACAAGGAATTTTTTTCTTTTTGAGATGATTTTCAAGAAGATCAATGAGTAAGTTGGTAGTTCACTCCTTTGACATTAGGGAGACACCTTGATTAGAGGCCTGAATCCCCAGTTACTTAGAGTGAGTACCTCATTACTTCCTTCCTTTTTTTTATTAAGGAAAAGAGTTAGTAACTGTGGCTTTTGACATGAGGAAACACCTTGATTAGAGGCCAGAGTCCCCAGTTACTCACCAGCAAGCCACCATTGCTCTGTCATGTCTTTTCATTCATTTTAAGCATTTGACACCTCATGACATGGGAGAAATATTCATTTCATTGATGAAGCTCCCAATTTCTCAGTGATCAAAACAGAACATGTTTGTTCAGTTAAGCCCTTGAGTTAAAGAGATAGAATGATTGAAAACAATACCAGAAGGACTACTTCTTGAATTGAGTCTTGAAGTTTAGATTTCAAGCTGATTGGGTCAGATATCAAGACATACAGGTTTTGGCCTGAACCAGAATCAATGACAATGTAGGAAGATATACTTTATGCAATTAGTCCAGATCTCTGAAGGAGTACCAAAGGAAAGATTCTAACTGGATTTTAGAGTCACTGACTTATAGACTTAAGAGATAAGTGACACTCTACTGTCTGAGAGAACCACACTAGATCAGTCATGCAAGACCAGCAAAGTTACACATCTGGACAGTCCTTTTGAATCTGTCAAAGAACTTCTCCTCTCACACAACAACTCAGCTCCCCCTAAGACATAACATTCCTCAATGAAACAATCCAGCATAATCTCAAAGCTTCCCCTCACTCAAAGCATTCCTGAAAGCTAACCAGCAGACATTCTGAACTCCCACTTAAACTAGCATGACATAAGGCTAAACATCAGACAAACACAACTCCCTCTCACAATAAGAACATGCTTCATAATTAAGACAATTTGTATAAGACTAATTCTCTTCTCAATGTGGTGAATTTTTCATTATCTAGAGGTTTTGTGAATATGTCAGCAATCTGATTATCTGTGCCTACATGAATCAGTTCAAAATTATTCTTAGACACCTCATCTCTTATAAAATGATGTCTTATCTCTATGTGCTTGGTTCGTGAATGCAAAACAGGATTTTTAGCATTATTGATGGCACTAGTATTATCACAGTAGATTGGTTTGCACCCCAGGTCTACTTGGTAGTCCTGAAGCTGGTGTTTAATCCATATGACTTGTGTTCCATAACTCCCTGCAGCCACATATTCAGCTTCTGCAGTGAGAGGGCCACAGAATGTTGTTTGTTGGAGCCCCAAGACACTAAATACCCACCCAAAAATTCACAATGACCACTAGTGCTTTTCCTGTCTAGTTTACAGCCTGCATAATCAGCATCTGTGTATGCAACTAAGTTAAATGTGTGTGATGCAAGAAACCATAAACCAAGATAATGAGTAGCTGACAAATATCTGAAAATTCTTTTAACTGCAGCTAAGTGTAATTCAGTAGGTCTAAACTGATACCTTGCACACATTCCTACACTGAATTGTATATCAGGTCTAGAGGCTGTCAAGTAAAGAAGTGATCCAATCATACCTCAATAAAGTTTGGCATTCACTTCTTTACCTGTCTCATTTGCATCCAGTGAGGTATTGGTGCCCATGGGTGTTGTAATGTGCTTTAAGTTTTCCATACCAAACCTCTTGAACAGTTCCATTGTGTATTTGGTTTGGTTGATGAAGTACCCGTCCTCTAGCTGTTGTACCTGCAATCCAAGAAAATATTTTAGTTCACCAACCAAGCTCATTTCAAATTCAGCAGATACCATGGTAGAAAATTCATCACATAGTTCATGCTTAGTTGATCCAAATACAATGTCATCTACATATACCTGAACTATGATGAGATCTCTATTTATGCCCTTGGTAAATAAAGTTTGATCAACTTTACCTCTTTTGTAGCCCTTGCTGATCAGAAATTCAGTCAATCTTTCATACCATGCTCTTGGAGCCTGCTTTAGACCATACAAGGCTTTGTTTAACCTGAAAACTTGGTTAGGTTGAGGAGAGTATTGAAATCCAGGAGGTTGTTCAACAAAAACTTCTTCTTTAATGACTCCATTTAAAAAGGCACTTTTAACATCCATTTATTGGAGTTTTATATTCTTTGAACAAGCAAAGGCAAGCAACAATCTTATAGCTTCCATCCTAGCAAAAGGTGCATAGGATTCATCAAAGTCTACACCGAATTCCTGACAGTAGCCTTTGGCTACTAATCTGGCCTTATTCCTCGAGATGATTCCATCTTCATTCATCTTATTTTTGAACACCCACTTGGTTTCTATGATATTAATACCATATGGTCTTGGGACAAGCTCCCAGACATTATTCCTTTCAAACTGACCTAATTCCTCACACATAGCATTGACCCAAGCTTGATCAGCCAAGGCCTCTTCTACTGTTTTAGGTTCAATTTGTGAGACAAAAGCAATTAAGTCATCATTATTCACATTTCTAAAATGAGACCTAGTCCGGAGAGGATCTTCAGGATGGCCTATGACATTATCTAATGGATGGTCTTTAAGAAATCTAACATTTGTTGAAGACTCACCTGTTTCTCTTGGCCCTTCCTGATTGGGGGAATTTGTTTCTCCACTCGGCTGCGTCTTCTCTTCTTCTTGTTGGTCATCTAAAAATTCCCCATCATGATTGAATCCCTGTCAAGATTTTCAACATTAGAAACATCTTTCTTTTCACTAAAAAGGATGTGTGGAGACTCTTCCACTTTCTGATCTGATATGTTAAATACCCTATATGCCCTTGACACTTCAGAGTAACCCAAGAATATTCCTGGGGAGCTTTTAGCTTCAAACTTGTCTAAATCTTTCTTATCATTGTTATGAATAAAACATTTTGCTCCAAAAATTCTGAAATGAAACAAGTTTAGTTTCTTACCTTTTAGAAGTTCATAGGGTGTTTTCTTGTGAATGGGTCTTACCATGGCCCTGTTGATTATGTAAGTTGTTGTATTGGTCGCTTCTGCCCAAAACATTCTAGGTAATCTACTTTCAATCAACATGGTTCGGGCCATCTCCACCACAGTTCTACTTCTTTTCTCCACAATCCCATTCTGTTCAGGTGTCCTGGGAGAAGAAAACCTGTGAGTTAGTCCCTCTTTTTCACAAAGATCAGTAAACATGAAGTTTTCAAACTCACCTCTTTTAGTGAAAGATTCCTCATCTAAGTCTACAATGTAGACATTATTAATCTTGTTGGCTACAAATTTAACCACATCAGAATTTGTTTCAAGGATTTTGCATGAACTATCATCAAATACAACCCTGTGACCCCTGTCACATAACTAACTAATGCTAATCAGGTTGTGTTGAAGCCATTCCACAAGTAAGACTTTTTCAATGGAGTTTGTGGAAGACTTACCTACTGTACCAACTCCAATTATTTTACCTTTGTTCTTTCCTCCAAACTTGACCAGACCCCCTGGTTTCATCTCTATCTTGCTAAACTTGGATCGGTCTCCTGTCATATGCCTGGAGCAGCCACTGTCGAGGTACCACTTGTTGTCGTCAGCTGCCAGGCCGACCTACACAAATACATCAAGCAGAGTGATTTGGAACCCAAGATGAGTTGGGTCCAAGGACATTGTTCAAATCTCTGATCAAGTGTTTAGGTATCCAGATTTGCTTCAGCATGGTTTTCTCTGGCACCTTCCTTTCTGGTTTATTAAAGTTGAATCCAGCTGGACTGGAGAATTGAGTTCTATTCCATTCATTAGTCTTCCTATTCCTAGGAAATTTCCTGTAAGCTTGTTGATTAACATATTTTTGACCATGAAAATTATCTCTCCAGTAGGTCCTGTTTGGACCCATCTGATTGTTGTAATTCCAGCTCTTATTCTGATTCACTTTCTTGGTCCATCTACCATTTGTGTTCTGGTGAGTGGGCTTAGTGATATTCTTCATAAAATTCATTCCCATCTTAAATGGTTGTCCAGCACTGGTTTTTGTGTTTTCTTTAGGACTTTGAATTCCCTTAGTGCTGTTTGAGCTGGATGGTGTGTCCAGCTTCTCTTTTCCCTTCTCTGGGCAGAAGGTGATGGTCTTGAATTGCAAGGGTCTCTTATTGGTTGGGTCATAGCCTAGACTTATTGAAATTGACCCTAGTCCCTAGTATAGCATCTAAACTAGTTTTTCCTTGGATAAACTTTTCTAAGACTTTCTATTTGTCTTCCAGCTCCTTTTGAAGGGACTCAGAATTTTTTAGGAGTTCAACATTTACTTTCTTCACAGCTTCATATTTCTCTGAGTTCACTCTAATTTCATTCATGCTTTCTTCAATTTTAGTTTTGAATTCATTGAGCTGATTTTGACTTTCTTGAATTTCTCCCTTGAGATTATCATTTTCTTTTCTTAGTGAGGTCATTTCTTCTAGTTGTTTTTTTGCTTCTCATTTTCCTCACAGACCTGAGTTTGTTCTTCAACATTTGTGTTAAATTTTCTTTTCAGAACTTTGTGCTCTTTACTAAGAGAATTAAATTTATCTAACAATTCACCATAAGCATCCTCCCCGTCATCAATTGAGAAAACTTCAAAAGCATTTATTACCTCCTCTTCACTATTTGCCATAAGGCAAATTCCATCTTCATATTCTTCTGAGGAAGTGTCTTCGGGATCTTCTTCTTCCTCGCTCCATGTGCAGACCATCGTCTGTGGCTTCTTCTTCTTCTGCACCTTTGTGTTCTTCTTCTGAAGATAGGGACCCTTCTTCTAGAGGTTTGGGCATTCGCCTTTCATATGTCCCTGTTTGTCACAATTAGAACAAGTCAATCTCTTAGGATTTCTATCCCTGTAACTAGTAAATTCAGCATTCTTATTAAAAGAGTGTGGCTTCTTCTTCCTAAAAGCCTTTCCCTTTTTCTTCAAAAATTTTCTGAACTATCTAGTGAGCATTGCCTGCTCCTCCTGGTCAAGATTTGAAAAACCTTCAAGCTCGGACTCGGACTCGGGGCTACTGCTGCTGCTCCCGCTGTTGCTACCCTTGTTGCGGGATGCCCTTAGAGCCACATTCTTAGCCTTCCTATCACTTCCTTCTCCAGCTCCTTTGAAATTCATCTCATAGGTCATAAGGGATCCTATGAGTTCATTCACAGTCAAGGTAGTCAGATCTTTTGACTCCTCAATCACAATGGCCTTAGTGTGCCATGCCAGGGATAAAGATCTAAGAATTTTCCTGACTATATCTGCCTCAGCAAGATCCTTCCCTAGCCCCTTAAGTGTGTTTGTGATCAAGGACAACATGTCATACATTTCAGTAATATTCTCCTCTGCATTCATCCTAAACATTTCATAATTGGAAGTGTAGAGGTTTACCTTCGAGGCTTTCACTTGAGTTGTACCTTCATAGATCAATTGCAGCTCATCCCACATTCGCTTGGTAGTCTTGTAGGCAGATATACGGGCATATTCCTCTGGATGAACAACACACTGGATGATGTTCAGCGCCGTCCAGTTGAGTGAAGATAGCTTGACATGGTCATCTGTCCAAGCATCCTCGTTTGGTGGCAGATCATATGGCCCCACAGTAATTACTCTCCGCAGTTTATGGCTCTGAGCCCTGATAAACACTTACATCATGTTCTTCCAAAACAGATTGTTACTACCATCAAAATACGGAGGGCGACTAATGGATTGACCTTCGGCCATGAAGGTTCTAGGACCACTGGCATTTCCTTGACCGTTCGTCCACATGGCGTAAACCTGCTCTGATACCAAATGTTAGCGCAACAAAAGTGATATAGAAGGGGGGGGGATGAATAGATCACTCCCAATTTGTAAAAACTTAGGTGGAAAATTAATTCTACTGCTTACGCCCCTCCTGAACCCGCACACAGAGAAATGCAAATGCAGTCACCAAACAAGACAGTATAAGTAAATGAGAATGAAGAACTGATCACATGGAAGCAAAGAGACAAGCAGATGGAGAGCGAAGATAATAACAGCAAACCACAGAGGAGGCACTCGGTTTTTAGGTGGTTCGATTGCAGTCCACAATCTACATCCACCCGTCACTCCAACTAGAATGAGGATTCCACTAGACAATGCTAGAACACTGCAGACTCAGTCTGCGAACAACATGCTGCCACACAGCTTGAACTACCAAGGGAAATAAATCCCTCAACCAAGCTCTGCTACCCACAGAGCTTGAAACCTGTTCCAGCTACCAGCTAGAACAGAACCGGAGACACCTCTCCCTTCCTCCACACGCCGGAGGGAACCTGCTAATGACAACATGTCACTAGCAACACCAGAGATCACCGATCTCTCTTCGTCTGCAACCTAGAGGGAAACCGGAGTAACACTCCCTTCCTCCACACACCGGATGGAACCTGCTAATGATAACCTGTCACTAGCAACACCAGAGATCACCGATCTCTCTTCCTCTGCAACCCAGAGGGAAAACGGAGTAACACTCCCTTCCTCCACACACCGGAGGGGAACCAATTCGAATCAGAAGAATGAACAAAATAAAAAGAAAATAAAATAGAAATAAGGACCAACGAAGAAGCAGTCGGTTCTGAAACCAATACAAATGTAGCTTCAAAGGAAGCAATTCATCAAACCACAGACACTGCTCTCTCTCTCTCAAACATACTCCTCTCGGATCTGGACAATGTGGGACTCTCTGCTCTCTCTCTTTTCTGGATCGTGCAGCCTCACTAGAATATCTTCTATTCTTTCTTTTCACGATCTCGCTTCTACTGAAGGATGAAGCTTCATATTTATAGCAGATATTAGGCGTGTGGCTACCAGGTTCCCGCCCAAGAACTTTTTGCCAGATCATTTGAATTTCGACCACATGGCAGCATTCTGACTGGGTTGCCATCCACGTGTCATGTTCCTGGTTTCTTGGATCACGTGCCAGGTGCCAACCTCGGATCACGTGCCCAATCATCAGCCTGAATCGCCTGTAGGCAGAGACAGAAGGAATGTATATACTTAGTTAGTTCAGGCTATTAACACGAGTGTATATACTTCAGAAACAGCAACTGAGTAAGTGTGTACAACGTGAGAGAGTGTATAGACTTAATGAATAAGCGCATGTGAAGGCAGTGTATAGACTTAATGAATAAGATCATGAATGGCAGTGTACAGACTTAATGAATAAGCGCATGAATGGCAGTGTATAGACATGTGATGAACAATGCATGAACTAGCCTTACCAATGTGTAGACTTTACATTGCTCAGCCATTGTATAGACTTCACGAAGCCTAACCAGTGTACAAACTTGGAACGAGTGTGCTGTGAGCACTGAAGACTCAAGTTATAACAACCGATTGTATAGAGTTGTGGTCGGACAACCCAATGTATAGACTTGAAGCATGAGGCTAATGTTTAGACTTTGATGCCCAACGGCGATGTCTAGACTTCGACAAGCTTGAGCCAGTGTATGGACTTTGTGAGAGTGAGACGATGCATGAGATGCTGAAGGACCGATGTACAGACTCTGAATGTGAAGGCAGGCTGTATAGACTTGAATCGCTTGAAGTGATGTACAGACTTGGTGAGGCTCAAGCAGTGTACAGACTTGTGAAGGCTTCAGCATTGTACAGACATGGAAGTACCACTGTGGATGTATGGACTTGATGATCCACTGTGGATGTATGGACTTGAGTGAATGAAGCCAATGTACAGACTTGCCGATTCGAAGTCACTGCACAGACTTTGAAGAATAGTTCAATGTATAGACTTGAAGCCCCTGAGCTAATGTTAGACTACACGCTGTACAGACTTTGAGCTTTGATCGTTTGAGCAGTATGCAATGTACATGCTTAGCGATGTATAGACTTGGCCAGGAAAGCGTAGGGAAATGTATGAGTGTATAGACTTGGCCAAGCATAGGATAAGATGTGGAGTGTACAGACTTGGTGAAACAAAGTCCAGTGCATAGACTTGGAGAAGCGAAACCGATGTACAGACTTAGAAGGATTTGAACGGGAGAGTGTATGGACTTGGTTCCTGTAGCAGTGTATAGAGTTGAAGGTATGACAATCGAGTGGGTAGACTTGAAGCGGTCGGGTAGTGTACAGACTTAGAATATTAAGACCAGTGTATAGACTTCAGTTAGAAGGTGCTCGATGTACAGACTTGAAGATGATATGCCAGTGTACAGACTTAATGATATGAACACTAAGGCATGCTGTACAGACTTACTCGATCAAGCTGATGTACAGACTTTGATACCCAGACAGTCAGTGTTCTGATGGGTCGACGCATCAGCAAGGGTGGGTCGACCCACTACTATTCATTCTAACTAAGCAGAGTGTAGATAGATGAACTAATGAAACATCATATGAACTGTACTCACTTACATGATGAACCAGCATAAATCTAGAGATAGTAGATTGATTTATAGTGTGAGACATCATCAAAACCATAGGGATGCAACAATCAGGTCGGTGCTAGTCTGTGTTGTTAAGCTATTATGCATAGCTAAGGTCGATGCTAGTTCCATTGCTCATCTACTGAGGTCGACGCTAGTAGTGATGTCATGCAGAAGCCGATGCTAGATTGCATCGCTCATTTACTAAGGTCGACGCTTGTGGCGAGGTCATATAAAGGTCGGTGCAAGTGGTGCATGCATGAGCATGGGTCGGTGCAGGTTTAGGTATCAAATGCATATAGGGCGGTGCACATTATGGTCTGCACAGCATAGTTGCAGGGTCGGTGTAGGTTTCATGCGCATGAGTCTCCAGGTTGGTGCATGTTGTAGGTCGGTGCACCTTTTCGCTCAGGCATATATATATAAGGTCGATGCTAGTCTGTGTAGTTAAGCTATTATGCACAGCTAAGGTTGATGCTAGTTGCATTGCTCATCTACTGAGGTCGACACTAGTAGTGATGTCACACAGAGGTCGATGCTAGATTGCATCGCTCATTTACTGAGGTCGACGCTAGTGGCGAGGTCATACAGAGATCAGTGCAAGTGTTGCGCGCATGAGCATGGGTCGGTGCAGGTTTAGGTATCAAATGCATATAGGTTGGTGCACATTTTTTGTGTGCATAAGTGAGGGTCAGTGCATGTTCTAGTTTGCCTAGGGTCGGTGCATGTTTTCCTCTTCTTACATAAAGTGTGCGAAGGCTCCAGGTCGGTGCAAGCTTTGTTAGCGTAGGTGTAGGTCTCAAAGCAAGGTCAGTGCATATTGCGCCCTGTGCAGGTCAAGGTCAGTGCAAGTTTGCCCCGTGCATGAACTAGGGTCTATGCTAGCCATGCATAGGTCGATGCTAGTTTGCCTTGGTGAACTAAGGTCGATGCTAGCCTCTCATTGCATCCATACTGAGATCGATGCTACCTCAATGTGCCTGCGCAGAAGGAAGGTCAGTGCATGTTTCACTAGCACAAGACCAAGGTCGGTGCATATTTTTGCCTTCAACACTGCCAAGGTCGGTGCATGCTTTGTCTTATGCCATATAAGGTCGATGCACATCACTGTAGCATACATACCAAGGTCCAAGCACATTGTGGCTAGAACCCAAATAAAGTCTGTGCACATTTCACCTTCGGCACACAAGTCCATGCACATTACTGTTCACGCATACATATAGGGTCTGTGCACACTTATATGCTGGATGTTGTGAGGTCGGTGCATCTTTTGCTTATGCGTTGGTGTAGGTCTTAACACAAGGTCGGTGCATGTTCTATTCTAACGCACGCTACTAGGGTTGGTGCATGTTTGGCCCTCGCACAAGGTAGGTTGGTGCAGATCACTATTCATGCGGTCCAGGGTCGATGCTAATCTAGGCCAAATGCATAAGACAGGGTTGATGCAGATCACTATTGATGTAGAGCTCATGGTCGGTGCAGCTTCTGCTGCGAGCTCAAAGTTGGTGCAAGTCACTATTTGATGCAGGGCTCAAGGTCGGTGCAGCTTCTGCTGCGAGCTTAAAGTCAGTGCAAGTCACTATTGATGCAGGGCTCAAGGTCGGTGTAGCGTTTGCTACGTGCACGGGTGTGGCCGCACTTTTCGACGCGCTCATTTGTTTGTTTCTTTAAGTCGGTTTATTCGATGGGTTTATTCGTCTATTAAGTGCGTGGGTGTGCCAGTCACCTGGTGACGATTTATTGTGCGCTCGATCTGACTAATCAGACGATTGTGTGGTTCGTGTCGGGACAAGAACCCGCCATGCCATAAAGGTCACGGCGTCATTTACATCCCCTCGGAGAGGGGAACACCCTTGATTAATCGCCGGGAAAAGGGGCCTCAAGGCTAGAAAATTAGTTACATGAAAAGTCTATTAGGAAGCATTGAAATCCCCGTACGGGGGTGAGAAGAAAGGATTCGAGATCATGTCGGTCGTGTATTGACCATTTGATGTTCGGACGAGTGTTCGGCTTGAGAATCGCGTAATCGTCACGGGAAAACCGGAGCATATGTATTTCGCGATGCGACAAATTTATTGTTCGGAGGAACATGAAATATTCAGTTAAATCCCAGTTAGAGGGGTCGGAAACTGATAAGTTTGTCGGCCCGGTGCAAGATCAAGCTAAGACCATATTACGGTGGGCCACGCACGGTCGAAGTCAGGCTCACGTGGGCATCGTTACTATTTTCGGTGCCGAAGGGCAGCGGGAAAGTGTCCCGGGACTAGATTCTAAAACAAAGATGTGTATAGAGACAGTTGGCTATAGGCCTAGGATGTGGGTCAGGCGATGACCATGGTTGGGGCGAACCCAAGGTCCGAACGTGACTCACGAAGGTCTTATTGATATTCCCACACGTAGGGTTCGGGGAAGACGAGAGCCGTCTCGTTCCATTTGGATTTTTTCGGTCATACACGGACCATTTTACGTTCGGACAAAGGTCCGTATAGAAAACAAGATGGTGACGGGTGTGAATCCGCGTAAATGTCTGCTGTGAGTATGGAAAGTTTAATGCAAATGCGGTATTAGATCCCGTTATATATATCGGTCACTAACGGACCATTCTTTGTTCGGACGAGAGTCCACATTTGAAGCATCAAAGACGACGATAAACCGTACGAATGTCTGCCGCGAGTACGGCAAGTTTAATGGGATTACGGGATTAGATCTCGATAGAAGTGGTGAAGTTGATGGACTATTGGCCCGAGATGGTTTCAAACTATGGCCATGTCAGGGATTCCGAGGTCCACATCTGATACCATGGGGCATCGTTACTTTTCTCTTCATACACAGTCCGAGGGAGTGAACTGTTCGGTGTAGAGCCCGAACTCGCCATCGTGCGCCCTCGTACGCGGATCGACCTACGCGGTCAGGTCGCGGAGCCCCCGGAACAAAAATTTGATTATGGAAGGGGGAAAATTTTGATTATTTTTATTCATTAGCTTCAAGTCTTTTTTTTAGTTAATCACCTTCTTTTTTAACGAGGCACGCCGGTTTCACGAAGCAAATGGGCGCGCCGGTTAAAGGGGATGCCAAGGGGCGCGCTGGTTTAAGAAGAATGCCAAGGGAGGAATGGGCGCGCCAGATAAGGGACCGGTGGAATGGGCGAGCCGGATAAGACCAAGAAGAGGGGCGTGCCGGATTTGCAGGATGAATAGTGAGGCGCGCCGGATCAAGGCTCGAATAGTAGTGAGGGGTGCACTATTCATCCCAAGATTTCGAGAGTGGTTTTGAGTGTAGAGTTAAACCGGCACGGGGGGTGAGCATGCCGGATTAGCCCGCGCCGATAAGGTCACGTCGGGATAGCTTATGTGGGTTTTATTTCATTCTTGTTTGTTATGTTTCTTCTTTCTGTCACCCCTGGGTTGATTAGTTTGTTCATCCAATTGATGGATTAGCTTTGTGGAGAGAAGATTTAAGTATTTTGATTGTTTGTCAAGCTGACTTAGCATGAGGATTCAAGTGTTTTATTCAAAGGGGTTTTCTTATTTGGGCATTTTCTGACAGGGAGAACTTTAGTTTGTTTACCTCTATGTGCGTTCGTTCTTAGTTTTTATTGTTCAAGTTCCTGGCGAAAGTTGGGTAGCATCTCCCCCGAACTGAAGCTTGCCAGAGATAAGTAGAGGAACACCAAACGGATTGCTCCAGGGTGAACCTCAAAACTCGGAGTGAGGCCTCCGTTAACCCATAAGTGAGTGTGGAGACTCGAGGACTAGCCTTCAAGAGTTCCAGCAGCTCACTGGTGATGATTTCGTAAGCGGGACGAATGTGTGCCATGAGAGGCAGCCACGAATGTTCACCCTTCTGACGGGTTCCTCCCAAGGCTATGCTACGTAGAAGCAAGCTTGGAAGGGCCCTGGGTGAGTAGAAGATAAGGAGAAAGGGGAGGGAACTAGAAGAACACCATATGTTACAAAAAAAGCTTTTTCTTTTATTCATTCGTGGAGGGAAAGACAACGGGGAATCTATCCTAAAGCAAAAATGGCGAATACATCACAGAGAAAGGAAGAAATACATCTATGGGGGAGGGGGAATGGAGCACAAGCTCCTCCCCCTCCGAGCTCACCTCTCTTCTCTCACGCTCAATCTCTCTTCTTCTTCACCTAGCAGGCACAGGGATGGGAGCTTCTTTTCTTCGGGTGGCCTTTTCTTCTCATTGAGTTTCTTCTTCTCTTCAGGTGTCGGCTTCCTTTCCTAATGGCCAGCCAGGGGGGAGTCCAGTCTCTCCTCCCTTCTCCAGTGGAGCAGGTAGAGTATATATGGAACAGACAGTGGGGGAGAAAACTCTCGCCACCTCTGCCTTGTTCACAACAACGTTGTTGTTGTGCTGGATGATGCTGATTCGTGCCATACACTGGCGCTCATCCTAGGACGGGATGTTCGCAGGTCTGCCGGGAGATCTGCTGCCGCTTCTCCATCGTGGATGCATGCCTTCGCCGTTGATGCCGATGCACTGTCGAACGGATGCGGAGACAGAGCTCGATAGCATTGAATGCTATGCCCCCTAGAACCTGCCCCAAATCTAATAGGAGAACAGAGTATCGGGTGGCAGATGGGACAGAATGGGGTTAAACCTATGCGGCCAGGGGGCGCGCCGGATAACCATAGTAAAGAGGGTGCGCCGGTTTAAGGCCAGTTGGAGGGGCGCGCCAGTTTAAGGCCCAAGCAAGGGCGAATGGGAAATGGGGCGCGCCGGTTTTAGGGGCGTCGGATTAGGATGTTGAAGGGGCGTGCCGATTTAGAGCGCACCGGTTTAAGGCCCTTCCACGCCGTTTTAAGCATCAAATGGATTCTTTTTGAAGTCGCAACCATTTATTCGAATGTTGGCGCACCCGGAGTGTTCTAGTTGCAACGTATGGCCTTCATAATATTCCATTTGCAGCCTCTGGGGCTCAGTCCCAGACTTTGCATGACTTTCGATGCATGCCGAGACCATGCCGGAGTTCTTGACTTTTCTCTGATTCAGCTTTCGGCATGGCCGGTCGGAGTGTTGTAGCTGTATCTTCCGCCTTGGGGGCTTCATTAACGGGTAGCGGACCACCAAGCGGGTTCTCGTCCTGATCGGGCGAGGCATGAGGTTTATTCAGATTTCCTGTCTTCGACTCGCACATAGACGCGAATGCCGTATGATCATCACCATCATTTTTGACGTCTACAACGGGTCGGTGCAGCTTTGCTGCGTGCACGGGTCAGTGCAACTTTTGCTGCATGCATTACAGGGTCGGTGTAACCTTTGTCCAGCACTAAACCATGGTCGGTGCAACTTTTGCTACATGCATTACAGGGTCGGTGTAACCTTTGTCTAGGACTAAAACATGGTCGGTGCGTGCAAGTTTTGGGTCTATGCATAATGAAGTCTGTGCATGTTTTCAAATTTACAAGGCATGAAGTATGAGCACCTTCACATGAGGTTGGTGCACATTTTTACAAGTCTAAGCATATGTGGATTTTTAAGTCTAATCCTATACATGGGTCTGAGCATGTTTTCATATCCAAGCATGTATTAGATGTGGGCATCTTTTCTAAAGTGGCATGCTATAGTCGGTGCATATTTTAATTGTTGATACTAATTACATAACTTATTGTTCATGATTTATATAATATTCACAGAATCAGGAAGTAGAGATATGGCTAGACATGGACAAATAGCAAGATTTGCAAGATCATGTTCATACAATATTTTTAAGATTTAATTTCATAGATACGAATTTTAAAACATGGGGTAATTTATAGGAATTAAAATGGAATAACATAGAGAATCCATGTGAACGTAACTACCTTATACATGCATGTCACCCTATTTAACTACTAATTAGGCCAGATCTTGAGAACACCTACCTCTTAGGAGCGATACACATGGTACAGGTGGTAGGAATAAAGAAATCCAAGCAAGCCCTTCCTCGTCTCTGCGGCAGAGCTTCAGAGAATAACTAATAAGAGAAGCACACGTTCTCCACGTTCTCCGCCGTAAAGCTCATGCAGTCAGACGTAGAGTGACGGAAGAAGACGCTCATTCATGTCTTCAGAAGAAGAAGAGGATGACGATAGTAGCTCCTACCTACGCAAAGGGGAGTATAATTATAGTGAAATTAAATTGCCCACACAAAGCAAATGTTTATTGTCTTGTGGGTCAAGGTGGAGAGCAAGACCCTACAGCCTTGCCATCCTATCCCAAAGATAGTGCCTTGCCAGCAATAAGTTGTCAGGCAAGGAGATGTTGTCACAGCAGATCTGCTGCCAGGTCAAAAGAGGTTATAGGAAATGGAAAAACATAAGGGTCCATGGCCAGGGAAAAAGAAGCAATTAATGCTTCAATCCATTGAATCCATTGTTGGGAAAAAGGGGTTCGCTGCTAGCAGAAAAAGCATGTCATTGTCTCCACCAAGCTCTAGTGGTTGAGGGGTCCCTATGCAAAGGCGTCCTGGCCATGTGCGCCATTTATCTGGGCTTCAGACCATTGTTGGTCCCTCCTCACGTGGGTAATGGTTTATGACATATATATATGTATTCATTTTTAATGGTGGGGTTAATCCTTTGGGCCCTTCATATATATATTTATTTTGCTAAAAAAGAAAATGGCGGATGCAAGAATTGAACCATGGACACACATTGAGGTAACATATCACGTAACCAACTACACTAAGAAGTCACTTTAACAGGTGAATATACGTAAAATGACTTTGGGTATTCTAACCTCTTATTTAACGTTCCTATATAGTTATCTTCTAATAGAGTTATGTAAAGTTTTTATTTGTTTGGGGAAAAAGTCTACGTATTATTTTTATACGGGGTGCTACAGTAACATCCTCGCCAGGTTCGGCGTTCCTCATGACATCCTCATCGACAACGGACCACAGTTGACATCGCAGGAGCTCCGTGACATGTGTGGTAAATACGGTATTAACTTGCATTATTCATCTCCATATTACCCACAAGGAAATGGACAAGATTAAGCTACAAACAAAACTCTCAATAGAATTATCAATAAAACTTGCAAGTCTTATCATTATTTTGATCGGCCAGACCACCACGTTGAGGCCCTCTGGGCTTACCGCACTTCTGTCCGAACTCCCACTGGTCAAACCCTGTACGCGCATACTTTTGGGACAAAAGTGGTTTTACCATACGAAATATTTGTTCCTCACTAAGAGTGCAGCTGGATCCCGAGCTCGACCCCGAGAAACGCCGATAATACCTTTTGGCCCAGGTGGAACTATTAGATGAGAAACGGATGATCGCGGCCGATCACGCTCAAGTATATTGCAAGAGAATTGCACGTCATTATGCAAAGAAAGTTCTGGAGAGAAAATTCAGGGTAGGTGAACTGGTTGTAAAGGGGAAACTTACTAAAGCCACCGGCCTTAAAGCAAAATTCTAAGAAAATTGGGAAGACCCTTTTGTCGTCAAAGAAGTCTACTCAGGCAATGCTTACAAGCTAGTGGACTCCGAGGGAATAGAACTCACATATCCATGGAATGGGGTATACCTTAAGAAATTCTATTCATGAGACCTTGTACATAGCTATTCCAAAAAAAGTGTCTTTTTATTTTTTGTACAGAGAAAAATCAACGCCTGGTGATCATCACGTAGTCCAAATTCATTGCATCATCCCTTCATGCTAGACAGTGACCGTCAAGATGTGGTAAGTGTCGAGTCTTGGTCTACCAGAGCCGTGGAGACCCCTATCCAGTCACGTCGGTCTATGTTTTAGAAGGAAGACAATGCATACGTGCACATGTTTTCTCAAAATGGGTAGCATCTCCTCTGGTGGGGTTCCACCCTGAAGGCCTCGAGAAAAGCGATAATCTTTATTCTCTTCCTTGTCGACCAAATGAGACAGCCGACGCCCTTAAAACATTGAGTATGCGAGGATCGAAGCATGAGATCCTTAAGGCAAGAGTAGGATCCATCCCCTCGAACCTGGGTCAGAGCACGAGAAGAGGGCAGTGTCCCCGCAGGCACGAAAAGGGAATCCGAAAGTAAAATGATGATATTTCTCTCCCAAAAGAAAAAGAAAAAAAAATAAGAAAAAAAAGTGTGGCAAAGCTACATGAAAAGCCTTGTTGTGGCCGTGCCTGACCCTGGTAGATGAAACCCTTCTCAAAGCCAAAAGGGGCATCAAAACGTCAAATGCTTAAGTATTGGTCTGAAATTACCCGAAAGGAGAAAGTCGAGTAGGTCCCCAGCCAGCTCGCCGGTTTAACGGTTTTGTCGGTCCTCTCAAGAGGTTTATCCCCTACATTCTTCCTTCTCCCTCCAAAAGATGAAAGCTCAACGGAAGTCCTGAAGGGAGAGTCCTACCAAGGGTGCAACCTTATTTTTAAATACAAACATGAACACACAAGTTGTCTTCTTCGAAAAACAAAGCCCTTGCTGCGAAGGGGTCTCAATGTTTCTGGCCGGTCAAGACCCCTATTTACCACCTTTAACGATTTCTTATATTACCTCGGGCTTAGGTCAATGCAAGCGCGTCACCAATAGGTGCGACGGTGTCTGATTCTGGGTCAGCGTCACGCGGTTGACCGTTCGGGTTCCAAGGTGTTCCATTATATACCATCTAGGGTTGTGAGGAAATAGACCTGGGTCGGGCAAATCATTTACCTCGAACGTTTGTTGGGTGTATCCCTGTGGTCGAAAGCAACTTGGAGCCTAAGCGTGGCATGACGGTATTGTCATCAGGGTAAGACTTAACCGGCAGGACTATCATTCGAGGAGTCTAGAGGCCCAAATCAACCTAGATGTGCGCTCAGGATACCTAGGAGGTAATATAGAAAACCCCTGTCTCCATACAGGTCAGGTGCCCCATGGGTGGTCACCACGCATGCGAAAAGCCCAAAAATAATATAAAAGCACAAAAACAAAAAAATATATATATACTCAAAATCAACGAAACAAAAAATTCAAATATATATCTCCAAACAAAACAAAAAAAATGTATAAAAGCCCAAAAGACAAAAATATGTCTTGCATCCGCATATGCATTCGCATGATCATATTTCCCTTTTTGTTCGCATTTTGCTTGCTTGCATGCGCATATCACGTTTACTTTTCTTCTTCTCAACCTTGTTAATAAAGGTTTAGCCCTCTGACCCTGAATCGAGGAAGGTACTATTTGCTTTCGACAGGGGGCTAAAATCATACTACACTAACCTTTTTTCCCTTTAGTGTGGTTGAAATAGGTAAAAAGGGAAGATAGTGTCAAGCCAAATCAAGCCAAGTACACTGAAGAAAGCTCATTTCATTTCCAGATATGTCGATTACATTTCAGGGAAACAACATTCTAGGGGCATACCCCCAGCGTACAAAAAAGGGGGCAACTGCTACCTAGCTGCATCTCTCTCTCTCTCTATCTCCCCTCCTAATCCCCGTCGGTGCAAGGTCGGCTACGCCAACCATCACCCTCGTCTCCATCTCACTCCCTCTATCTCGCAGCCTCGATGGCTGCAAAGCTCTCCAACCCGATGCAGCTGGCTGGATGCCTCCCCGCGACGCCGGAGACTGCGTCATGCCCATAAGTTCCTCCATTGTAAAATGCACGTCTCCTATGGTCCACATCGACTAGGAAGGAGGAGCAGGTCTGGCTCCCTATCCGGGTATCTCCGCAGCACTCGCCGTCTCAAAGCCTCTAGCTGATCGAGGGCTCACTGCTCCTGGACCACCATCGCCATCTCTCGGTCACCTGCCTCAGCCTCTCTCTCCTTCACCTTGGCAAGGCGACCCTCGATTCTCTCGATGGAGCTCATATCTCCGAGGCGGTGTGTCAGCTCCTCTATACGGAGATCTTGCTCCCAACGAACGGTCAGGGTAGCTGCTAACTCCTTCCTCTACAGAAAATGGACCATTAGGTAAAACATATAAAGATGTCAAAAAGGGAATTGTTCTGAACCAAGGTGCCCGGTTCTCACTGCCTAGGCTATCTCGGCCTCTCGCTCTTCAGCACGCTCAATGGCCCCGGCTAGGCGATCCTCCAGCTCCTCTCTGGCATCTGCTCGGGATGAAGGGCCAGCCTCCCCACCTGATCCTGCCCTCATCCGGACATAGACCAACTCCCCTAGCTGTCAAGACCATGGGCAACGATTAGTCAAATGCAACAAATCCCAAAAATCAAAATCAATCAAGTTAATTTTGGCTTAGCAACTCTCGGATCTCGTGTCACAAGTTCACGATCGTCTGGTTAAGGACGACCATCCGATCCTTGAGAATACTTACGGCCTCAGCCCCGGGCATCTGCACATCAAATCCACAAACTCACTTAGCTCCAGTGCTTAAATGAAAACAGCTCATCTTGATGGCTAAAGGATAACTCACGGCTCGGGTGTCGAGATGAAGCCGTCCAGCATACCGATCCTGATAATCTGCCAAGTAAGTCTTACTACTCCTCATGGTCTGGTCAAGCTCTAGCGAGGGTCCACTCTGTAGTGCCTCTGCCTCGGCGTGGTAGTGGGAGGCCCAATCCTGATCGCTCGCCGAAGTCCATCGGCGTCCCCAGTCTGACTCGTGCTCGGCTGGAATCGCCACTAGCGATTGATGCCACCCCAGCATCCTCTACACTAGGCAAAGTAAGAGCTGCTCCCTCAAGTTCACGTAAAACAACACTGTATCTCTGTGGAACCAAGCTTGCCCCTCCCTCACCCACGGCTGGGGGGTGGTGTCTTCTGTCGCATAGGGAGTCCAGATCACCTGCCACATAAAAATTGAATGTTTTGCTAATTTGAGTACATACAGCAAATGTTGAAAAAAACACACAGCTCTTTAGCCAAAACACTCACCTGGTGGGGAGGGAACTCATCCAGGGCCGCCCTAAGGTCAGAGAGTCTAGTGGCCACCAGGCGTCCGTCTCGGACAGTAAAGCCCCAAAATTTTATATAAGTATTTCATAGGTTATTTAATAATTTTCTAGAAATTATAAAAGGGGTTAAAGGAATTTATGAAGGATTTATTTGAGTAATAAGTCGTTATAAGGCCAAATGGTGTTAATCAATTAACCCAACCCAGTTAATTAAGATCCAAAAGGTTTTAAAACCAAGCCCATTAAGTTTGGCCCATATTCTAGGAGGTATTTTAATTTTTAAAAGATAAATACAAATTATATATAGATAATTATTTAGATAATTAACAAAAGAGTTTTAATATTTTAAAAGTCCTAACTACGAAGACTGTAATGGTCTATCGCGAGACCGTCACAGCCAAGTGACGTAGGGTCACTCGACCGTTACACGCCTGTCAGTTCCGTGAAGAAAGGAACTCGTGAAAAGATTGGAACTTGATGCTCCTATCCACTATGGATCGAATGAGAAGACTCATAATAACTCTAAGGACTCTTAGGGATAAGGATTTAGTGCAATAAGGACTCTAGAATCGATCTAATCCTCAAACCCTAACCTAAACTCTAGAAGTAGGGCATAGTTTTGAACTGTGCGACCCTTACTTTTGGGACGTAAAGAAGGAAGGTAAGAACTCATTATTTCAGGTAAGTTGTTTTGAAGTTTTTGTTCATTATACTTTAGACTAACTCCCCTCCGAATTTCACATCCTTAGGTCAAGAGGACGTGGGGTTAGAGCCCAAGGAAGTAGCTAGAGAAGTCACAAAGGAAGGTGAAGAACTAGGGCTGAATTCTCAACCAAATCTAGAAACTTCAACCTAAGAAAGAGGTAGGTTATCTCATGAACGGCAAAAAGAGCTTTATAGGACTAAGAGCCTCTGGTTTAATTGAACCTCATGCATGCTAGATCATTGATTTCATGTCTTATTAGTTATATGTATTGCATGCACCTCCTAGCCCTAATAGAAAAATTAAAACATAATCGCTCATCTACCCACAATTACCTATGCATATAGATAACCTAGACTTCCTCATCATGCTTAGAATATGTTGATTTCCAGACATGATGTGAGTTAATCTCTTAGTCTCCATGTTAGTTTTCTGTAGCAGATGATGTAACGCACTAGGCTAAGACCGGCATTTTCAAATAACGGCCTCAGACCGACCGTTACACACTCTGTGTACTGCGTTTTTCGCTGTTGATAATAACGCGCTTGGACAGACGCGTTTCTTTCATGTAACGGTCCTCTACTGACCGTCACTTTCACTGTGACGCCCCCTCACAAGACCGTTACATCCGGTGTTCTGTCAACCCTAGACAGACTATGACTTGCCACTATTACATATGATTATGCCTAGATATTTAAGTTGCAACCTGATTTCATGTTTTTTAAGGTTGTTTAATTGTTCATAATAGGCATTGCCTGATTGATATCTTATTTTACCTTGATCTATGCTAATTTCATGAACCTAAATTCTATAGTTTTGTACTATAAAGCATGACTTTCAAAGCATGGTATTGACAGAGTTTCACCCCGGTTTTCACCCTGATTATACATGTCTCTCGTAGTCAATAGAGTCAATTCTATAAGTACATGGCACTTACTCCGGTATGATGTCATTAGTTCACACGTTGCACTATAGGAACACTATCTTGGACATGAGGACCTCTCTATTGGATATTCCTTCCAATGGACTAGGAAATCATTGTTTCAAGGCCTCCGTAAATCTCCGCGAGCCTGAGATTCTCACTAGGACGCCGAGTTGGTTTTACCAATAAAAGCCCATTAAGTAGATTACACTATCAGGTTTTTGGTTCTTGCAAAATAACGGCCCTGGACTGGACCGTCAGGCCTAGTAACGGCCCAGTTCCAGACCGTCGCATTCCTCTGAGTCTATCTTTATCTTTCTGGACTACGGTCATTGTAACGGCCCAGGATGGACGCGTTACATAATGTAACGGCCCAGACCCTGACCGTTACATACCTTGTATATGTTAACCCAAGGATTGACCAAGGGTTAATATTCCAATGATTCTAGACTTACCTTGATGATCTAGAACTTATCATATTGCTTAAATTGACGTAAGATAACGAATGAGAGTTAAGAAAAGTACCGTTATGCTGCCGATTTATTTCCAAGAGCATAGCCTTGTTTAAATCTTTCTTGACTCATATTGTTCATCCGTTGAAGCATTCATTCATTGATTATTATTATCATGAAATTACTGAACTTGTTATATTCTTGGCCATACTTTACTGTTACATGCGTATAAGTAGCTTAATTTATAACTGAAGATGCGATCGAGCACTGATTGTGTTCAAGGGCTCTATGCTAGTCCTCTCGGCTAATTGCCGGAAACATACTATTTTATAAACCATGGGGTATGATGCTACTGGCGTCGCATTATGCTGGGAGTACTATTTCTATAAATAAGTGAAGATCCACTGCACAACATGACCTTCTTGCTTTATATTCCACAGAAATTCACGAAGCACTTGCTCTTAAGCATAAGATGCTAAAATGAGGAATATGTGGCTTGCTAGTACAATCTCGTTACATTCTTGGAAGGCCAATATCATGTTCTTGTTATGTTCTTGCTAGTTCATTCTTGATCATTCTATCTTACCTGGTTATCTTGTTTCTATTGATTTGATCGCATGATGGATTCGCATTGCATGATTTTACCTAATTCTCTAGAGCTAAAATGCTAATTACTTTAATACTACTTTCATGTCGATACGAAGATACCTACTGGGCAAGTGTGCTCATGACCTATTGTTCAATGATTTTCAGGAGATGAATATAGTTCGCAGTCGGATTCGGGTGATTCGAGCAGCGGGTCCGAGAGTGACTAAGAGTTATCCTGATAAGAGAGAAGACTTAGGCAGTTTCAAGTGTTTAGATGGAGTCAATGTAATTTTCTTATTTCTTGAGTCGATTAGTGGAAAAGTCAAATTATGTATTTTTTTTTTGATTTTGGAATAAAGTTGAGTTTTGATTACATCTTGTGCAATTGCATCTATTTATGTGTTTGTCTCGCGCTCTGAATTATTCTTACTTGCAAGAGGCTTACCATGCCGGCTGTTTGCGCTCCCCGAGCGAGTCTTTCACTGTAAATAAAGGCTCAGGGCGTGACAGTTAAGTTGGTATCAGAGCCTAAGTCTTAGGACTCAGGGAAAAGAGTCATGTCATAGGATAAGTCCAAGGTTAAGGAGCCCTACCTATGAACTAAGGAAGAAATTCCACACCCATGTGAGGATTGGGTAGAACCCGGGATAAGATAGCTAATTAGCTTTAAGAATTATTTTGATTCATTCCAATTTTATGAGAAATAACAAGTTGTTATTTTCTCTCAGGTACCTTATTATTCTTATCATGGTTCATCATGTAGATTTGGATGGTATGCAAAAAACTGTTGCCGGCCTCACCCAGGCACTACAGACCATAGCACAGGGCGGTGCGGGGTCAAGGGCTGGAGGCCTGCATTGGAATTTTCGGAGTCTAAACCCTCCGCGTTTCTATGGATCCTCAAATCCGGATGAAGCAGAAAATTGGATAGATGAGATGAACAGAATATTTGATGTTATTCAATGTACGGATCAGGAGAAGGTTCGTCTGGCAATATTCCAATTAAATAAAGATGCCCGTACGTGGTGGAAGACAATTCCGGCACCACCCGCCGATGCACCACACGCTTGGAATGGTTTTCTCACACTGTTCCGTGCTAAGTATTTCTCTGAACACATAAAGGAAAGAAAGGCCTTGGAATTCGCCTCCCTTCGTCAGGGGATGATGTCCGTAGCAGATTACGAATTACAATTCTCAAGGCTAGCACCATATGCAACACATCTTATTAGCACTGAATTATTAAAGGCAAATCGATTTATGGATGGGTTACGTCCCGGCTTCATACAACAACTGAGAACACAGAATATCCGCACCTATGCGGAGATGGTTCAAAGGGCATATTTATGCGAGAGGACCTTAGAGAAGGTCGAAAGGTTGAAAGGAAAGGGAGAAGAATCTAGCCAGCGCTCTGATCGGCATTATAAGAAGGAGAAGTTCAGTATCACGGAACCTTACAAAAGCCGTGATAGTAAGAAAAGATTGAGGAACGGGAATGGTAGCAGTTCCCAAAAGAGTAATAAGAAGATCAAGGAAGAACAAGTTGCCTCGGCATGCAAATATTGTGAGAAATTCGGCCATTCGGCTGAAGAATGCTGGAAGCGCCTAGGAGCTTGTTTACATTGCGGAAGTAGGGAGCATCGTGTACCGAATTGCCCCCTCTTTGAAGAACAATCAAATGATGGAGGACGTAGGAGGCAGGCTCGCCTCAATGCAGTTATAGATGAAGAAGAAGCGCCCAGGGATCAAAATGATGGGCTTATGGAAGGTACTCTTCAAATCTGTTCTCATCCTGCATTCGTGCTATTTGATACTGGTGCTTCCCACTCTTTCATCTCTACTAGCTTTGCAAAAACCTTGCCAATTACTTCAGTCCTCCTACCTTCCGATCTTGCTATAACTACACCATTAGGACCAGGAACTAAGCTTACTAAGCATTATCCTGATTGTGAAGTAGTGGTAGAAGGACATAATCTCCCCGCAAATTTGATATGTCTAGATATGAAGGGTTATGATGCCATTCTAGGGGTTGATTGGCTTTTTGATCATGATGCTTATATCAATTGCCGAACTAGGATTATATCCTTTCGCAAGCCTGGAATTCCACGATTTTCTTTCCTTGGCATCAAATACAAGAAGCATCCTACCATAATATCCTCTCTTCATGCTTGCAAACTCATCTTGCAAGGATGTGAAGTTTTTCTTGCCTCAGTCATTGTCACAGAATGTAAGGAAATTATCTTAGCAGACATTCCTATTGTCAATGAATTCTCTGATGTGTTCCCACCCGGACTACCTAGTTTACCGCCCCAGAGGGAAGTAAACTTTACCATTGAACTCATTCCGGGAGCGGCACCTGTTTCTATAGCCCCTTGCAGGATGTCCCCCACAAAACTTAAGGAATTAAAGAAACAACTACAGGAACTTCTAGACAAGGGTTTTATCAGACCTAGCACATCCCCTTGGGGTGCGCCTGTTATATTTGTCAAGAAGAAGGATGGTTCTCTCAGGTTATGCATTGACTACCGGCGATTGAATCAACTTACAATCAAGAACAAATACCCATTTCCGCGTATTGATGAGCTCTTCGATCAGCTTTCGAGAGCAGAATATTTTTCTAAGATTGACCTAAGATCAGGTTATCATCAGCTTAGAATCAAAGAAGAGGACATCTACAAATCGGCTTTTCGAAGTCGTTATGGCCACTATGAATTCGTGGTAATGCCGTTTGGGTTAACTAATGCCCCAGTAGCATTCATGCAGCTTATGAACAGTGTCTTCCAGCCATATTTAGATCAGTTCATCGTCGTCTTCATCGATGATATCCTGATATACTCCAAGGCAAAAGAAGAACACGAAGAACATTTAAGGATAGCCTTGCAAACACTTAGAGAACACAAGCTATATGCCAAACTCAATAAGTGTGAATTCTGGCTCAAGGAAGTCTCATTCCTTGGCCACATTATTTCAAAAGAAGGTATTGCTGTGGATCCTTCTAAAGTAGAAGCTGTCAGAGATTGGAGTCGACCAACGACTGTATCAGAAGTCAGAAGCTTTTTGGGTCTAGTTGGTTATTATAGAAGATTCATAAAGGACTTTTCAAAGATCGCGGTCCCTTTAACTAGACTTACCAGAAAAGAAAATCCTTTTATCTAGTCGAAGGACTGTGAAAAGAGTTTTCAAAATATTAAGAATCATCTTACAACAGCCCCTGTTTTGTCACTACCAATAGAGGGTGCTGGATTTGAAGTATATACGGATGCATCTGGAATTGGCTTAGGGTATGTCCTTATGCAAGATGGAAATGTGATTTGCTATTCTTCAAGACAATTGAAATGTCACGAAGAAAATTATCCTGTACATGGTTTGGAATTAGCAGTAGTTATTTTCGCCTTGAAAATTTGGCGTCATTATCTTTATGGAGAAAAGTTCACTATCTATTCGGACCATAAGAGTTTGAAATATTTATTTTCTCAAAAAGAGCTTAACACGAGGCAGAGGAGATGGTTGGAATATCTTAAAGACTTCGATTTCGCTATTCAATATCACCCTAGCAAGGCAAATGCTGTAGCAGATGCACTCACAGGAAACCAATTGGTATGTAATCAAGTCTCATGATTTGTATGACTAACCTTATTCCTCAATTTGCTCAGTTGAATGTAGATGTCGACATTAAGGAAGAAGATTGCTTCATAGCAAATATCCGAGCTCAACCTATATTGATTGAGGATTTCGCCAAGTTATAAGAGGATGACCCAATTTTACTGGAAATTAAGGCCAATATTGAACAAAGATCGGATTTTTCTATTTCTGAAGATGGAAGATTATTATTTAAGGGCCGAATGTGTATACCGGATCGTGAACATACGAAGAAATTGATCTTAGAAGAAGCACATAAATCAAAATACTCCATTCATCCAGGAGGGACAAAAATGTATCAAGATCTCAAAAGAAACTTCTGGTGGCCAAATATGAAGAGGGAAATAGCGGATTTCATATCTCGTTGTCTTACTTGCCAACAAGTTAAGGCAGAACATTTCAGACCTGCAGGAAAATTACATCCCTTAAATATTCCTGAATGGAAATGGGAAAGTATAGGAATGGATTTCATCATGGGGTTACCTAAGACAAGAGGTGGACATGATGGCATATGGGTAATCATAGACCGAATGACTAAGTCTGCACATCTCATACCAATTAAGAGTCGATGGTCTGTTGATATTCTAGCAGCCCTATACATGAAGGAAATTGTCAAGTTACATGGGGTCCCTATCACCATCATATCAGATAGAGATCCTAGATTCACATCACAATTTTGGAAAGGTTTACAACATTCACTTGGGACTAGGTTGAATTTTAGCACAGCCTTTCATCCACAAACTGATGGTCAAATAGAAAGAACAAACCAAGTGGTAGAAGATATGCTCAGGGCTTGTGTCATTGACTTTGGTGGAAGTTGCACGATCACTTGCCACTTGTAGAATTTGCATATAACAATAGTTACCAAGCAAGTATAAAAATGGCACCTTTTGAAGCTCTATATGGGAAGAGTTGTCGATCACCAATATGTTAAAGTGAAATAGGGGAAAGGCAATATCTAGGCCCCGATCTTATCAGAGATTCTACAGAAAAGATTAAACTCATTCAAGAAAGAATGAAGATGGCACAAGACAGGCAGAAATCTTATGCTGACAATCGAAGGCGCGACTTGAAATTTCAAGTAGGAGAACATGTATATCTTAAGGTTTCTCCAGGTCGTGGTATTCTATGATTTGGCATCAAAGGCCATTTGAAATTCTTGAAAGGGTCGGTGAAGTGGCTTATAGATTGGCCTTACCGCCACAGTTAGCAGGAGTTCACGACGTATTTCACGTCTCTATGTTAAAGAAGTACGTGTATGATCCAGATCATATTATTACTTATGACAATCTGGAGATTCAGAAGGATTTAACTTATGAACAAACGCCAATAAGGATTTTGGAACGGGAAGAGCGTCAACTCAGAAATAAAGTCATTCCAATGGTTAAGATTCAATGGAAGAAGGCATGGCCTTATGAAGCAACCTGGGAAACTGAATCAGCTATGAAGAAAAGATTTCCAAAATTATTCAACTGTAAGTACACTCTCCACAATCCATGTATTGAATTTGGGGACCAAATTCTTCTAAGTGGGGGAGGATGTAAAGCCCCAAAATGTTATATAAGTATTTCATAGGTTATTTAATAATTTTCTAGAAATTATAAAAGGGGTTAAAGGAATTTATAAAGGATTTATTTGAGTAATAAGTCATTATAAGGCCAAATGGTGTTAATCAATTAACCCAACCCACTTAATTAAGATCCAAAAGGTTTTAAAACCAAGCCCATTAAGTTTGGCCCATATTCTAGGAGGTATTTTAAAATTTAAAAGATAAATACAAATTATATATAGATAATTATTTAGATAATTAACAAAAGAGTTTTAATATTTTAAAAGTCCTAACTACGAAGACTGTAACGGTCTATCGCGAGACCGTCACAGCTAAGTGACACAGGGTCACTCGACCGTTACACGCCTGTCAGTTCCGTGAAGAAAGGAACTCGTGAAAAGATTGGAACTTGATGCTCCTATCCACTATGGATCGAATGAGAAGACTCATAATAACTCTAAGGACTCTTAGGGATAAGGATTTAGTGGAATAAGGACTCTAGAATCGATCTAATCCTCAAACCCTAACCTAAACTCTATAAGTAGGGCATAGTTTTGAACTGTGTGACCCTTACTTTTGGGACGTAAAGAAGGAAGGTAAGAAGTCATTATTTCAGGTAAGTTGTTTTGAAGTTTTTGTTCATTATACTTTAGACTAACTCCCCTCCGAATTTCACATCCTTAGGTCAAGAGGACGTGGGGTTAGAGCCCAAGGAAGTAGCTGGAGAAGTCACAAAGGAAGGTGAAGAACTAGGGCTGAATTCTCAATCAAATCCAGAAACTTCAGCCTAAGAAAGAGGTAGGTTATCTCATGAACGGCAAAAAGAGCTTTATAGGACTAAGAGCCTCTGGTTTAATTGAACCTCATGCATGCTAGATCATTGATTTCATGTCTTATTAGTTATATGTATTGCATGCACCTCCTAGCCCTAATAGAAAAATTAAAACATAATCGCTCATCTACCCACAATTACCTATGCATATAGATAACCTAGACTTCCTCATCATGCTTAGAATATGTTGATTTCCAGACATGATGTGAGTTAATCTCTTAGTCTCCATGTTAGTTTTCTGTAGCAGATGATGTAACGCACTAGGCTAAGACCGGCATTTTCAAATAACGGCCTCAGACCGACCGTTACACACTCTGTGTACTGCATTTTTCACTGTTGATAATAACGTGCTTGGACAGACGCGTTTCTTTCATGTAACGGCCCTCTACTGACCGTCACTTTCACTGTGACGCCCCCTCACAAGACCGTTACATCCGGTGTTCTGTCAACCCTAGACAGACTATGACTTGCCACTATTACATATGATTATGCCTAGATATCTAAGTTGCAACCTGATTTCATCTTTTTTAAGGTTGTTTAGTTGTTCATAATAGGCATTGCCTGATTGATATCTTATTTTACCTTGATCTATGCTAATTTCATGAACCTAAATTCTATAGTTTTGTACTATAAAGCATGACTTTTAAAGCATGGTATTGACGGAGTTTCACCACGGTTTTCACCCTGATTATACATGTCTCTCGCTGTCAATAGAGTCAATTCTATAAGTACATGGCACTTACTCCGGTATGATGTCATTAGTTCACACGTTGCACTATAGGAACACTATCTTGGACATGAGGACCTCTCTATTAGATATTCCTTCCAATGGACTAGAAAATCATTGTTCCAAGGACTCCGTAAATCTCCGCGAGCCTGGGATTCCCACTAGGACGCCGAGTTGGTTGTACCAATAAAAGCCCATTAAGTAGATTACACTATCAGGTTTTTGGTTCTTGCAAAATAACGGCCCTGGACTGGACCGTCAGGCCTAGTAACGGCCCAGTTCCAGACCGTCGCATTCCTCTGAGTCTATCTTTATCTTTCTGGACTACGGTCATTGTAACGGCCCAGCATGGACGCGTTACATAATGTAACTGCCCAGACCCTGACCGTTACATACCTTGTATATGTTAACCCAAGGATTGACCAAGGGTTAATATTCCAATGATTCTAGACTTACCTTGATGATCTAGAACTTATCATATTGCTTAAATTGACGTAAGATAACGAATGAGAGTTAAGAAAAGTACCGCTATGCTGCCGATTTATTTCCAAGAGCATAGCCTTGTTTAAATCTTTCTTGACTCATATTGTTCATCTGTTGAAGCATTCATTCATTGATTATTGTTATCATGGAATTACTGAACTTGTTATATTATTGGCCATACTTTACTGTTACATGCGTATAAGTAGCTTAATTTATAACTGAAGATGCGATCGAGCACTGATTGTGTTCAAGGGCTCTATGCTAGTCCTCTCGGCTGATTGCCGGAAACATACTATTTTATAAACCATGGGGTATGATGCTACTGGCGTCGCATTGCGCTGGGAGTACTATTTCTATAAATAAGTGAAGATCCACTGCACAACATGACCTTCTTGCTTGATATTCCACAGAAATTCACGAAGCACTTGCTCTTAAGCATAAGATGCTAAAGTGAGGAATATGTGGCTTGCTAGTACAATCTCATTACATTCTTGGAAGGCCAATATTATGTTCTTGTTATATTCTTGCTAGTTCATTCTTGATCATTCTATCTTACCTGGTTATCTTGTTTCTATTGATTTGATCGCATGATGGATTCGCATTGCATGATTTTACCTAATTCTCTAGAGCTAAAATGCTAATTACTTTAATACTGCTTTCATGTCGATACGAAGATACCTACTGGGCAAGTGTGCTCATGACCTATTGTTCAATGATTTTCAGGAGATGAATATAGTTCGCAGTCGGATTCGGGTGATTCGAGCAGCGGGTCCGAGAGTGACTAAGAGTTATCCTGATAAGAGAGAAGACTTAGGCAGTTTCAAGTGTTTAGATGGAATCAATGTAATTTTCTTATTTCTTGAGTCGATTAGTGGAAAAGTCAAATTATGTATTTTTTTTTATTTTGGAATAAAGTTGAGTTTTGATTACATCTTGTGCAATTGTATCTATTTATGTGTTTGTCTCGCGCTCTGAATTATTCTTGCTTGCAAGAGGCTTACCATGCCGGCTGTTCGCGCTCCCCGAGCGAGTCTTTCGCTGTAAATAAAGGCTCGGGGCGTGACACGGACCATCTCCCATCTAGCCATGAGAGGGACTGTCACGCCCCAACGCGGAATATCGGGACCGATAGTAGAAAACGCTAGTAAAGATAACATGCCAAGCTAGGAATTAACATAATACCAAGAACAGAAATAACTCCAATTCTATTATAATAATCATCAAACGTCTTACAAATGACTCAAACATAATCAAACATAATCTCTACTCGACTCCAGTACAATAACTAACACCAGTTCTAAGACATAACTAGATGTAAACCACTAAACAAACTCAACATATCTACTCGCTGATACCCTCCAAGCTATCACTCTCACCCATTCCCATCCATCTGTGAATCTTCACCTGAGCTGCCTGGAAAGGGAGGAAACAACTATATGAGCGAACGCTCAGTAGGTAACAACAGACATGTGTAAGTGATTACCCAATTAATAACATGTTAATATGAAGCGGAAAGAAAAGAAATAACGATCGAATGAAACAATGTAATAACAGAGAGTGTTAAATAATGGAATGGAATAACAATATGACAAGAATGATAAGATTACAAGAATTACAAGTTTATGGACAATATATATAATAGGAAATTGAAGGAAATTGGCCAACAAGTAAGATTGTAACCAAGTCAAACACGATTCAAGTAAGATATAAGAGATCATTGTCATAGACATCACGCTAGTTGTTGGGTTCTATGCGCCCCCTCATTGTCTTTGACAATGGTTTTGATAATTCCAATATATTGCGTGTTTTATGCTCAATGACATTTTCATGATAAACAAGCTAACATGATGATATCTTATTTTGTAGGTTGAAATTCAAAGGTCCTTCCTGAATACATTTATGAAGTCGACTCATGCATGCTGTGCATGAGGATCTAGAGCTTTCATGTGGATCTTGTTCATACTGTCTTGATTGGGGTTAAAAGCCCTTTCATGTTCCTAGACTTATATTGACTGCATTTCAATGTGGGAAGATTGGTTTTAGTGGATATGACTTTACGCTTGCTTTTCATGATTGTTTAGTGATAGTGGTTTCTCAGCTTGCTTTGGAAATGCCCCTATCTCTGATTGGACTGAACTTGAATAGCTATGCATTGGTCTGCTAAAACAGTTTTCTATTTCCCTTGAAATGGGTCGACCCCATGGGTCGACCCCTGGCTTTTTGAGCCTTAGTTTTCACCTTGTTACGAAGCATGGTCTTACATGAATCTGAACTTTGCTTATTGGTTGGTTTGCCTTGAACTGTATAGGAATCTAATGGTGGCTAATGTTTGATTGAATTACATCGAAAATGGATTTTGCTTGCCATGAAGTTGAAATCAATTGAACTGATCTCTGAACCTTGTGTCCCTAAACTTAAATGTCTTTGAACTGAAAATTCAAATATACATTCAGTTAACTTTGATTCAATAATAAATGGATTTGTGCTTACTCATATTGGTCGTACTTGAATCCATTTCACTGAACAATGAATGATGGAACTGAACTAACAATCTTGAGTTGTTTGCCAAAATTCAAATGCATTGATTCAAGTTTTGCATGAGATTGAATTACCAGATTGTGTAGGCTTCATTGTGCTATCAATTAGTTGCACATCATGGTTCAATCATGCTCACGCACTTTCAATGCCAATGGTAAGAATGAGCATCTTGAACCTCGATTGCTGGAGGATTCTTGGCTTGCATTGAATAGAACAAATGGTTAAATGCTCATTACTTGTTCAGAGTAGATGGGTTTGCATGTGTCTTATGCATGACCTTTCTTAATTGTCCTGAGGATGATCTAGCTCATTTGGCTTTCTTATTGTTCAACAAAATCATGTCTGAAGGTGTTTTTAAGTACCTCATTACAAATGGACTTGATAGTTCTTGCATCTTCACTACATGCTAATCTATTGGCCAAGTCATGATTTTAAATGGGTTGAAAATGATTTCTTGAATCACCTTGGCTTAATTCTCATGAAATTGAATTGGTTGAAAGTGCAGGTTTCAAGATACCCACAAACCTTTGTAAACATGGTAAGAATTCATTTTAATATATGTTTCCAAGTGGGTAAGTTGGGTTCAATTTATTTGGCTACTTAATTATCTTTTGACTAAGTGAGCTTCATGATGCATCATGCTCAATTCGATTCCCAATCCTTCTCGCAAGATCTTGTTTGATCTATGTTTTTAAGACCCCTCATGCATGCCATTCTATTGTTTATGAATGGGGTTTAATAGTGTTTTATTGTTCTTTAATGTGATTAGGGTTTCATTTGAGTTTTAATGAACTTTTCCACTGTCAGGAAAAGTGTCGACCCATGGGGTCGACACTTTATATTGGGTTATGCTGTTTTAACTAAAACAGAACCTATGGTAAAAAAATCTCGACCCCATGGGTCGACACTTTTTACCTTGGGTCCTGAATTTGTCTCAGGACAGAACCTCGTGAAAAAAGGGTCGACCCCATGGGTCGACACTTTTGATTAGGTTCTGATTTTTATGTTTTGTTTTGTTGAAAACAGAACACGTTGGAAAAAGTGTCGACCCAGTGAGTCGACACTTTTGCCTCGTGTCCTGATTTCTTCATCGGGACAGAATCTGCTGAGAAAACTGTCGACCCCAAAGGTCGACACTTTCTCTGGTTCGTTCGGAACGAGTTTTTCGGATTATTTTCGAAATGCCCATTAAAGTGATCCGATGGCCTTGACTCTTTACCCCAATACCCCTAGGGTTTCTACCCTTGTTGGGTGTGGTTTAGAGATGGTTTTAACATGGGTATTGTGGCCTTTTTATGATGGGCTCTCTTGAGTATATGTACACCACGATCTCCATCGGAGGAGATAATCCCTTGTGCTAATATTCTCTATTTGCTTGCAGAAGAAGAAGAACGTGGAGGAGGAGGGTGCCGCCCCACCTGGAGGAGGAAGAAGGAGAGGAGGAGACCACCATCAAGAAGCTTCCATCTGTCGATCTGATACGTCTTCGAGCATAGTTGCTGAAGATAGCTTTTCCTTTGGCTTCTCCCACGAACGTTGTAAGCTTCCAATCCGTGGACCTATCGTTTGGCGCACCCCATCGTTCCTCTGGACGGATTTCATAGCAGATTTGAGGGGAGTATCTTCTTCTCCCATTTCTATTATTCCATCTGAGCATAGATCATTCCTTGAGCTAAACGTTTGCTATTCTTGCAAGAAAAGGAAGAAAAAGGGCAGCCACAAGTTGGAGAGGAGAGGGCTTTGAAAGATTTATTAGTTCTTCCTCAGAGAGGATGACCGACTGCTACAACAAGTTATAGATTAAACTCCCTCTGACCGGTGCTTCAAGGAAAATAATCAAATGGCCTTTCAAGAACAAAGGGGATATTTCTACCTCTTATTTCTGTTTAATTCCTTGTGTGTTTCATAGTTTATTTTCATCTACATACTGTTGCGAGCGAATATTGTATATCCTGTGATTTTGTTAAACTCAAAATATCTGTGTGTGTGTACGGAGCTACGACTCCGTGTGGTTGTCGTGTCCGAGGTATGTTCCCCGAACGTGTGTGTGAGTGTGCTGCAGTGGCAGCGTGTTGGGGCCAGGCCCCGTGTGTGTTTTGCTGTAGAGGCATCGTGTGTGGTGTGGGGTTCGTCCCCATGGTGCTACTTCGGTAGCGTGTAGTGAAGCCTCACCCGGTTGGGTGAGGGGTGGACGTAGGGAACCCGTCGTGATCCCGAACCACCTTAAAATCCTTGTGTCGTATGTGATTGTCTGTGTGATTGTCATTTCTTCTATCTCCCTTCACAGGTACACTATATAGGTTTTTAATTTACTACACTGTCACACACTGCTACCTCCGTTATCCGTGTTGAGCGTAATTCTCTTGATAGTTGCTTTAACTATTCAAGTGAGATCGGAAAGCTTGAGATAATATCTTTAATCTCACTTGAGTATTAGTTAATCAACGTAGTTTATTTTAGTTCCATTGTGTTTAGTTAAGAAAGTTTTTAAAATCCGCCATCTCAGCAAGGGGACAATTCAACCCCCCTTCTTGTCCGCCATCTCTCTCGGTCATGCACTCGGAGCAATGCCTCACCCTGTCATTACAAACTCCCATGGGCACAAGTACTTTTTGGGCGCTCTCCCTAGGACCAGACCGGGCCCCTATGATGTGTTGCCATTGATTTATTGGATCCAAGATCCCAAGTTGTCTCGACTTTAATAAAGTTAAATGGCCAATTATAATCAAGTATAAACTTACCTCGGAATATCCCAAGGCTAACATGAAGAATTACTATCCAAAATTTCTATCCAGGAGTTCAAAGTATCAAGAACCATCATGTTCTTGGATTCAAAACCATAAAACACGGGGAAAACTAGTCTCTGGAAGACATGCGGCCAATATTGGGCCGCTCAAGCTTGTGCGGTCGACACTGGGCCGCACTAACAGGACTGTGTTGGGTTTAGCCCTCGGGAGGTCAAGGTTGAACGGCTGCTGACGGGCCACCCTTCTATATGCACGGTTAGGATAGGGCCGCACAAGGCCAGAAGGTTACAGAATATAGGATAGGATGTGTGGTCCTTACAGAGCCGCTCATGAGTTGAACGGTCCACTCAGGGCCGCCTGAGAGAAGTACGGTCCATTACTGGCCGCCCAACACAAAGCCTAACCAAGAGTTAGAATTTAGCCCAAGTGGGATCTCGGGCTACCATAGGCAGGGCGGAACTGAACTAGAGTGTAGCCCACTGTCTGCTGGTCGGCCTAGGGTCTACTGGACTGATCAAATCAGGGTTTGGCCGAAGATAGGTCAAGGATAATCGGCCATGATAAATTGGCATCTGCCAGGGATGAACGGTCTCCACTAGCCCGTTCATTGGTATATGCGGTCTATCAATAGCCACGCAAGTCTCTGTTAATCCAATTCGGATTAACTCAAGTAATAGCGGTTCGATTGAGTCTAAATCAAAACTAGGGGATACAATGGTTCAAGATTAAGGTTATCACAAGTATGAACCTAATAGCCATTCAATTATAAAGGATTCATAATTAAAATTTGACATTCATTGGAAAGATGAATCAAGATCAAGCTCAATTAAAATAGATCAGCAAGAATTATTTACTGTCATGAATTACAGTTTATTAGGTGTGTTGCTAACATGCAATTAACCATTAATCTGCTAAGATAACATGCTGTAATGACAATTAATATGTTCTATTACAGATGTGCGGTCGGTTCTGGACGTTACATCCCAATGAATGGTCACATACTGGCCGCACATGTCCCCTCAGATCCGAAGACCCGCTGGATATGGACGGTCGGTAGTGTGTCGTATGGATGGATGTCGGGTCTGGAAATGGCTACAGGAAAGACATGCGGTTAGGGCTAGGCCGCACGTTCCTGGGACACGAACAGCAATAAAAACATATAAACGGTCAACAGAGGGCCGCCTGTCTGGGATGTGCGGTCTATCGTGTGGCCGCACATGTCTAAACAGGTCGCTACCCCTCTCGCCTTGCCCGACTCCGGCAAGGTTTCTTGGGTTAAATTAAAACATGAAATTCACACGATATAAAGCATGAAATTTAGGGCTTTTACTACCAAAAGAAAAGCACGAAAAACTATACAAGATGTATGAATCATTTTTATGTTTACAACCTGAAATTACAACTTAATCGAAAAGGAACAATTATAACCCTAGATGTGACATGCTTCTACTAAAACCTAAAATTCTCGCAGGATACTTAATGAAATTTAGGGCTTTCTACATCAATGAAAAGCTAACACGATGCTGCTTCTAACTATATATTATTTATAGGGTTTGGCTTGCTATCACCTACCTGAATCGGATGAAGAAGGAAGGAGAAAGAAAACCAAGGACACCGGTACACGTAGCCACTAATCGCTCGAGATCTCCCTCGATCCAACTCCTCTGCAGCTGCCGTTGGTTCTAAACGATTCTAGGGTTAGAGAGCTTCATTTTAAAAGGTCACACACCTTCTGGAGGCTTCTACGCGCGGAGTATTCGTCCACGCAAGTCGGGTCGATGTGAACGCCACCGCAAAGGTTGACTCGATCCAAACTCTGCTGAATGCATCTCCTAGGGTTAGGGTTTCGAGAGATTAAGAGAGGTTAAATGATCCTCTCATCCTGACCTTTCATTTGCCATCGATTTGGGCTCGTTTGATGGAGTCTTGGGCTCGAATTTGGCGTTTCAAGGTATGGTTAACTAAGTGTTCAATTTGGGCTTAAACCACTAATTTGGCCTACTTACAGATTTTATTTGGGTTGGCCACAGAAGACAAGTTTGTTAAACGTGTTATCCTCTACAAGAATATAATTTTTATGGATTTTTATAAAATGGTCAAAATCTAGCATATTCTATTTATTAAGGGATTATTCTAATTAATTTCTAATTGATTTCTGAAAGAAATCGGGGTATTACACCCTCCCCCACTTAAGGAATTTGGTCCTCCAAATTCAATGCACTTAATAAAAGAGGTAGTGAGACAGCTCCCCTCGAATAAGTCAGGGTACTATCTCCGCATAGTATCTTCTGACTCCCATGTAGCCTCCTCAGTTCCACGCCGACTCCACTGCACTTTAACAATCGGTATGGAACGATTCCTGAGTTGTTGTTGCTTCCGATCCAAAATCTTGATCGATCTTTCTTCATAAGTCTGATCTTCCTTCCATTCGAAGTCCATATGATGAATAATGTGAGTGGGATCGTACACATATTTCCGTAAAATAGACACATGGAAAATATTGTGCACTCCAGATACTGAGGTGGTAGTGCCAAACGGTAAGCAACCTCCCCCACTCCTTCCAGAATCTCGAATGGACCAATTTATCTTGGACTCAGTTTGCCCTGAATACCAAACCTTCGAATTCCTCTCATAGGAGAGACCTTTAAAAACACATGCTCACCAACATGAAATTCCAATGCTCTCCTCCTAGTATCGGCATAACTTTTCTGTCTTGATTGTGCTACTTGCAACCGATCTCTGATAATACGGATGTTCTTGGACGATTCAAAAATGAGATCTGGTCCAAGCCATTGCTTCTCACCTACCTCATCCCAACATAATGGGGATCGACAGCTTCTACCATACAAAGCTTCAAATGGAGCCATCTGAATGCTGGACTGGCAACTATTGTTGTAGGTGAATTCAACCAATGCCAAATGATCACTCCAACTACCTCCAAGTCAATCATGCAAGCTCTAAGCATATCTTCCACTATCTGGTTGGTCCTTTCAGTCTGTCCGTATGTTTGTGGATGGAAAGCAGTACTGAAATTCAGATGAGTTCCCAAGGATTCTTGCAATCCTTTCCAAAAATGAGAAGTGAATCTGGGGTCTCTATCAGACACAATGCTGACTGGTATACCATGTAGTCTTACCACTTCCTTCATATACAAAGCAGCCAAAACATCAAATGTCCATTTAGACTTAATGGATAAGAAATGAGCTGATTTTGTCAATCTCTCGACAATCACGCATATTGCATCAAATCCACTACGAGTCCTAGGTAGACCCATAATGAAATCCATGCCAATACTCTCCCACTTCCATTGGGGTATATCAAGGGGTTTTAATTTCCCTGCTGGTTTGAAATGCTCCGCCTTGACTTGTTGACAAACCAAGCATCTACTTACGAAGTCCGCCACTTCCCTTTTCATATTCGGCCACCAAAAAGATCTTTTCAAATCGTTGAACATTTTAGTACCTCCAGGATGAATGGTGTATCTGGATCTATGAGCTTCCTCGAGGGTCTTACTCTTTATCTCAGCTACATTAGGTACACAAGTTCTCCCTTGAAATAACAATCTTTCATCATCAGCCATCATGAAGTCAGGTATGTTACCCAAGCTTCCCTTGATCTCTACCAACTCCGGGTCATCATCTTACTGAGATTTGATTTCCATCAGTAATTCGGGCTTAAGTTGAATATGAGAAATCATAACTCGATCCTTGTAAACATTAAGATCCAAACTAGCTAACTGCTCCAATAATTTCCATTCTTGTAACATGAGGCTTGAGAACTTAGCTATAGGCTTGCGGCTTAAGGCATCTGCCACAACATTACCTTTTCCCAAATGATACTCAATGGAGAAATCGAAATCCTTCAAATACTCGGGCCATCTTTGCTGCCTCATATTGAGTTCCTTCTGAGAAAATAAGTATTTCTAACTCTTATGATCTGAAAACACCGTGAATGCTTCTCCATACAAGTAGTGCCTCCATATCTTCAAGGTGAACACCACTGCTGCTAGCTCCGAATCATGAACATGATAATTCTCTTCATGCTTCCTCAATTGCCTAGAAGAATAGGCTATCACTTTCCTGTGCTGCATGAGTACACACCATAAACCAATACCTGAAGCATCACTGTATATAATAAAACCTCCTTCACTAGAAGGTAAAGCCAAAACAGGTGCAGTAGTCAAACATTTCTTCAAGGTCTGAAAGCTTCACTCGCAATCTTTTGACCAATCAAATTTGATCTCTTTGCGGGTTAATCTTGTCAGAGGTACCGCAATCTTGGAGAAATCTTGAATAAACCTTCGATAGTAACCTGCTAGGCCTAGGAAACTTCTCACTTCAGTCACATTAGTAGGCTTAGCCAAATTCTTTACTGCCTCTACCTTGGAATGATCAATAGAAATACCTTCTTTTGTGATGATATGTCCTAGAAAGGACACGTCTCGCAGCCAGAAATCATACTTACTAAACTTGGCATATAACTGATGATCTCTCAATAATTGCAATGCCATCCTCAAATGTTCAGCATGCTCCTCCCCACTTTTAGAATAAATCAGGATATCATCAATGAACACCACGACCCATTGATCAAGATAGGGCCAAAACACATCGTTCATTAGCTGCATGAAACTTGCAGGTGCATTCGTTAGCCCAAAAGGCATTACTACAAATTCGAAATGCCCATACCTGCTGCGGAAGGCTGTTTTATAGATACCCTCCTCCTTAATTCGTAACTGATGATATCCAGATCGAAGGTCGATCTTAGAAAAATACTGAGCTCCTGCTATCTGATCAAATAACTCATCAATCCTTGGCAATGTATATTTATTCTTCATAGTCAACTGGTTCAATTGCCGATAATCGATGCACAACCTCATCGAACCATCCTTCTTCCGGATGAATAATACATGGGCTCCCCACGGGGAAGTACTTGGTCGAATGAACCATTTCTCAAGCAATTCCATCAACTACTGCTTTAGTTCCCTTAGCTCCGCCGGAGACATACGATAAGGAGCTTTGGAAATAGGGGTCGCACTAGGAATCAGATCAACAGAAAAGATAACTTCCCTTTTAGGAGGAAGTCTTGGTAGTTCCTCAGGAAAGACATCTGGAAAATATCGGACGACAGAAAAGTCCTCAATCTCAGTCTTCTGCTCAGGGGTCACAGAAACAAAGGCTAGAAAAGCCTTACATCCTCTTCTCATCAACTTATCAGCTCGAAGAGCCGAAATAAGCGGAACAGACTTATGGTGCCTAATTCCGATAAAAGAAAGTCTAGGGTGTCCAGTGAAAGACATAGAACTAGATCTGCACTGAACATTGGCCTCATACTTAGCCAACCAATCTGCTCCTAGGATTACGTCATAATCCTTCATGTCCATGGAAACTAAATCAGCTGGCAGGTGTTGTTCATTGATCAAGACCTTACTGGAAGGATAAAAATACTTAATTGCTGAACCGGAACCAATAGGAGTTGAAATCTCTAATGAAGAATTCATTAAAACTGGCTTCACAGCTAAAGACTTCGTAAATCTCTGAGAAATAAAAGAATGAGTGGCACCAGTATAAAAAAGAACAAAAGCTGATTTTTCATGTATAATAAGAGGACCTTCGACAAGTCCAACTTCCTCGACGGGTCCTATCTCATCTTCTTGAAGAGCCTGGAGCTTGCCTTGCTGCTTCCTGATTCCTTGTGGTTTCACCGGGGTAGCTTGCTCAGATAATAGAGGGCACTCGGGAATACGGTGGTCCCTACTACAACAACGTAAACAGGCACCCAGCTTGCGCCAGCACTCCTCCACCTTGTGACCTGGGCGGTCACAATACTTGCATACGCCCTTGAATGGAACAATAGGGCCATATTTCTTATCTTCAATCTTCGGCATCTTGCCCTTCCACGAACCAGACCCGCTAATGGGCCTTTTTCTGCCATGACTAGGCTTGATACTTCTAGAACCAGTATGGTGTTGTTCAATCTTAACACTCTTCCCACAGATTCTCTCCATCATTTCTAAAGTATCTTCCAACACTTGAGCCTTTCTCACCATCTCGGAATAAGTTGGAATTTCCATCGGTGCCAACTGGTTGATACGCTGCAGCTTTATCCCATTAAGAAAGCGCTTAGCCTTCATCTTCTCGGTAGATATCAAATGAGTAGCATAACGAGATAGCCGAGAGAACTGAGCTTCATATTCGGCTACGGATAGATTTCGTTGCTTCAAAGTAGCAAACTCAACCACCTTCATCTCTTGTACTCGATCAGAAAAATATTTACCATTGAAGAATTCATCGAACTCCTCCCATGTGACTTGTCTATCACCAAGGGTAGCCTTCACTGCGTCCCACCATGTCCTCGCATCACGTTCAAGTTGAAAGGTCGACAAGAGGACCATTCCTGATCGCTGCATTGCATTACTTCAAAAATCCTCCCTATCTCTTCAAGCTAGTGCTCGGCTTCATCAGGGTCAGTCGAGCCACCAAATCTCGGGGGATTCATCCCATGAAAGTTCCGATAAAGGTCGCCAGTGCCATGATTTACAGCTCCTCCTTGAGCCACTTGTTGCAAAGCTTGAGTAAGTCTTTGAACCGTGCGCTGCAAGTTCCACCATTCTGCGCGTTCTCCTGCCACTGCAAAAGCCTACACGTGGAATATGTTATATTAGGTTCAATCAAGAATGGATAATCATGCAATGAGATTATTAACTCAACCCCAGTCTTCTACCCAAATCTCACCAGGTTGGGTCCTTAGACTTATAACAAGGTTATAGGTCCTACAGTATAACTTAGGATCCTAGAACTTAGAGAACCTAGGGATATTAGAAAACCTAGGCTCTGATACCACCAAACTGTCACGCCCCGATGCGAAATAGCGGGACCGATAGTAGAAAACACAAGTAAAGATAACATGCTAAGCTAAGAATTAACATAATACCATGAACAGAAATAACTCCAATTCTATTATAATAATCATCAAATGTCTTACAAACGACTCAAACATAATCAAACATAATCTCTACTCGACTCTGGTACAATAACTAACACCAGTTCTAAGACATAACTAGATGTAAACCACTAAACAAACTCAACATATCTACTAGCCGATACACTCCAAGCTATCACTCTCGCCCATTCCCATCCATCTGTGAATCTTCACCTGAGCTACCTGGAAAGGGGGGAAACAACTATATGAGCGAACGCTCAGTAGGTAATAACAAGCAAGTGTAAGTGATTAACCAATTAATTACATGTTAATATGAAACGAAAAGAAAAGAAATAATGATCGAATGAAACAACGTAATAACAGAGAGTGCTAAAGAATGGAATGGAATAACAATATGACAAGAATGATAAGATTACAAGAATTACAAGTTTATGAACAATATATATATTAGGAAATTGCTAGAAATTGGCCAACAAGCAAGATTGTAACCAAGTAAAAAATGATTCAAGTAAGATATAAGATATCATTGTCATAGACATCACGCTAGTCATGCACTCGGTGCAGTGCCTCACCCTGTCATTACAAACTCCCATGGGCCCAAGTACTTTTTGGATGCTCTCCCCAGGACCAGATCGGGCCCATATAATGCATTGGCATTGATTTATTGGATCCAAGATCCCAAGTTGTCTAGACTTTAATCAAGTTAAATGGCCAATTATAATCAAGTATAAACTTACCTCGAAATATCCCAAGGCTAAGTTGAAGAATTAATGTCCAGAATTTTTATCCAGGAGTTCAAATTATCAAGAACCCTCGTGTTCTTGGATTCAAAACCATAAAACACGGGGAAAACTAGTCTCTGGAATACATGCGGTCAATACTGGGCCGCTCAAGGCTTGTGCGGTCGACACTAGGCCGTACTAACAGGACTGGGTTGGGTTTAGCCCTCGTGAGGTCAAGGTTGAACGGTTGTTTATGGGCCACCCTTCTATATGCACAGTTAGGATAGGTCCGCACAAGGCCAGAAGTTTATAGAATCGAGGATAGGATGAGTGGTCCTGACAGAGCCGCTCATGAGTTGAACGGTCCACTCAGGGCCGCCTGAGAGAAGTACGGTCTATTACTGGCCGCACAACATAGGGCCAAACCAAGAGTTAGAATTTAGCCCAAGTGGGCTCCCGGGCTACCATAGGCAGGGTGGAACTGAACCAGAGTGTAGCCCACTGTCTGCTGGTCGGCCTAGGGTCTACTAGACTGATCAAATCAAGGTTTGGCCGAAGATAGATCAAGGATAATCGGCCAAGACAAATTGGCATCTGCCAGGGATGAACGTTATCCACTGGCTCGTTCATTGGTATATGCGGTCTATCAATAGCCGCGCAAGTCTCTGTTAATCAAATTCGGATTAACTCAAGTAACATCGGTTCGATTGAGTCTAAATCAAAACTAGGGGATATAATGGTTCAAGATTAAGGTTATCACAAGTATGAACCTAATAGCCATTCAATTATAAAGGATTCACAATTAAAATTTGACATTCATTGGAAAGATCAATCATGATCAAGCTCAATTTAAATAGATCAGCAAGAATTATTTACTGTCATGAATTACAGTTTATTAGGTGTGTTACTCACATACAATTAACCATTAATCTACTAACATAACATGCTGTAATGACAATTAATCTGTTCTATTACAGATGTGCGGTCGATTCTGGACCTTACATCCCAATGAACGGTCACATACTGGCCGCACATGTCCCCTCAGATCCGAAGACCTGCTGGATATGGACGGTCGGTAGTGTGCCGCATGGATGGATGTCGGGTCTGGAAATGGCCGCAGGAAAGATATGCAGTTAGGGCTAGGCCGCACGTTCCAGGGACACGAACAGCTATAAAAACAAATAAACGGTCAACAGAGGGCCACCTGTCTGGGATGTGCGGTCTATCGTGTGGCCGCACATGTCTAAATAGGTCACTACCCCTCTCGCCTTGCCCGACTCCGGCAAGGTTTCTAGGGTTAAATTAAAACATGAAATTCACACGATATAAAGCATGAAATTTAGGGCTTTTACTACCAAAAGAAAGAGCACGGAAAACTATACAAGATGCATGAATCAATTTTATGTTTACAGCCTGAAATCACAACTTAATCGAAAAGGAGCAATTATAACCCTAGATGTGACATGCTTGTACTAAAACCTAAAATTCTCGCAGAATACTTGATGAAATTTAGGACTTTCTACATCAATGAAAAGCTAACACGATGCTGCTTCTAACCATATATTATTTGTAGGGTTTGGCTTGCTATCACCTACCTGAATCAAATGAAGAAGGAAGGAGAAAGAAAACTAAGGACGCCGGTACACGCAGCCACTAATCGCTCGAGATCTCCCTCGGTCCAACTCCTCTACTGCCGCCACTAGTTCTAAACGATTCTAGGGTTAGAGAGCTTCATTTTAATAGGTCACACACCTTCTGGAGGCTTCTACGCACGGAGTATTCGTCCACGCAAGTCGGGTCGATGTAAACGCCGCCGTAAAGGTTGACTCGATCCAAACTCCGCCGAATGCATCTCCTAGGTTTAGGGTTTCGAGAGATTAAGAGAGGGTAAATGATCCTCTCATCCTGGCCTTTCATTTGCCACCGATTTAGACTCATTTGATGGAGTATTGGGCTCGAATTTGGCGTTTCAAGGTATGGTTAACTAAGTGTTCAATTTGGGATTAAACCACTAATTCGTCCTACTTACAGATGTTATTTGGGTTGGCCACAGAAGACAAGTTTGTTAAACGCGTTATCCTCTACAAGAATATAATTTTTATGAATTTTTAATAAAATGGTCAAAATCTAGCTTATTCTATTTATTAAGAGATTATTCTAATTAATTTCTAAAAGAAATCGGGGTATTATAGGGACCGCCTGCATCAGGGCTCACGGGATCGTACCGCGACCTAGAGGGAACCGAGTGTACCCCCAATCATGAAACACAAGAAAAGAACCATCAGTCAGTCAATCAAATTTAAAATCAACATGTGTAAATGGGTAGACTCCTACCTGTAAGAAGGGTGTGAAACAACCCAGGTTACCTGAACCTGGGCACACTTGATCTAGGTGGGCGAAGAGGTGCGCCAGCATCGCTCTCCCCCACGCGAGTTGGGGTCCTCGCTCGAGATCCCATACCAACAAGAGATACGTGAGATTCACCTTGTTCGAGGCCATAGCGAACAGTAGCCTCCCGAAGAAATATAAGAGGAAAAGCCTCAACTCCTGCCGCTGACTCCTCCCTCGGGCTCGGAGTATCTGTCTCACTCACCCTAGGTATGCATCCAAGTCCTCTAGTGGTCCCCGTACCACTCTCGCGAGCCCCATCACAGCGCTGATCTTCCCAAGGGGAAGAGTGGTCACCGATCGCTCAGATCGGGCCAGCTGTGGCCCGAGTAGGCTCTCCACCTCCTCCCGATAATTCATGAACTCTCGACCAAGCACCGGGTTCCCTACAACTAGCAACCTCGTCAAGAAAGCCACATCCTCAAGGGTAGGGATCATACGTCCCCACGGCATCACGAAAGCTCTGCAACTGTCCGTCCATCTCTCCCGTAGCGCCACCAAGAAGGTCGCATCGATAGGGAAAGGTTGGATCCTAAAGAACGGGTCAAAACCCATTCGATTCACCCTCCCTCGCTGCCCAGGAGGTAAGGCGTGGTACCAAGCCCACACCAAGTCCCATGAAACCCGGGCTCTAATCCTTCTCGGACCCTGCACACAATGGAGAAAAAACATAAAGAATTCATTAGATCTTCCAATCAATCCACCCTCATTTCATTTTTTTTCAAATTTACTTCCCTGAGAAGAGGGCGGCCAAAGGCTTGGCCGCCAACCTCCATGGGCGACCAGAACACTGGCCGCCCAAGTCTATCAGCGGACGGCCAGCACCCTAGCCGCCTAGGCCTTTGGACGGCCACTAACCTGGCCGCCCACTGGCTTCTCTCCCACAAACCCACAGTATGGCCCTCCATCTTTCCATCAAGCCTATACATACACCAAATCTAATGAATGGAAGAGCAATGCCATGGGACTTACCCTTTCACGCTGTCCTATATCCTCTTGGTCTGCTTCACCCTCATCCGGACCATCTTCTTCCTCACCTTCCTCGCCGTCACCATGGTCGGCCGGCCCCTCTTCGGGGGAGGCCGCGTCTCTTTCCCCTTCGCCTTCTCCACTCTCCTCAACACCTTGAGAGGAGGATGCTGAAGAGGATAGGCTGGCAGGAGCTTCCACTTCCTCTTGCTCTTCACTCTCGCTTGAGGACGGGGGATCCTCCACGATGTCATGCCGAGCTCGTCGCTGCCCCATTTCTCGATCTAGATGCTCGAGTGACCTTGGAACCTCACCCACGATGGAGGAATCACTCTCCCTAGCTCTAGCCCTCACAGGCTCTCACCAAACGTCAAAGACGAAGGCCGCCCAAATGAGGAGGCCGGCCACCTCTTGAAAATCCCACAAGGCAGAGGGCGGCCGTAACCCTGGCCGCCCAGCCCCAAGTGGAGGTGGCCAGAACCCTGGCCGCCCTCCCCCTTGTTCAGCGAAAAAAATGTAAAAATGTAAAAAATGGTAAAAACAACAACAAAAAAACTAATGCAATTTCATTCAAATAAAATCCATTCATGCTATTTCATTCCATCCACTCATTCTCATGACCATCAACCATCCACTAGTTAAAAAAACAACAACAAAACAAACAAAAATAGTCCATTTATTACACCCATTCACTAACTATAAAAAATGCTAAACAAACATCAACTAGGTGTGCTGCTTCATAAAGAAGTCATTCACAGTCGGCCTAAAACCCCATAGGTAGTCTGCGTAACGCTTCAGCTCATTCTTGTCTTCCTCTATGCCAACTTTAGCCTTCATTGTGGTGGCTTGGCGTCTCCACATCTTCCTGATCCTCTGAAGTCACCGTCGATCCGCGTCGGTTCCCAGAAGGCGCTTTGTAATCAATGCTCCCTTGGAAGCAGCCCATGGGATCCGTCTAGGCAATCCCACCTGGCGTTGATAGCGGTGTGCCTGGTACAACACTAAGTCCTCAGCCCCCACAAGCCATAACTCCTACTCTGGCGATCCACGCACCCTGAATTCTTCATGTTGATACATCATCGGCACGAACATGAACTCGTCCTCAGGCAGGAAGTTTAGATAGTCACGCCAATCATATCTGGTCTTCAGTAGTGTTGTCTTGCATATCACCTGATGGGGTCATCACCATCCGTCCTGACACTCTCGACCATTCTCGTCACCCCGGAGGCGTACATCATGGTCTAGTTATTTATTTTGAGTCCTATGTATGTTTCTTTATTTTAGTTGAGTCATATCATTGTAATTTCCCTTTTATTTGAGTCATGTCCCTAGGTCTTGTGCTTATTTCCCTAGGTTTGAGTGTCATTAGATTTATTAGTTAGCTATTGGGCCCAATTCATTGGGCTTGGCCCATGGGCGCCCCTATCTTGTTGGTTATTAGTCAATGTGTCAAAAATCAGGGTCTTATTGTAAATTGTGGGATCCCTATAAATAGGACCCCACTCTCTCCATTTTGAGGTAATGAACCAATGAATGAAAAACTTGTCATTTTGAGAGTTCAAACTTCTTATCTAGTGGATAGATTCCATTATTTGGGTGAGAGACCCTAGGGGAGAGATTCCCCACCCATCCCTCTCTTAATCTCTCTCTTTCACTCCCCTTTCTCTCTCCTCCACACCCAATTTCAAAAATTTTCTCTCTCCTCCCTTCCCAACCACCACTCTCCCACCTACCCCCATTAAAGGCCACTCCCCTTCCCCACACATCCCATTACTCCACCCCCTAGTCCCAAGAGAGCTTCCACCAATCCTAGCTCCACCTCCCAACCCCCAACTACCCCACCCACTTCCCCAAGCACCCCTCCCACTACCCCAAGCACCCCTTCCCTTCCCCAACACAACCCCTCCCATCCCCAAGACCACCATTGAATACCCTCCATTAAGGAAAATTCAAACTCACCTTCCCTCCACCCACTTGTGCCCCCCTCACCTTCCCCTCTCCCTCCAAGCCCAAATTCGCAGCTCCTCTCTCACCCATAGCAAACACCCCCTTCCAGCCCCCATTCTTCCCTTCCCACACCTTGAAACCCCCCCTCCTAGACGCCCTCACAGCTGGGGGTTGCCCCTACACACAACCACCTCATTTCCCCTCCCATCTACCCCATTCCCCATTACCTATCTCCACCCTCTCAAGTTCTGGTTGCAGGCAGAAGATTGGCCGAAGGTTGCAGAGACCACCCCATCGTCCCCTGGGAGCTTGAGGTGGTATCCCATATACCGACGGAAGCGTCTGCCTGTCTTCTTCGCAACGGTGGTGGTCCTGTCCCATTCTGAGTTTGAGATCGACCAGGAGAGCCATTCTCCCACAACTACGCAGATCCCCCTCTGGCAGGAGACCAGATCCGGATTGGAAGCTTGACTGTGATGATCTTATTAAGAATCGGATCGAGAGTTCTTCTTCAAACATATTCTACTACGAGTCTTCTAGCATCTCAAAGAAGCAGAGCCCCATTTGGTGACCGGACCTGAATGTTATCAATTTTCTCCCTCGGGTGCTCGGTTCTGCTTCCACTTAGTCTGCGCCGACCCGTCCTCAGTGTTCAGAGCCTATCGGTCGACCCTGACATCAGCTGTCATCCCTGTTAGTCTTGCTTCAAAGAGGACTCGTCAATGGTTCCAACGATTCTAGAGGCACCTGATTCTGAGCTCGAGAGCGACCGTGGGAACCTCTACTTCCTGCTGTTGGGAACCTGATGCTGTCAAATCTGAGAGTCTGCCACCGTGTTCAAGCCCCTACCTCGACAAGCAACGGTGCCTGAAGAAATTTACAAAATTCAAGCATCATCCAGATCCAGCTATGAAGAATATCCAAGTGGTTTCGTCTGCAAAAAAATTCGGGGCTGACCACAGCATACAAATACCTGACAGTCTGTCCTGAGACACAGTCAGCCGGCAGATTCGGCTTCGACGTCCCTCTCTTCACTTCTAGCTCGAATTCCCCTCCCCGCTTGGCCGGCTGGAGGCCCCTCCCTGCGTGGAGGTCGTATTGAGTGTATTCATTGGCTTCCTTTCCCCGAGATCCCCCCCCCCCTTGCATGGGGGTAGTTCATGTATTATTTACACTAACAGGTTTGAAGCTTCATCGACGCGGCGTGCGGGTGCTTCCCCTCGCCTCCCCGCTCGCCCCCGTCTCCGACCGGAGTCGGTTTCTTCAAACCGGCTAGGTGAGAACTCGTCCCTTGCTCTCAATTATTCTTGTTCATTTAATATTCTCCAATTACGCCGTCGGTAAGGATGAGAGTGCCCGATCTTAAGGCTCCACCGCACTTGTGCGACCCCCGTGGGTGTGAGTGAGTGATCCGCGTCCCTCGGCCAAAGCCAACACATTGAGTTGAATATCCGCACCTCAAGGGGAGGTTTGACTTAGACTTTGCTGGCCCTCTACCAGCAAGGGGCTTGTCCCATTTTCTCAACTCGGCATCCCCGAGTTACCCCCGGGTTAAGTGTGTGCGCCATACAAAGGTCCGCTTGCGTAGGCTTCATAGCCTTATGGTTGTGCTTGTTAAATTAGGTTTGAGGTTGTGTCACATCATCACCTGATCCTCAGGACCAAAGAGAGCCCTCACTGGGTAGATGGCGCTCTTCGAGAAGATCTGAGAAGTAGTAGTCACCTTGTCATCAAAGTCAAAACTCAAGTGGATCTCCATCTACATCTATAGAGGGTAGAGACTCCCCATGGCGCTGCCACCCAGGCTCATGTGAGTGAGTCTGCAGTACATATGAGCCAGCACCGCCTGAGAGAGAGAGTGTCCCATTCATAAGAGAGTCAATGGTCCCACGTACTCTCGTCTCAGCACGTCGCCTGATGTAAGGAAGAGCAATGCCCCGCCCAAGCACAACGTCACACCACGCATCAGTCGATCTGCCTCCACTGTCTTGTCTTTCACATGACCCAAGAGCCAACCTGCTAGGCGGTCAACTAGGATCCCTCGTTGGTCCGTCATCCGGCGAACTTCGCGCTTATCTCACACGATCTCTGCTAAGATCTCATCCCAGGGAGGAAGGTCGATCAGCTTACCCACCTCCAAATCACTCCACTAGAAGATGAAATCTAGCACTTCTATCAGCACCGAGGCCTCAAACTTGCGGAAGACAAAAGTGTGGGTATCTGGATGCCACAACTCAATCAGTGCTGCTAATGATTCCCAGTTCCACCTCATGCTGCTAAAGCACCTTGCCATGATGACCAGTCAGATTAGATGCCATTAGTTCATGAATACCCTCATGGCGGGCGTGCTTGCCGCCATCAAATCATGGAGCCAGCCATAGCGGCGGGCGTGTCTTACCCCAGGAAAAGCAGGCACATGCTGCACCGTTTAGAAGGATGAAGGGAGAAGTAAAACTAAAAAATCTATAAACAGGCAAAATCCTGCCAAATACAACAAAAAAAAAAAGAAAAAAAACAAAAAAGAAAGAAAAAAATTGCATTTATGTCACATAAACCATACCTTGCCCTGCTTCATAAGGTTGCTCAAGTGGCTGGGCACATCAGAGAGAACACTAAGTTCATGGCCTCCTGACGGGGTGGAAGAAGACGCCATGCCCAATCTCCTCCTTAGAACTGCTCCTCTGGCTTCAAGTTGATGTTTAATGATGGAGTAGGAACACCCCGACTGGGGATTTTGAAGGCTAAGACTCCCATCTGGCTCGGACTCCCATCCTGTTTTGGGATAAGAGCAGGAGGGTGGCCAAGTCACTGGTCGCCCATCCCAGATCTGGGTGTCCACAAGTCTGGCCGCCCAGACCATGGGAAGGCCAACGATTCGGCCGCCCTCATCCCCCACTTTTGAACGATGCATCCTTGCTATGTATGGTTCAAAGATTCATTAAATGAAATATGCTTATTATTCCATTGTTATTATCATTTATGAACTTTGCTAATGTGTGTTAATGCAGCTGCAGATCTCCACAACTATGGGACCAGAGGGCGATGCGGCCCCACTACCTTTGCATTATAGGTAGAACGCCAGAGGATAATAGCTTCGGGCGTATAAACTCTGAGTTCCTCTTAAATAAAAACCATGAAGAGTTTATACTCCTTAAGCTATTCGATGGTCGCATGCTGCCTAAACCCAGGATGACGGACTTCCAAATTCTCGACTATGCTTAAGTATAATGTGGAACGATGGACCCCCACCGGGATCCAGACCACGTCTGTCGCCAAGCATGGGATGACAGACTTTTTGAACTCTTGACCGATTGGTTCAGAGGCAGGCAAATAAACCCTCTGGCTTTGCATTCGATAGGTCTTTTTTTACTTCAAACCCAGCATGCATCATATAGGCCCTTTTAGCCTCATTTAAAAAATAATATATATATATATATATATATATATATATATATGTGCATGAAAAGATAAAAAAATGCATGCATCTCATCTTGGGAGCCATGATGCGGAAGTAAGGAAGTCGCATTGCTTTGACCAACCCGTCGACCTTTGGCCCCCGCGTTTGATTTTTCGAGTCTGTCGATTTTGCTAAGTTTGCACGAATGAGTCTACGTGATTCCACTCTGATTTGACCAGTAGAAGATGTGTTTTATGAAAGACTGTTTTGAGTATTTCATGATTCAACGAGTCATTGAGTTCCCATATCCTAATATTTTTATTTACCCGTGTTTTAGGTCTTATATCTCCTTGAGCACTGGATTGCGTTTGCCAACTCAAGTCCCGCAGCGCCATGCTAGGGGGTCCCATGCGACTGCAGATACAAGTCCTCTTAGATTAATTGTCCTTCCTCTCCTTTGTCAATGACTTACTTGATTACTTAACGCTCATGCGACCCTGCGCGAAGCCTATTTTCCGCTCAAGAATCTCCTTGAGCGTGTTGATCTCATTAGCCTTGTTTCTTTTCCGAAATACCCATTTATCAGTCCGCCGGGCTCCCTTGCAAAACGGGCATTTCGGAGGGGCATTTGTAGACGTCTAATTTCGAACATCCCACAGATCACCAGTGGACCTTCGTGTGAATGATGCACAATTATTGTACCAGGTTTATCATTGTTCCAAGCTTTAAAGCCCAGCCCATAGCAATAAAGCTATTGGGCCTCGTCCATTTAGGGGCCCCAAAGACCATGGTCAGGGGGGCCAGAGAGCTGGCCGCCCTTGATCCTAGGTGGCCGGGTTGATGGCTGCCCTCCTCTACTGGGTGGCAATCAGTCTGGCCGCCCTCCCCTTCAAGGAGGCCAAGTAGATGGTTGCCCTCCTATTTTTACTTGGTCAGAGAACGTGGCTCAGTTCGTGAGCATGTTCTCTCCCCTGTTTTGCATGATTTTTCCCACGATTTCATGGACTCCGACCTCAATGACAAAACCACCAATCTCCAGAGGGAGAGGGGGGGATTTTGGCATTTTGGGAACATAGGGAGTCAAGAGATCGGGTGGAGGAAGATCGAGGATGAAAGAGGAAGGAGACTAGGCTCAACTCCCTTCTCACCGTCCGAGAGAACCTCCAGGTAATCACTGGTTTGAACTCTGGAACCCCCTCCGTCCTCTGCTTCTTGCATCATGGCTTCCTGGTAAGTAGATTCTGCATATCATAATCTTCCTAGCTCCTACACTTAGAGGTTTTCCCCCCCAAAACAACGGGAAGGTGGGTGGTCGAAAGTCTCGGCCATCCCTCCTTCCCACCACCCACCACCCCCAGGTAATCACGCCGCCACTATTCCCGTTATATTAATTTTCATTAGAGTAAATACTGCACTTCTCCATTACTAATGGTCTTCTTCTATTTTCTTTTTTGAGCTTCACTACTTACAGGACTTCAGCATCAAGGAACTACACATGGCTCCTTGCCCTTGGCCGGCTGAGGATGAGGAAGATGGACCCTACCGTCTCCCTGTTTCAACATCTCTCTGCGATCATCATTCCTGTGAGGTTCAGGTAAACACCTCTGGCGATCATGATTTCTTAATCTTTAATTTGTTCCTCTGTAGGTACTCGAGGCCCAGGAAGGTTGGGGAAATAACCACACACGGCACATCTCCAAATCAACTCACTCCAAAATATCAGAGCCTACAACAGGTAAAGGATTTTTAAGAGGTGAGGTTGACCAGACTTTATTCACCAAGGCAAACAACAAAGATATCCTTATTGTTCAAATCTATGGAGATGATATAGTGTTTGGGTCAACTAAAGCATCTATGTGTGAGGAATGTTGGGTTCGGTGCAAGTATTCAGAAGGGGGGTGAATGAATATGACCTATATAAAGTTCCACCCAATAAAGATTTCGCTCAATTAAATCTAATGCTCACTAAAAATGCTAGTTCGCAAACTGAACAACCTTGAAAGCTAATGGGCAGTTGCGGAACTGAAATAAACGCACAGTGAGATCACTAGAGTGCTAACAAGACAAATTTAGCCAATCAGAAAACTAATTAACTCTTCTGCTCAACCAGAAGCCAAACACATGGAGCGCCCCTATGCAATCATCTAGCGGAAGCACAAATAGACTAATCAAACCACAAAGCACAAGGGGTTTTTAGGTGGTTCGGTCCAGCAGACCTACATCCACCCCACACTCAACCCGAGTGTGGCTTACTGCTGACTCACAGCTTGAAACCGCTGGGCCTCACAGCTTGCCTACAATCTACTGGGCCACACAGCTTGCCGTCCGAGGAATCCTCCTCGCCCGCTGGGGATTACAGCTTACCCATCCAGAGGCAGCACCTCTGCAATCTGCTGACTAACAGCTTGACAAAGGAAGTTCAAAAGAAAACAAAAGATGGAAATAAATAGCATCGGAAAGCTGTAAACGCTAAGCACCGAGTATGGCTCTTAAAGAGCTGACTGGAGTGGATCTGATCCAACTTCCAGCAAGAACAGATCTCCCTAGATCTCACTCTCTTTCTTCACTCTAGAACAGATCTCCCTCGATCTCACTCTCTTTCTTCACTCTAGAACAGATCTCCCTCGATCTCACTCTCTTTCTTCACTCTCTCTCTTCTCAACTCCTTCCCCTCTGCTTCTCTCCTCTTTTCTTTCTCTTCACGGTGGCTCTCTTTTTCTGGATCGAAGCTCCTGCACTTCTTATGCTCTTTTTCTTTCTATTTTACCTTCTTTTATCAGCCCCCTTCAGATGGACGAGGGCTTCCACTTATAGCAGCAGCAGCTAGGAAAGGGGCGCGTGGCTTCCCCATTCCTGCCCAAGTAACTTGGACCACGTGGCAGCATCCAGCCTTGCTTCAGCACACGTGTCATCATCTGGTCAGGCCTTCCAGCCTCGGATTACGTGCTCTTCAGTAGCATGCTCATCACGTTGAGTCAGATGGCGTCGACCCTTCTGTGAGGTGCGTTGACGCTTTGATGTCAGCCAGAGTTGAAGGCAGCTGTAGACACGCCAAAATTGACGTTTTGTTGATCAAATCTCATGTTATTATATAAATGCCCCAAGTGGACTTCAATATTCCTATAACACGAAGTTTTTTCTATTTTTGTGAATTTTTCTGCATTTTTCCTGTATTTTTGTGATTCACGACTTGATTAAGGGCGTTAATTTCAAAAGTAACGACCTGTTGTAGGGCGTTTTCAAAGAAAGGACGACCGTATGTGAGGGCGTCAATTCCTGGTGTTATCTCTTAATTTCTGTGATTATCTATTTTCAAAATAAAAGGACTTTTGTGAGTAACGTCTTTTCTCAGGGCGTGATTTTAATTAACGCCGTTATCTCAGGCGTGTTATTTCAGCTTTCAAACAAGGCAAGGTTTCGTTTCCTAAATTAAATCCAGGAAGAAACGCCCTTTCCTAGGTCGTGTTTCAAGAAAACGTCTCTGTGAAGGTCGTCAATTCATAAAAGACGCCCTGTATTAAGGCGTGTTTCACTCCAGAGTCCTGCCTTTTTCAATCTTTCCCTCACAGTTCCCTGCTGTATTTGGACTCTTGCCCGATCTTGATCCTTCCCTGGATGCCTCATTGCCTGTTCTTATCCTCCCTTGGTTTGATCATATCCGCTTGAGGCATTATAAATTGAAGCCTTGACCGTTCGTGCAGAAGGTTAAGCACGTTAAGCATTCAGCGGGTTAAACGCTCAGAAGAATATTCATCACGAGCAGAAGCTTTCTTCATCCTTGCTGCCTCTCCTCTGCATCCCTTTGGGCTACATCCGGTGCTTCACCCGTCAACACATTCATTTGGTTTTTTTCCCTTTACTGTCGCCAGGGACAGCAGGGTTTTCATCTTTTCATCTATTTTGTTTTATTTCATTCATATCATCATCCCTCCGTCCTTTATATATCTCTATTCCCTGTTCACGTTTTGTTGCATCTTTTATCATCAAACTCCCCTTCCCTTAAGTCTTCTTAAGGGGTTTTAAAAGAAAACAAAAAAAGAGGTGCGCATGTTGATGTCTTTTCATCATTTTTATGTTGGTTTTTGACTGATACTACTGCACTTTGGCTGATCCCCTTTTTTTTTGCTTGTCTTTCATGGTCTTTCTTACAAGGTAATCAATCAAGAAAATCCACTTCGTCGGCCGGCCGATTAGAGTTGGAGGAAGAGATCCACATTCATCCCGCCTCACATCTTTCACCAGGTACATGCGATCTTATTTTTTTTCATTGAGGTAAACCCTCTGGCGATCACACACTCCCCTTGTGCACCTCGTGCATGTTTTTCTCCTATTATTGCATTGCTTATTAATTAATTTTCATTAAGTGGATTTTTAAAGAGATCTACAAATTGGCGATCACGGTGGGACATCCACTGTTTTCTTTGTTGATTACCATCTCCATTGGCACCCTTGTGTGCCCTTTCCCTTTTGACACCCTCGTGTGTCCTTTCCATTGACACCCTCGTGTGTCCTTTCCCCTTAGGCACCCTCGTGTGCCCTTTCCCCTCGGTACCCCCGGTACCCTTTCCTTTGTGCCCCTCGGGCACCTTCCATTGTGCACTCTGCACACTCCCGGATCAGTCAATTGTTGCTTATTAACGCCTTCGACGAGGGCATCTTTTGATTTAACGCCCCTCACAGGGACGTGTTTTTGTGAATTAACGCCCCCTTCAAGGGCGTGTCTTTATTGCATCTGCTTGCATGATCTTCATTATTTTCTCGTCTGATATTTAGCGCCCCTTACAGGGACGTGTTTCATTGATTAACGCCCATCTCCAGGGCGTATGTTTCTATAACTGCGGTGTGTTGCATGCTGATTATACTGTCTGTGGAATAACGCCCCTCTTCAAGGCGTTTCATTTCTTATTAACGGCTGTCATTAAGGCGTTTCTCTTGATCATAACTGCTGTTCGCTGCATACTTGTCATAGTGCCTGTGAATTAACGCCCCTCTCAGAGGCGTTTCATTTATTATCAGCGCCTTCCATCAGGGCGTGTCTCTGAGTTTTGACGCCCTCACATGCAGGCGTCCTTTATTTATAACGCCTAACCCTAAGGCGTGTTTTTCCTACGGTCTGTGAGCCCCTCACAGAATTTACGACAGCCACGCTGCCGTGTTTTCATTTAGTCACGACCTGCCACAGGGCGTGTCTTTCCTCTTGCTGTGAACACGACCTTTCCAAGGGCGTATCTTTACTGTTCTTTTTCACAGATTGGCTATTATTCATTGCTTAAGCATTTGTCTTGACATTATATTATTGCTTGGATCATCTTGGTTTGCTGGCTTGGTTGAGAGACCTCCTCTCTCTATCCTAGGATCCACACACCCTTCTTGGAATCGGGGCGACCCTCCATTGAGCATTCCGTCTCTTTGGACTGGAAATCCCTTTTCCAAGACCTCCATAAGTCCCCGCACCCGTGGATTCCCTCACGGACGCCGGGCTGGTTGTACCCTCGAAGTACCTGGAGTTTAGAGAACCTATACGTTGTTAAAAGAGAGAAGAACTTAGTTGACCCGGAGGTTACATTTGGATCAAACTAGGTCTCATTTGGCAAAAGAGTGAACCTTCACAAATAATCCACCCTAAATCCGAACATCAAACATTAAAATCTTGCGTTTCTTGCCAACCTTGTTTGCATATACATAGTTGAGTGATTTGATTGCTTTGTTTGGATTGTGTATTTTGTGACGGTTCCTTCATTGAACATCCTCTTTCTTAAGAATGAAGCTCCGTTCAGGTAAAACCATCAACATGTCAGGCCACGGGTACTCTTATGATGATGAGAATGAGAACATATTTGGTCAATATGAGGACCCTCCCCAGGATTCCTTTTATTATGAGGGGAACTACCTTCCTCCTCACCCCCATTACTCACAAGTCCATGTGGTCGATACCACTGTCCATGAGGCGGACCCTTCGTCTCAAGTTCCATCTTCCAACACTTCGGGGAACCCTTCCCCATCCATTAATGTCTCAGATTTGATCCAAGCTCTCTCCCAGTTGGACGACTCCCAACGGCAAGCCATTCAGGCCGCCTTAAAGGGGAAATCCGTCCTTTCTTCTTCTTCTAATCCCCCTCCGGCCGTGAGTGGCCATCAAATCATTAATGACCAGGCGGTCTTGCATCCTCCCTCCTCTCGTCCACAAACGCCTACTGCGGCCATGCCGGCTCAGCAGGCGAGCTATTCAGCAGTCAGGCATCAATCCTCCCAACCTCCTCGGGTTCTACGAACGCCTATACCACATTCTTTTATTCAAAACCAGGCCCCAGTCGAGCCCGATACCAACACTCTCTTGCTTCAGAAGCTAGCCAGCATGGAGGAGCAGCTCAAGAAGGTTACGGCGACTAAGAATGCTCCGGAAATTTCTCTTCCTACGTTGCCAGTGTTCCATTTACCACCTTCTGAAATGCCGAATTTTCGGCGATATAATGGGACCGGTAACCCATTCATTCATTTAAAGGACTTCCGATATGAGACTTCTTTCTGGCAAGACAATAAGGCCTCTCTGGCCTATTTATTCAGAAGATCTCTTGAGGGACCTGCCCTCGAATGGTTTTATTCTCTGGAGCCAGCTGATGCCGGTGACTTTGATGTTATCCAAAGGAAATTCTTGCAAAAGTACAGAGACCGGGTGGGACCTTCCCTTTCTGTTACAGATCTGGTCGCTGAGAAAATGAAGCCCGATGAAGACTTCATTATATTTGCTGACAGGTGGCGGTCTATAGCCGAAAAATTGAAGGACACATTGTCGGAACAAGAGCAAGTAAAAATGGTCATTTCTAATGCAACTCCTCAATTCCGGCACATTTTGGCCATGAATCGGCTGACAACGATGGAAGAGCTCTATGAAAGAGCTCGTTATATACAAACACAAATGAAGGATTCGCCCATCATGGGCATGTTTGAGCCGAAGCCTCGGCTGTTTAAAAAGAATATAAATGTCAACAGTGGGCCCACGACTGAGGGCACTGTCACAAACGAGCAGGTTGGCGTAGTTGGTCACCCCCACCACCAGTCAAACCCACGACCTCCGCCACCTCCACAGCAAAACCCCCACTTTACCTCCGCTCCACAGTGCCACTTCACACCCCAACCTTCTTTTGCTCCATCACCGAGCCAAGCGCCTCGCACCGACCCTCCAGCACCACCTCAATACCATCAGGTCCCCCCACCTTCCAACTATGGCCAACAACAACGGAGACCACCGCTTGGCCCCAAGAGGGCCCATTATCCGCCACTCCCAGAGAGTCTCCCTGACATTTTTAATGCTTTAATGGCCGCCAACCTGCTCGTCCTACCAAAAGAAAGAACGGTGTGGCCCGACAATGTTGACACATCCCGTTACTGTGCATTTCACCGCGCCCCTGGTCACAACCTTGATCGTTGTTTCCATTTCAGAGATCATATTTATGATTTGAATGACCAGGGTGGCATTAATTGGGATGAAATGAGGCAAGTCATCGCCACCATGAAAGAGAGAAGGCCGCATCGGCAACAGCAAAATCAACAACAGCCAGCTCCGCAGCAAGCTCAGCCACAGCAAGCTCCAGCACCCCAGCAGGATATGGGGATTGTCCGTAATCCATTGCCGGAGCACGCTCCTAATCAACACGTGAACCCTGTCACGTCTCTCTACGAGGTGGAGAGAGGGCAGGGATGGCACGAAGAAAACGCCTCTGTCGGGGCATTACACCATGATCCAAACCAAAATCAAACTCCGCGCCTTTTGCGCGTTCCTCCTTCTCCTTCTAGTCCCCTATCAGGACGTTCTCTTTTACGCCCCGTCAACCCACCTACCACCACCAATTCCGCGACCTTGCCGGCTCGCTCTCTTCTTAACCGCTTACCACCACAGCAACCTGCCATTTCACCTTCCACCACCAATCCTACATCCGCGACCTCCAGGCCACTCCTACTCCGCTCACCAACAACACCCGCTACCCCCTCTACCACTCTTACACCGGCAAGAGTTCCTCCACCACCAGCACAACCACCTTTTGTGCCACGATCTCTCCTTATTCCACCACCTGCCAATACCCCTCGCATTCGGATATCCCTTTCTTCTGTCACGCCTCCGGCGAGGGCACCCTCTTCAAATACTCCTCCCATGCCTCCCACGGGGGCATCTCCATTAAACACCACTACTACGCCTCCCACAGGGGCGCCCCTTTCATTGAATTCACCTTTGGTATCCCCTAGCAGAATCTCTGCTACCGACATTCCTTCCTCCTCTTCCAACCCTCCCCCTAATATTGCCCCGACAGAGGCGCGTCAAGGCGTAGCGCCGCTCCGTAGTGGACGGATGTTCCACCGTGTTTTCCCACAGAGAGAGCTAGAGCCCGTACAGGGGACGCAAGAGCAAGAACAAGAACATGATTCAGTGCCGGGAACTCAGTATGATCTGTTAAAGCACCTGGATCGCACTCCAGCCAGAATCTCCATTCTTGAATTAATCAAGAGGTCCACCACTCATCAGCTGGCCTTGAAGGAATACCTGCAGAAGGTTATGGTCAATGAGGACCTCTCGGTTGAACAGATAATTACAGTCTTAACCCCTACCAGCAGTCAGCCGGCAATCACATTCCATGAACATGAGTTAGCACCTCTACCGGCAAGAAAGTATGCCCTATGTATCACAGTTGATATCAACAAAGTGGCGGTTAAGCAGTGTTTGGTAGACACCGGTGCATCTATCAATGTGTTGCCTCCGAGCACTCTGAAGCTATGCGGTATCCCTGAGAGCCAGATACGGCCATCCACCATTGCTGTCACAGCATATGACAATACAAAGAAACCCCCTCTGGGTATGATTACTCTCAAAGTCAGTTTGGGTCCAGCCACCATTACAGCAGATTTCCATATTCTGGATATGGACCCGACCTTTAATGGTATCCTGGGTCGCCCTTATATTCAGCAGCTTGACGCAGTGCCCTCTACAAACCATCAGTGCCTTAAGTTTCCGCACAAGGGCCGCATTATCAAGGTGACCAGCGTACCGATCTTACCAGAGGAGGACATACATGTAGCTTCATCAGTTCCTTCCATGTGGCCAGCCAATAAGCCGTTACTATCTGTGTTGGACATTCACTGTCCACGACCAATGCTATCTGAGACTGTTACCACCGTTGCCATGACACCCCTGCCTTCTAAGGGGAAGAAGAAAAAGAAAAATATGATGAATACCCCCGGCTGGAACATTCTGATAAGGATGGGATATCAAGATGGCAAGGGCCTGGGTGCCAAACTCCAGGGTAAGATTAGGCCCATTAAGCCTCAAAAAGTAATTACGCGAGGCGGCTTAGGCTACAAAGCACCGGACAAGAATGAAGGAGAGCCGTGGGCTGTTATGACGTCCACCTTCAAGCCAGATCGCCAGCCACTCACCTGGACTTTAAAGACACATTTTGTCACCGGTGGCGTTCAGAACGATGAACAGACTACCGTCATTACATCATTGCTTGATTGTCAGATGTGCATGCTAGACAGTTTGCACGGCACATTGCCCCACTGGCCACTTACAAAACCTTGGAGACTTTAAGGCCAGATAAAAGAAGAAAAATGGGTGACCCAGAATGTGACTGGTACAGGTGGTTTGACATGAATGATATCACTTTCTCTTTAAGCCGCCTGTTCATGCCGACAGATCCAGAATGGCCGCCATTGATTCAAGAACTGATTGAAATGCCTGCCGCAATCACAGATAAAAGGCAGATGTTAAGTGACTACACAGATACTGGGGAGCCAGATGTTCCCTTCGAAGAAGGTTTTACCGTGGATAGGCTGTGGGCCGGCCTCTTCTCCCTCACTTCTGTGCATCCATCTTTGCTGGCTTATTCCCGTTGGTTTGGTCACGTGCCGCGACCACCACCATTCATAATCAACTTGTCTCCTGATTCAATTCAGATTTCCCTCCCGATTCCTCCTTCGCTCCGCGAGCGATTCTCCACACACTCCATCTCGCCCCCGCGTGGGCCACCACTAATTGAAGCTTTCTCTGATCTTGCAATTTCCACTCACCCTGCTATTCTCCCTTCACAGTGCTTTTTACTTGAAAAAGAAAATAAAAATGAAGAAAAAGATAAAAACGAAAAAAAACCGCCGATTTCCCGACTTTCCAATCCTCCATTTCTGTTGAGGAAACCTCCTATTTTTCTCCCGAGCGTGTCCCGACCCAGGGGCCGCTCTTCCAAGATTCCTTGGTAAGTCTTTTCTCCCCCTCTAGTGAGGGGCCCTCCTCTGTATCACCTCATGTATCCACTTTATCACCTCCTTCTTTCCCTTATAATCAAGCTAGTTGCTCTTCCTCCTTTTCTTCCTCTTCTTCTAATAAAAATCATGGGGTAAATTCACACAAGAAGGCCAAGGGTAAGCAGATTCCTCGCAGATTTTTGTTGGAATTGGCCATTAGATGCCAAGCTTGTTTAGCTCTCCCTGAGTTTGTGGAAGATCCAATTATCCTGCCAGAATTAGAAATTGAGGACTTTGTTGCTTCTTATGAGGGTTTGGGCGTTTATGAAATCATGAATGATGAAGACCCTATTGAAGAAGGGGATGAAAGTTATGAAGAATATGAGGACGAGGCTAATGCTTTTGCTAGTGGTATAAGAAGATTCGACGAACCATCAGCCTCAGTAGAAGAACCTACCAAAGAAATCAACTTGGGTACCGAGGAAGACCCTAGGATTGTCCTCATAAGCAAAAATTTGCCGCCCTCCGAAGAGAAGGCGCTCATCTTAGTTCTTCAAGAATACAAGGACACGTTCGCATGGAGCTATGAAGATATGCCTGGATTAGACCCTGCGCTCGTTGAACACCGTCTTACACTTAAGCCAGGATCTGTCCCGGTAAAACAACGGTTGAGGCGTTTCCACCCTAGCATGGCTTTAAAAATGAAAGAAGAGGTCGATAAACTCCATAAGGCTAGATTCGTTAGAGTCGTCCTCTATCCCAATTGGGTGGCTAACATTGTCCCGGTTATGAAGAAAGATGGAAAAGTTCGAATTTGCATAGATTTTCGGGACCTCAACCGGGCGTGTCCTAAGGATGACTTCCCCCTCCCTCATATTGATGTGCTGATTGATAACACGGCAGGATTTGAGACTCTTTCTTTCATGGACGGCTTTTCAGGCTACAATCAGATTCGTCTGGCTAAAGAAGACCAGGAGAAAACTTCATTCACTACACCATGGGGCACATATTGTTATGTGGTCATGCCCTTTGGACTTAAGAATGCTGGAGCCACTTATCAAAGGGCCATGATGGCAATTTTTCATGACATGATTCATATTTATATTGAGGTGTATGTGGATGACCTGGTTGTGAAATCAAGGACAAGGATTGAGCATCCTGGGGTTCTGGCTAAGGTTTTGCAGAGATCACGAGAATTTCAATTGAAAATGAACCCCAAGAAGTGTGTATTTGGCGTTTCTTCAGGGAAATTACTTGGATTTATCGTTAGCAAGAGGGGAATTGAGGTTGATCCCAACAAGGCAAAGGCCATTAGAGATATGCCTCCTCCCAAGAATCTGAAGGAAGTTCGAGGATTAATCGGGAGGTTGCAATTTATTCGCCGCTTCGTCTCCCAGCATTCACAGAGATGTAGGCCGTTTTACGAGCTTACTAAGCCGGGAGTCAAGTTTAGTTGGGATGATAAATGTCGGGCAGCCTTTGACGGATTGAAGGATTATTTGGTCAATCCTCCTGTCCTGAGACCGCCAATTCCAGGCAAACCACTTATTCTTTATGTTTCAGTCCTGGATGACTCCGTAGGTGCTGTCTTAGCTCAAGTGGATGAGGAAGGTAAAGAGAGGGCAGCATACTACTTATCTAAACTCCTTAACCCCTGTGAGCAGAGATACTCAGCCATGGAAAAGACTTGTGCAGCTTTGGTTTGGGTAGTTCAGAAGTTAAAACACTATTTCCTAGCTCACGAGGTTCACCTCATTGCTCGCATGAATCCAATCAAATTCCTCCTTGAAAAATCTGTCCTCACTGATCGATTAGCACGCTGGCAAAGCTTCCTTTCTCAATTTGACATCACTTACATTCAGCAAAAAGCTATCAAAGGTTATGCCATTGCCGAACATCTTGCTCACCACCCTCTCCCCCGCTTTGATCCTGTCAATTCAGAGTTCCCGGATGAAGAATTAATGTCCATTAATCACCCCCCAGATCCTATGTGGACATTACATTTTGATGGAGCTCTTAATTCTCAAGGAAGAGGGATCGGCATGGTTCTCTTAACACCCGAAGGAGTCACCATTCCATTTGCTGCTCGGCTCACTTTTCCCGTCACCAATAACATAGCCGAGTATGAAGCTCTTTTGGCCGGTCTTAAAACCGCTCATCAATTTGGTGTCACCCATTTGCGAATTGTCGGTGACAGTCAGCTTATTCTACGCCAAGTGTTGGTCAAGTGCCGCACTATCAATCCTAAGCTCAAGCCCTACCAAGAACTCGCTTCAGCTTATGCCAAACTCTTCACTAAATTGATTTTCGTTCATGTCCCGCGTAGACAGAACATTTTGGCCGACGCACTTGCTTCCTTAGCCTCCGCTTTAGTCTTCCCTCCTGAGCGTGATTTTCATGTCCCCCTGATTCATCAGCGTGATACTCCAGCCATTAGGGATCGTGCTTTTCTTGATATTAGGGATCAGGTGCTTGAGAAGGTTAGACGGAAAGAAGCTCTTGAAGGCAGAGAGGTCATGCTATTGGAATGGCAAGAAGAGTTGGCTGATGAAGAAAAGCCTTGGTATTATGAGATTGCCAGATACTGTAAAGATCAGTCTTATCCCGAAGAAGCCACTGCTGAAGAAAAGAAAGCAATTAGGAGAGTGGCTCAACGTTATACTTTGGTTGGAGGTGTGCTCTACAGAAGAGGGCTCACCGGTGTTTTATTGAGATGCCTCGCTGATGATGAATCTTGGAAAGTTGTGGAAGAGGCGCATTCTGGTGTGTGTGGTGGTCATGTGAACAGCCAGATGCTAGCTAAGAAGATTCTTAGACTAGGGTTCTATTGGCCCACTCTTGAAGAGGATTGTTCTATCTATGTTCGAAGGTGTGTTAAGTGCCAACTGCACGCCGACAAGATTCATTCTCCTGCTTCTTCACTCCACCCTACGTCCTCCCCATGGCCTTTTTCCATGTGGGCTTTTGATATCATTGGACCTCTTGGTGATTCGAACCTCCTGACCAAGCAAAAATCATTCATTCTCACGGCAACGGAGTACTTCACCAAGTGGGCGGAAGCAGAAGCTTACGTGGAAATTAAAGCGTCAACCGTCTGCAAATTTATCATGAAGAACATCATCACAAGGTTCGGCATCCCAAGCACCATCGTCACCGACAATGGACCTCAATTTATCTCCCAAGATCTCAAGGATCTCTGCAACAGGTATAACATTGCATTGCATCATTCTTCTCCCTATTATCCGCAGGGCAATGGCCAAGCAGAGGCCACTAATAAAACCTTAATCAAGATTGTTAAGAAGACGTGTGAGGCTAATAAATTCTCGGATTGGCCAGACAAGCTGGTTGAAGCTCTTTGGGCCTACCGCACTTCTATTCGAACCCCCACTGGGCAAACTCCTTTTGCCCTTACTTATGGAATGGAGGCCGTAGTCCCTTATGAGATTCTTATCCCCTCTTTGCGAGTACAATTGGATGAGGAGCTCTCTATCGATGAACGTCGTGATTCACTCTTTGCCCAATTGGAACTCCTAGATGAGAAGCGTCTGGTCGCCGCTGAGCATGCGCGCGTTTACCAAAACAGGCTCTCACGTTTTTATCAAAAGAAGGTAATTGAGAGAAAATTTAAGGTCGGTGAAATGGTAATCAAAAGAATTTTTGTAAAGCCGGGTGGCCCTCGTTCAAAGCTCCAACCAAATTGGGAAGGGTCGTTTGTCATAAAAGATGTTTATCCTGGCAATGCTTATAAACTGGTTAATGCTGAAGGAGAGGAATTAACTCACCCCTGGAATGGTTTGTATCTCAAGAAATATTACCCCTGAACAAAAATCCAAACAAAAATTGAAAACTTCACAAAAAATCCAAAGAAAGTAGAAATCTCCCAGATAATCCAAAAAAAAAATCTGAATATTTCCAAAATCCAAAACAAAAGAGTCTTCTTTCATGATTCTCCCTTCTTGGGCTGACATAACATGCAAAGGTCACCGGTCCGAAAAGTCAAAATCCAAAATCCATTTGTCAGTCTTGCTAATTTAAAATGGGAGTTGACCCCGCACACACTACACACTTTACTCTTGAGCTCAAGCAGTGCAAAATCTGATGGAAAGTCGAAATCAAACTAAAGGCGAAAGACGATATCCATTCTTTTCTTCTTCGGCCCACAAGGGAGGAAGGGAGGTCTTGAGGTAGACACGCCAAGCCTATCCGCCGCCTTAGTAGGAGGAAGTCAGGGCCCAAAAGGGAACAAATGCCACAAAAGCCCAAGTACAATTAGGTTGTTCATCAGTTCAAATCTATTCAATGCAAATCAATTCCGAAGTGAAAGTCAAATGGTGAAAAAGAAAAGCATGTCAAGAGGGCAAAGTCCCCGCAAGGAAAACCTTGGGCGTATGCATGCATTATGAAGAGGCAAAAAAGACAACAAAGCGTCCCTACGCCAAAGACCGAACCCCAACAGGCATAAGGATAGGGGAGGTAGCTTTGCCTCAGGCATCTTTGAATCTTTTGTGAGCTTCCTCATAGCTTCTCTTTTATTTTTGGAAAAGTCATGAACCAGCAGAATGGTCGAGACAAACTGAAGAGAATGCACTGTGCGAAATCTTGTGTATAAGTTTAACCATATTCACGCCAATTCCCCTTTTAATTATTCAAGAAAGGTTAATGGAACTTAGAAGATGACCAAGTAGGGCCCACCGCCTTGATTTCTTTATCAGCCCAATTTGGGAGGAATACAAATTAACGCCTTTGTTCAAGGCGCTTTTATGCTGATTCACGCCTAGATCATAGTCGTTTCTTTAAAAATAACGCCTCCTGGAAGGTCGTGTTTTCAACCAAAATTCAATAATCTTTGCACGGTAACGCCGTCTCCAAGGGCGTCTTTCACGATAGTAACGGCCTAATCTAAGGCGTGTTTTTTAGAAAAATCTTCAAAAAAATATATATATACTGAAAAGAACAAAAATAAATTCTTCATGCTGCATGAATTGCATTCTTGCCTGGACATCTTTTAATTATTGTTTACATACGTGTGATTGCATGAGGCATCCCCGAGTTTTGATTATTTCATTTTGCCTTATTAAAGGCTTGGCCCCTTGACCCATTATTAAGGTCAAAATATTTACACCCTTCGCTCACCGGGCAAGGGGCCAAGTCGAACAGATGAATTAACCTGTTTGTTCAAGTGAAAACCGCAGCCGCAGATACAGGGCAAAGTAAAGCAAACACGAGGGACGAGAGAAGAAAAAAAGTACACAAACACAAGTCCACAACCACACAAGTGCTCAGGTAACAAAAGCTCAAATCTCATATATATGTGTATCATCATGTCTATCATGTACAGGTGTGAAGGTGGAGGAGTACAAGTACAGAACGCTCAACTCTCGCCTCCACCCTCCTCTACTCTCCTGCTCTCAACCTCCTCCTCACCATCCCGAACTGGCGCCGGTGGAGGAGGCATAGGCCCCCGCGAAGAGGCCGGAACCCGAACGTGTCCTCCTGCCTCGCTCCTCTCTCGGAGGGAAGAACCCGCCACAAAGGTGGAACTGGTGAAGGAGTACCCCGCAGCCCGTGCTCGCTCACGGCCTCGCTGCAACCGCTCCTCGGACACTCGAAGCCGCTCCTGGGAAAGGATCAACTGGGTCCTCGAGTCCGCCAGCTCACGCTCTCGTGCCAACAACTGCTCTTTGGAACCGGGCACGCTCCGTCTGGTGCTCCTCACGCTCACGAGCCCGCTCCTCGCGCTCCCGAGCACGCTCCCTCCTCTCCAGCTCCAGGGCAACCAGCAGCTCGGCCACGTCCTGAGGAAGCTCACTGCGCTGCTGCAAGGCCCGCTGAAGCTCTACGATCCGCTGATCGCGGATCGACAACTCGGTACGTATCGCCTTCAGCTGAGCAGCCTACAAACAGGTAAACAAATCATCAGTTCCACAGTTCAATAATTCATGAAATGAAATAACAACATGTGACTAAAGGTAGGTCACGCACCTGTGAGCTCGTCGCTCGGAAGCCCTCATCTACGCAGATAAGAGTGGCTCGAAGCTCTTCAGTCTGTAAAAATGAATTTTTATCAGTGCACAATTTATATCTAATCATCATTTGAATGAGGTTTTGAGTTCAGAATTTACCCGTGAGGCAAGGTCACGCTCCGCCGCCTCGGCTCGCGCTATCGCACCAGCCAGCTGCTCTGTCAGTGCAGTCACCTCTGCACTAGGCCCCCTCGAGCTGGAAGCCTCCCCTGGATCTCTCCTCGCTACTCCCTGCTGGGCACGCTGCATTCATTAAGACCGTCAGTGGCTAATCATTAATTCAACACAACAAAAGAAAAAATTCATTGCATATAGGAATAATTTAAACACTCACCAGGGTCTCCAAGTCTGCCCGTGTGGCAGCTAGCTAGTCCTCCAGGATGTGGAGGTGGGCCTGTGCATCTATCGCCGCTATGTCCCTCGCATCCTGCATTCATTACATGTTAATCGCATAATAGTTACATAAGCATTTGCATTTAATTAAGAAATAAGTGCATTCATACATACCCCTAAGACCCTCATCTGAGGTCTGCCGGCGTGAACCTCCCAGTAGCGCCGGAGGTACTCGGAGCTGTCAGTCGCGTGGGAAACGACTGTGGTCCCGCCTCGCTGCCAGTCGGCGTACTGCTCCTCGAATCGCACCCTCCGGTCGGTCGTCTTGGTGCGACCGCGGGTCTTCTTGCCAATTCCTCGAGGCTCTCCGACCTCGATCCACTCCTGGGGCAGGCCCAGGGTCCTCATCACCAGTCGAAGCCGTAACGGCTCAATCTCGCTCAAGCAGTGTAGCCACAGCTCACGCCCGAAGCGAGGTCGCCCCGATACGACCCAAGGCTGGCCCTCATCAGTCATCCCCTCATATGGTCTCCACTGCACCTGCATTCATGAACACGCATCATTATCATTTCATCATATTCAAATAAACAACAAAAAGAAATGCATATCATTCATTCATACATACCAGCGAGGGAGGGAAGTCGCGGAACTCTCTCCGTAGAACCCACAACTCGTAGTCAAGTGGGGCGCCAAAGATAACAGGCACCCAGCGTCGTGCCAGGGGGAAAGATCCCTCAGCTCCTGGCCGTGGGTCAACGCGCCCCATCGGCATGTATAGGTGGCTCCACACCTGCATCCATGCATTGCAATTAGTACTATATTCACATGCATCATAACAAAGAAAAGATAAGAAATGAGAAATTGCATACCTGAAGAAGAGGTGAGAAGCCACTGACGGTCGTCTCACGGCCTGTCCCCGTGGACAGATCGGCCATCAAATGCGCCAGCAGGGCCGCTCCCCAAGCATATGTGCCAACCGTCTCCAGATCCTCAAGGATGCCTAAGAAGCGGCAGTTGATGACATCGGCTTTCGTCCCCAGCAATAATCTCCCGAGCAGCAGCAGCAGGAACCTCCTCAGGTCTCGGTCCGCTCTCTCATGATCAGTCGGGTCCTGGCAGCATGCCGCTCTCACCCCGTCGGTCAGTCGCTGTGCAAACTCACCTAAGGTCTCCCCCGACCTATGCCTGGCATCTCCTAGACCCATCACCGTAGTCAGGTCCGTACGGAAAATGGTCCTACACTCGCTAGGTCCCTCGTAGACTATCTCAAGCCCTAGTAGCCTCTGGGCCATCTCTGAATAGTCAGAATAGGTGAACCCACTCACGGCCTCACCATCTACCCGTAAACTTGTAATCCTGGCTACATCCTCTAAACTAGGAACCATATGTCCCCAGGGCATCAAGAAAGTCCGGCTAACCCTATCCCATCTCTCCCTCAAAACCTGGATCAGTGCTAGGTCAGGTCTAAAAGGCTCGATGGATAGAAAAGCCCCAAACCCCATGGCCTCTACTCTAACCCTCTGGAAGTCGGGGAGACCCTGGTATGCTGCCCAGACCATGACCCATGAGATACGGGTCCTCATCAACCCCTGCATGCATTAAAAGAGAATTATTTTTCTTAATTATTTGAGTATCCATGTGGAATTACATTTGATTTGGGTTAAATATTGAATTTTAGCATCTTTGGAATTCACAGCCACCCTCAGGTCGTTTCTTGATAAATTCACGCCCCTGTGGGGGGCGCTTTTCAGAATGAACTTTAATGTAACGCCCTTAATGAGGGCGTTTTTTATGTTAATCACGCCTCAGTCTTAGGCGTTCTTTGGTGGCTGTTTTGCTATTTCTGAAACATTTTCTAAATCACGCCTCGGTGTTGGGCGTTCCTTGTTGAATTAACGCCCTGTGGTAGGGCGTTTTCCTAAAGATGGTTAATTTTGAATCGTTAATGAATGAAGCGACGCCCTCTGGTTTGGGCGTCTCTTGTTGAATTAACGCCCTACTGGAGGGCGTGGGTTTCTCAATTTTACAGAAAAATCAAATAACTGACAGCATGCGAAATAATTCATGAAAATATTTTTGAAATTGTTTAATGAGCATGGAATTCATGAAAAATCATAAGTTTTAAAAACGACATGCTTCAGGGCGTTTTCCATGAAGGATAATTAATTTTCAGAAATTAAAAATAATTAATGCCCTGGATTAGGACGTTTCGTTTTGAGTAACGCCCCCACGGGAGGCGTGTTTTTTCTGAGTTGCAGGTTTCGTGCCCGAGGGCTATGAAAAATCAAGAAAAATATAAATAAAAATAAAATAAAATGGAATTGGGGAGGGGGGAACTTACCTTTTTGTGCTTCTGGGGTTGTGGCCGTGGCAGTGGCCGTCTGGGCCGCCGGAGTTGCCCCCGGGGAGCGACCGCCGCCGTGCACGGCGGTCCTTCTTCTCCTCCTTCTTCTTCTCCTTCTTCTTCTCCACCTTCTTCTGTTTCTTCTATTGCTTCGCCCGTTGCTCCGTCGGCCTCGTCGCCGCCGGCCGTCGCCGGCTCATCTTCAAAAGCCACAACGGCGAGCTCCTCCACAGAAATCTCTTCTTCTTGGGCGTGGGAGGCGTCGAGGTCAACCACGTCTGGGGCACTAATTCTTTGGCATTTGGCCATGGCTAGGGTCTAGGGGTTGAGACAGAGAGAGACAGAGGGAGATTGAGAGAAGAGAACGAGAGAGAGAGAATGGGCGGTTTCGGTTAGGGTTTGCAGAAAGGGCGAAATGAAAACGGAAGGAGGAAGGAGAAGGAGGGCTGATGGCTTTTGGGTTTCGAAAAGAAGACACGCCCTTGAGTAAGGCGTTTTTAATTGAATTCACGCCTACCCTCTGGGCGTTTTATGGAAATTGACGACGATGCTTAAGGCGTTAATTTATTTTGCATGGGGAACGATAACCGTCGTCAGACGCATTGAATGGGCGTTGATTGATGTGAGGGAAGTCATCATTGCTGTTTGAAGTAACGCCTCTGGTAAAGGCGTGTTATTCTTGAAACGTGACTATGGAAAAGGCGTTATTTTGATGAGTTAACGATTATATTCTTTTGGGTTTGAATCTGGTCACGCCTTTCTTGAGGTCGTCATTCAAAGTAACGCCCATGGGTGCAGGCGTCAATTGTTGACGAAGGGCCCGTTGAAGCGCCTTGGAATAAGGCGTGTGTTTGTTAATTCGTGACGCTCTTGGAGGCGTTATTCACAACAGAAACACAGTTTTTTTGGATGATTTGGTTCATAATTACAGTGGCAGTTGGCTCAATCAGAGAATAATCTTTATTATTTTGAAAAGAGGAACTACAATGACTAATGAGCCACTTTGGGCCTTAATTTTCTCAATGAAGTTACATAATTTTTCCACTGTTCCTTGTCTTCATCCAAGTCTTCTACAGGTTGATGAAGCTTGCTTAGCCTCCATAAAGCTTGAATGGTGATTGCCTCCTCTCCATCTTCATTGCTGCCTAGAGCCCTTGATTTGATTGGAGGAAGATGAGAGATGTTTTCTAAGTGTTGCCTTGGGAGCCCAAGCTGAGGAAGGCACCGGTGTGCATTATATAAAACAAAGTCCGAAGCACCAATAAGACGAAGGTCCGTCCCGATGGAGAAGCGTGCACGAAGTTCCTGCATTTTGAGTATTCCCGGAGTGCAAGTAAAAAGATTCTTTGGCATTACCTTTAGGTGCTCCCTCCAATCCCCTCTCTTCTTGATTTGAGGAATTCGGTTGGTCACTCTATTGCTTATACCTAATGAGCCGGTTATATATGAGAGTGGGCTCTTTGAGAAAATTCTTGAGGATTGTTGGGCTTCGTGGCATGAGTCGAATTTGAAGTGTAGATCAACCCAACTTGAGAGTGCTAGCATGCACCCGTAAATGGGCCTTCCCATGGACGCCGCTGTGAGCCCGCTATAGAGATATGCTAGGATCGCCGGTCCAACTCTCTCTCCTTCCCATAAGCTCACCACTGCGCTCAAATGGGACTCCTCTAGAAAGTCCTCCGTGGATGGGAATAGGAGTGCTCCTGCCAAGCACACCACGAAGGCTTTGGTCACTCTTTCTATCTCCTCTTCCTCTTTAGCTTGATCCGCTCTCTTGTACACCCACGAGGCGAGCTTCAAGAGGTTAACTCCTTTGGTGACCTTGATTTGGTTCACTATATTCGGGCTAGGTATTAACGAGGTTAGCAACTCGTGGGAGGAGATGGGCTTTGGCATGATGGCCATCTTTTCTTCTTCTCCGTGTTTCATCTTTTTCAAGCCTAGGATCATCTCTACTTCCTCCAGCAAGATGGTGGCTTCAAAAGTGGAAAATAAGAAGGTATGGGTGGAAGGATGCCATGTCTCAATCAATGCTCCTATGGCAGCCCAATCTATGTGGATTTGATCATAATGCTTGGCATGGGTTATCAACCCCAAGAGATGCCATCTAGCTACATATACCCTCATGTCTGATGTGAATTTGAAAAGGATGAGGGGCAACCATTTGATTTGGACATATCTTCTAGCCCCTGGAAGATTTGGGTACTCCTGTGGGAAGAGGGGAAGAAAACAAAAAGAAGAGGTACATGAGCATATGACATGAGCATGTGAGCAGTTCGGTAGAACAGTATGCACAATAAAGAAAGTTGAAACTAACCTGATGCATGCATATCCTGTTGCTTATATGACCTTGGATATTGTTAATCCTGGGAGTTGAGAATTTTGGCTTTTTCAGTGCCCTGTCCATCGTCAGGAGAAGCTTGGACGGTGCAACCTGCAGAGCAGATGAAGAAGAAGAAGGGCAAGAACAGAGAGTTTCGGCGGCTGCAGGGTTTTGGTTGTTTATGTTGAAGGAGGGTCTCCTATTTATAAAGATTTAGAGAGTTGTAAGGATGTTGGGAGTTAGGAGTTCGATTGGGTTAAGGACTGTGCTGTTAAATTAGGAAACGGAAGTTCGTGCTGAATTAACGACGTTGGTTAGGGCGTCGATTTTTAAATTGACGACCTGACTGACGACGTGTTTTATTTAACGCCCTATCATGGGGCGTGTTTTTCTAAGCCTCCGTTACTGTTTACGCCTTTGAGTAGGGCGTGTTTTAAATGATTAACGCCTTATGGTCAGGCGCTTTCATTCTGTTAACGCCCTATTCTTAGGCGTGTTTTATTCTATTATGAATTTTTGACCTCTTCATGCTTTGGTGCTTTTAATGAACAAAAGTGCTATTATTTTTTTGATGAAATTGTCTATGATTAAGCACTTATGATCATGTCATGTTCTGAATTGTTGGAAAAGGCTAATAAATTTAAAGTGCAGAAGTTTGCAGGATTCGAGGCGTTTGGATTACTCATAGGAGCAACATCTTGCCACCTTGTATCCGTTTCTTGTAAGCATTGTTACTATATGATATCTACGCTATTATATTATGTCAAGGACCTTGTGGTTCTGATGAACCTGAAATTTGAGTTCCCCTTCATCAAAAACGATGACGATTTCAGGAGAATCTTGATCACACGGATAGGCCGTTGAGTTGTTAAAAGTTTGGGACGATGGTTCCACTTTCTGAGTTGATGCGCGGACAAACGGGCTTCGGCTTAGTGTTAGCTCAGAAATATGGATTCTTGACCAGACTTAAACAGCTTAGCAATATTATCCTTGATTATTTTCTATTTTTTTAATTTGTTTTAACCTTTTCTTTTAGCCCAGCATGCATCATGTAGGACTTTGAGTTTCATGCTGAAAATCTTCATATTATGGCAATAATGAAGTTCACTCGCTCTCGATTGAGTTGACATGAGATATTCCACTTTAAATCAAGTACTTCGTTCTATTTGAAGCCATTCAGGCTGATTCCTTGAAAGTGTTCCTTTTGTTGGATCTCTATCCCAATTCTCTTTACTTTTCTGCAAAATTTACCTTGGTTGCAGCACGTCCACATTGGCTGGTAATCGCTCTCCAATGGTCTTTCCCTGTCGTGCCCACGCGCACACCCTTTATTACTTAGTTTAACCTCCTTTTATCCAACAAATCGATTGTTTCCTTGGAACCACTCAGAGTTGTTTCATGCAGAATCTTGGAAAGATTTCTAATGCTTAGCGTCTGAGGCGTGTCACATCACACCTTGGCGTCTCCTTATCAGTTCGTTCCACTTCATTCCTTTCATTACACTTCGCTCCATTTTCGTCTCACTCCCTTGCAAAGCAGACGCCAAGGCGGGGCAGCTGTAGACACGCCAAAATTGACGTTTTGTTGATCAAATCTCATGTTATTATATAAATGCCCCAAGTGGACTTCAATATTCCTATAACACGAAGTTTTTTCTATTTTTGTGAATTTTTCTGCATTTTTCCTGTATTTTTGTGATTCACGACTTGATTAAGGGCGTTAATTTCAAAAGTAACGACCTGTTGTAGGGCGTTTTCAAAGAAAGGACGACCGTATGTGAGGGCGTCAATTCCTGGTGTTATCTCTTAATTTCTGGGATTATCTATTTTCAAAATAAAAGGACTTTTGTGAGTAACGTCTTTTCTCAGGGCGTGATTTTAATTAACGCCGTTATCTCAGGCGTGTTATTTCAGCTTTCAAACAAGGCAAGGTTTCGTTTCCTAAATTAAATCCAGAAAGAAACGCCCTTTCCTAGGTCGTGTTTCAAGAAAATGTCTCTGTGAAGGTCATCAATTCATAAAAGACGCCCTGTATTAAGGCGTGTTTCACTCCAGAGTCCTGCCTTTTTCAATCTTTCCCTCACAGTTCCCTGCTGTATTTGGACTCTTGCCCGATCTTGATCCTTCCCTGGATGCCTCATTGCCTGTTCTTATCCTCCCTTGGTTTGATCATATCCGCTTGAGGCATTATAAATTGAAGCCTTGACCGTTCGTGCAGAAGGTTAAGCACCTTAAGCATTCAGCGGGTTAAACGCTCAGAAGAATATTCATCACGAGCAGAAGCTTTCTTCATCCTTGCTGCCTCTCCTCTGCATCCCTTTGGGCTACATCCGGTGCTTCACCCGTCAACACATTCATTTGGTTTTTTTCCCTTTACTGTCGCCAGGGACAGCAGGGTTTTCATCTTTTCATCTATTTTGTTTTATTTCATTCATATCATCATCCCTCCGTCCTTTATATATCTCTATTCCATGTTCACGTTTTGTTGCATCTTTTATCATCAAACTCCCCTTCCCTTAAGTCTTCTTAAGGGGTTTTAAAAGAAAACAAAAAAAGAGGTGCGCATGTTGATGTCTTTTCATCATTTTTATGTTGGTTTTTGACTGATACTACTGCACTTTGGCTGATCCCCTTTTTTTTTGCTTGTCTTTCATGGTCTTTCTTACAAGGTAATCAATCAAGAAAATCCACTTCGTCGGCCGGCCGATTGGAGTTGGAGGAAGAGATCCACATTCATCCCGCCTCACATCTTTCACCAGGTACATGCGATCTTATTTTTTTTCATTGAGGTAAACCCTCTGGCGATCACACACTCCCCTTGTGCACCTCGTGCATATTTTTCTCCTATTATTGCATTGCTTATTAATTAATTTTCATTAAGTGGATTTTTAAAGAGATCTACAGCAGCAAGAGATAAGTCATCCTTTCTGAACTGCTGCGTCGATGCTTTCATTTGGTCGCGTTGACGCATCGGAGTGTTCTAGTTGAATTGGTTGAACTGCGTCCACTCCACTTGAACGTTGCGTTGACGCACCAATTAACCCAGGGGCTTCTTTCTTGAGTTTGCACTGCTGCGTCAACGCTGCCAGTTGGTGGCGTTGATGCATTGAGCACCCTGCAACCCCTTTGATCCAATTAAGCCAGGGGCTTCTTTCTTGAGTTTGCACTGCTGCGTCGACGCTGCCAGTTGGTGGCGTTGACGCATTGAGCACCCTGCAACCCCTTTGATCCTATTAAACATTTATTAGGAGGTTAAGTATCTATAAACAATATCTTACTGTTGTCATCATCAAAACCAGGAGTACAACAATCTCCCCCTTTTTGATGATGACAACCCCCAAACTGTTTTAATGACATTTGCAATCACACATGGTTAGCATCAAACAAATGCATGGTTACTTGTCAGTTAAACAAAATTATGAATCACAAAAATGAAAACATATGCTATCATTCATTAACAAAACTCATGTTGTTGTTCGTTCTGAATCACAAAAATGAAAACATATGCTATCATTCATGAACAAAACTCATGCTGTTTTTCGTTCTGCTCTCCCCCTTTGTCATCATCATTAAAGGGGGTGCATGTAGAAAACATAGTTTAAGATGGGAAGTAGCGATTGAAACGTCTGGCAGAAGATGGTTGTTGTTGCTGACGAGAAGAGTGTCCTTGAGAGGATTGAGTGCCTGGAGGTGTCTGACGAGATTGCTATCCTGAAGTAGATTGATCCCTGGTTAGTAGGTCTCTGATCTCTTGAGAGAGTTCGCTTAGCTGATGACTTAGAGTGTTGCGAGCATTGTCAATTTCAGTGACAGAGTCTTTATCGTGGAGTTTATTCTCAAGTGACTGAATGTTTGCTATTACCTTGTCAATCTTCTCTAGCACAGCTTTGAGGAATGGAGGGATTGCACTGACAGGACCTTTGATTGTTTCTATCCCTATCTTCAGATCATAACACAGGTCAATAATCTTGGCAAAAGAGGAAAAGGTTGAACCTTGTTGACTGTGCATCTCTTGTACCAGAGTGGCAAGTTTGTCAAGGAGGGATGCTATTTGTTTCAAGACTTGTCTTGTTGCTTGGTCAGACACCATTTTGGTGAGTAAGAAATTTCGCCATTCGCATAAAACAGAAGTTTCAAAATGAACAATCTGAGCAGTCAGCTTGTTAAAATGAAGGGTTGTGAACTCCATCAACTTGTCCATCTTGGCCTCCTGACGCTTCATCATCATAGTCATGTTCACTAACATCTCTTCAATAGTTGCTGGGGGTGGAGCTGCATCAGAAGTTGGAGAGGTTCTTCTATAAACGTTAATGGCTCCAGACGTAGATGGTTCTACTGTAGGTACAGAGCCACTCGGTTCCGCAGAAGCCTCAAAAACTTGCTCTCCTCTCATGGAGTTGTCCTCTGGCATGTCTTCACTCACCACAGGTGGAATCGGTATTTCTACTTTGTGCACTTGACCATCATCCATAGTGGCTGTTCTTGATGCCTGACCGATCTCTGATGGAGCTGATTTTTGACTAGGAAGGGTTCTGACAGCCTTACCATAAATGACCTCAAAACCCATAAACTTTTGAATATAAGAAAGTGTTTACACATTCCCTCGAGGGATGATAATTTTCTTCTCAGGGCCAAAGTCTACACCAACCTTTCGAAAAACAGCAGTTAATGGGGCAGCATAAGGAAGGGTTCTGGACTGAGATAGACATGACCCCATAGTTTGAATAGCTACATCCGGCAGGGAAATATGTATTCTCTTCAGCATACAGTAGAGAAGAAATCTTTGCATCTCTGTCACCCTTTCTCTTCCACTACTCTATGGTGTGATCATGGATGTGCAAATGTGGTGGAGCAGTCTATTTAACGAAGGGAAATGATTGGCTTTGAGACTGCCTAGGTAGGTTTCCCTGACATCGGAGTGATTACTGGGTTTCTCAGTCAAGAGCTCATACGCTTCGTGCGCATCATATTCAAAATCATGCAGCTGAACTCCTACCTTAGGAACCTTCCATGCTCTGGCAAGCAGCTTATCTGTGATTTCGAAACTGACACCTCTAACACTGGATGTGAGTTTTGGAACAGTAGGTTCATACTTTAAGTTCTGGTAGAACTCTCTGACCAAGGTGGCCTAGTAAGTCTTGTGTGTTGAGACAAACGACCACTAGCCCTGATGGTCCAGTGTAGGAAATAACTGAGGAAAAACTTCGAGCATATTATGATCAGTAGCATCAACGTACCGGGAAATAAGAACCTTCAGAGGTTCATCCACGGTGACTGTACGCGAGCTACCTGCATCTTTCTGACCGGTTGCAGAACCTGAAGATAAACCCTTCCGCTTCTCTTTTCTGACTGCTGATGCCTTTAACCTTTTGGTTGGCGGACTTGGATCGCGTGGACCTGTCTCCTTCCTTCTTCCCTTTTCGCGAGCTACTTGAGAGTGGGACTCCATTGTGCCTCTTGCTGATTCTGAGCCTCCTGGTTGTTCCTCTGCCCTTTGCTTCCCTTTTTGAGTGGATGCTGGAGAATCCATGGCACGGAGATGAATCGAATAGGAGAGAGAGCTGTGAGGATTTTTGGGGGACACGAGAGGTCGAACGACAAAAGGGTTTTGGAAAAAGTGAAGAAGAGCAGCGGTCACATTTTGCTTTTAAAGAGACTCCGAGGACCCTTTTAGTGAATGGTTCAGCCGGTTCAAGTGGTTGAACCGGGTAAAAAAAAATTGAATAAGAGGCAATGCGTGGACGCAAAGGGGGCATTGCGTCTACGCAGTGAGGCATATGTGAACAGAAAACATAAGATAAGTAGCCAAAGAGGCATAATGCGTTGACGCCAATGTGACATTGCGTCTACGCAGTGATGCAAATAGGAATGAGATTCTCCCCCTTATGCAGCATGATGCATCTAATAATGAAACTCCCCCTCACTAAATGGAGCCTATGAAAAGAATGAGAAGGGAATCACAGTGACAATCAAAGAAAAATTTTGTTCAGAGAAGTCAAGAACAGTGAGCACATGTATTTCAGATCGGGTTCACATGGAAGAAATTTAATTGGATTCTCAAGGGGATATTAATCTCATAAAATCAAAACATGTCTTCAAAGTCTTCCATTATAAGAGCTTATGAATGAACTTTATTAACAGCATGGTTTAATCATGATGTATGTAGAGTTCATCAATAAAATTCTGTATTAATATCTAAACCCATGGTTTAATAAAAGTGAACCAAGCCCTCATACTCATCTTGCTTAAACACCCTTTCTCTTACACAATCGAATTTATTGACTTCTTTTGGAATTACATGCACCTGTATTGAAATCAAGCAGATATGAAGTCATATGAACTTGTCCAGGGTTGTAGCAATTTGATTTTATCATCAATATTCAAATAATTCAAATGTTCAATAACTCTTCATGCTACTAATTTTACGAACATTCTAGTTCAGTGCACACCTTGTGGCTGAGGGATATACCTTGATCAGAGGCCAATATCCTTAAGCACTTAGTGTGACTAACTGTCATGCTGATATGAACAGAGATAGCGTTTACACATCATGACACACTCCAAGTCATTTCTGGATGTATGAGTTGTATTTCTCAGTGTGCATGCCATTGCTCTGCCTGATTTAGCAATCAATTTTTATTTTGCAGAGTTAACTAGGTACCTCATGACACAGTCCTTTGGACATGTGTTTCTCAGTGACCAAAGTCATTGCTCTGATAGAAATTATCCTTTAGACACTTCAGAAGGATTCATTTGCTTCAGATCAATAATAATTCCATGTACTTAACCAATTAAAGTCATGTATTCAATAGTGCAGATTTCAGAGGATTTTACAAGACAATGCATGAGACAGATGGTTAAGGTTTATTTGACATGATTCAGATATGTTAAGAGATTTTAAAGTCAAACTCCTTGAATACATTAAAGCTTAAACCACATGAGTTATTTTAGACATTCATAACAACATATAATAGAAGATTTCTAGTTCAAGATTTTTCAGATTTATGATCAGGATAGCCCATTGAAATCTACAAGAAAGACTGATGGAATTCAGAAACCAGATGATACCAATTAGAGACTTAAGGCTTTCAAGAATGTGTTCGAGATCTGTCAGCAAAGTCAATGAGGAAGGATATGCAATGAAATGGCTGCATGTATGCAAGGAGAAGTTTTCAACAGAGGAAAATATAACTCAACGTTCCACTAAGGGACAGCTGCGTCAACTTAGTCACATTGCAGCGTCAACTCATCCAACTATCCCGGTTAAATAGAATAGTGTTGTTTCCAAAAGCAGATGCCCACTGCGTTAACTCCGTCCCGTGGCTGCGTCAACTCATCCAACCATCCAGAGACACTTTTACACAAAGGGTTTTTTCACTGAAGCAGCCTCAAGCGTCGACCCCATCCTCATACAACGTTAACTCATTCATTCAGCCAGCAGCTTCATCTCAGTCTGTGAAAACATCATTTAGCCAGAGATCTCCAACCCAAGCTAACTTCCCTTTTGATTATGCATGAACGGAAATATGAATGCCAATAAGATAAATATCATGCTGAAATCTCGTTCAATATGAATTGATTGACAGAAGGATAATCATAACAAGGAAGGAAAGCAATACTCCCCCTCAGAGCAAGCAATGTTTGCCATGGAACACTGAACATTATTTTGATTCTCAGAAGCAAGTTAATTCTAATGTCTAAGCAGACAATTCAGTATGAGCATTGAGAGATATGAATACTCATAGAGTGCACGAATTGACAATCATGCATGAATCACAATAAACATGATATGCAATAAATTTGAGAATTGGAAATGCAGGGAATTTACCTGAGAGATTTAATATGGGGTTTTTCTTCTTGAGTGCCTTGGTTTATTAACCCCTTTTATTCCATCCAAGGCACACCTGCTAGACACCTTCCTATTTTCCACTAGCAAGAGCCCAAGTGGTTTTGGGTCTTGCATAGTAATTGGCCCCTTTTGGGACTGCCTGCATCCTTTTCTATGCCAAATAGTCATAAGAGTTCATGATAGAACAGTTATGCATTGAGTGCCCAATTTGTCCATAGTAATGACATGAGTTAGCAGATTTTAAATTCTTCTTATGTAAATTACTGTTGTTATGAAATTTATTGGCAGAGAGAGAGTTCTGCTTACTAAGATGACAGCCAGATGTACCAGATTTCAATTTTGATTTATGCACATTTTTATTTGCATGAATTCTATGTGCATATGCATGAAAGTTTCTGTTGACAGGATAAAAACTCTGTTTGCCAGGTACAGTTTTGGAACTGGATTTTCTACTCTGTGCATGCCAGCATTCAATGGCCTTGTGCCCAAACTTGTTACAGTTAAAACATCTGACATGCTGGTTCAGAGAAGCAGCTTTGTTTATATTAAGAACATGTTGGTTAGCGTATGATTTAACTTGAGGTGAGAATGGTTTTCTCTTACCATTTGCAACCCAACATTGAGCAAAGGTGTGGCCTAATCTACCACAATGAGAGCATTCAGTTTTCTTTGAATGAACAGCAAGATATTTCCTAGCATTCATCATTTCTGCATTCAAATCATCCAGTTCTCTTAGTCTACATTCATGCATCAAATGTCCAATTCTATGGCAGTAATAACATGACATTTTCTTTTTCTTAACTTCATGATTTCTGACATGAGTTTTCCTGTTAGCATGAGATTTAAAAATAGGATGCATGTAAGTAGCAGAAGCCATTTTGTTCTTTCCTTTTTATTTTTCAGTTGGCTTCAGAATTCTTTGAGCAGTAAATTGAAACACTGAAGGATTAGCTGAACTAGCAGAGGCAACATTTGGAACAGCTGAAGTTTGAATCTTATTTTCAAAACTCTTTTTCTTTGTTGGGTTATAGCCTAACCCTTCTTTTTGAAAATTGACTTTAACACCTAGCAGTTTATCTAGATTTTCTTGACCATGATCAAATTTGGACAAGGAATTTTTTAAGTCATGAATTTCATTTTCCAATGAGGTGATTTGTAACTCATAGCTGGCAATTTCTTGCTCACTGTAATTCACACATTCAGTTAACACCTTGTTAGCAGTTTTATATTTTTCAATTTCTTATTCCAGATTGCTTAATTTTTCAGGAGTTTCAATACAGACCGTTTTTCTTTTTTCTAAGGTTAGAAGTCTCTCAGACATTGCACTGTTTAACAGCTTCAATTTTTTAATTTCTTCCTTGAGCTTATCATTTTGAACCAATTCATTTATTAGAAGCTGGTCTTCTGAATTGACTTCATACTTTCTTCCATTTTCAGTTTGTTTCATTTCTCTTTGTTGTGTTTCACACTCTTTCTGTAATTCTATGTTTACAGACTTTATGGCATTCATTTATTCAATCAGCAAATCATTCTCTTGTTTGAGTTTCTCAATTTCTTTATCATTTCCTTTAGCAGATGGTTTTAGAGAATCATTTTCAGATTTCAGCTTGCTTAGTTCGGAGTTAACAGAATCCTGATTCTTTTTCTTTAGCAATTTAACTTGACTCTCAAGCTCACGAATTTCAGATATAGAATCATCATTTGTTTGTTTGAATTTTAAGCAATTTTGACATGAAGAGGAATTTACACTGTTTAACCTAATACCCTTTTTCAGTTTCTTATGTTCCCTTTTTAATTTTTCATATAGCCCCAACAAGTCAGCATAAGTATTTTCCCAATCATCTGAAGTATAGTTTTGAAAGGGATTTACCTCATTATCATCATCTTCATGTTGACTGCTGCCTTGATTTTGTCTGTCTGCCATCATGCAGCTGTCCTCATTTGCCCTGTGAATTTTCTTCAGCATATCCAAGATGTCTTTAGCGGACCTGCAATCATGAAAACAAGACCATAGAGCTCTGTCAGTAGCTGCTTTCATCAGATTAAAGGCTCCCTGATTTTCTCCGTCCTTTGATCTGTGTTTGTCGGTCCATTTGGACACTTTTGTAGCTAAGGTGTGAGGACCTTGTGAAATTAATTTCCACAGATCAGAATTAACAGCATTAACATAAACATGGAGAGCGGCGTGCCACTGATTATAATCAGAACCACTAAAGACGAGTGGAGGAGCCATTGAAACAAATAGGAAGTAGATTCAATGCAACAGGAATAATGATTCACTAAAACAAATTAGCACCTAAGACAGCAAGATCGGATCTGCAGGTAACTGGACCTTCTAAGCAGACACCTCTCTGATACCAATTGTTGGGTTCGGTGCAAGTATTCAGAGGGGTGGTGAATGAATATGACCTATATAAAGTTCCACCCAATAAAGATTTCGCTCAATTAAATCTAATGCTAACTAAAAATGCCAGTTCGCAAACTGAACAACCTTGAAAGCTAATGGGCAGTTGTGGAACTGAAACAAACGCACAGTGAGATCACTAGAGTGCTAACAAGACAAATTTAGCCAATCGGAAAACTAATTAACTCTTCTGCTCAACCAGAAGCCAAACACATGGAGCGCCCCTATGCAATCATCTAGCGGAAGCACAAATAGATAAATCAAACCACAAAGCACAAGAGGTTTTTAGGTGGTTCGGTCCAGCAGACCTACATCCACCCCACACTCAACCCGAGTGTGGCTTCCTGCTGACTCACAGCTTGAAACCGCTGGGCCTCACAGCTTGCCTACAATCTACTGGGCCACACAGCTTGCCGTCCGAGGAATCCTCCTCGCCCGCTGGGGATTACAGCTTACCCGTCCAGAGGCAGCACCTCTGCAATCTGCTGACTAACAGCTTGACAAAGGAAGTTCAAAAGAAAATAAAAGATGGAAATAAACAGCATCGAAAAGCTGTAAACGCTAAGCACAGAGTATGGCTCTTAAAGAGCTGACTGGAGTGGATCTGATCCAACTTCCAGCAAGAACAGATCTCCCTCGATCTCACTCTCTTTCTTCACTCTAGAACAGATCTCCCTCGATCTCACTCTCTTTCTTCACTCTAGAACAGATCTCCCTCGATCTCACTCTCTTTCTTCACTCTCTCTCTTCTCAACTCCTTCCCCTCTGCTTCTCTCCTCTTTTCTTTCTCTTCACGGTGGCTCTCTTTTTCTGGATCGAAGCTCCTACACTTCTTATGCTCTTTTTCTTTCTATTTTACCTTCTTTTATCAGCCCCCTTCAGATGGACGAGGGCTTCCACTTATAGCAGCAGCAGCTAGGAAAGGGGCGCGTGGCTTCCCCATTCCCGCCCAAGTAACTTGGACCACGTGGCAGCATCCAGCCTTGCTTCAGCACATGTGTCATCATCTGGTCAAGCCTTCTAGCCTCGGATTACGTGCTCTTCAGTAGCACGCTCATCACGTTGAGTCAGATGGCGTCGACCCTTCTGTGAGGTGCGTTGACGCTTTGATGTCAGCCAGAGTTGAAGGCAGCAAGAGATAAGTCATCCTTTCTGAACTGCTGCGTCGACGCTTTCATTTGGTGGCGTTGACGCATCGGAGTGTTCCAGTTGAATTGGTTGAACTGCGTCCACTCCACTTGAACATTGCGTTGACGCACCAATTAACCCAGGGGCTTCTTTCTTGAGTTTGCACTGCTGCGTCGACGCTGCCAGTTGGTGGCGTTGACGCATTGAGCACCCTGCAACCCCTTTGATCCAATTAACCCAGGGGCTTCTTTCTTGAGTTTGCACGGCTGCGTTGACACTGCCAGTTGGTGGCGTTGACGCATTGAGCACCCTGCAACCCCTTTGATCCTATTAAACATTTATTAGGAGGTTAAGTATCTATATCCAATATCTTACTGTTGTCATCATCAAAACCAGGAGTACAATATGGAATTTTCTAAGTTAATGACTGATGAATTTGAAATGAGCTTAATGGGAGAACTAAAATTTTTCCTTGGATTGCAGGTCAATCAAACTTCAGAGGGAAGCTTCATCACCCAGTCCAAATACATCAGGGATCTACTGAAGAAATACAAGTTGAAAAACCTCAAAGAAATCACTGCACCTATGGGCATATCAACTAGTCTTGATGCTGACCCAAAAGATAAAATTGTTGATACCAAACTATACAGAGGTATGATCAGATCCCTGTTGTGTCTTACAGCATCTCACCCGGATATACAATTTTTAGTATGTTTATGTGCTAGATTTCAGGCTAGTCCTAAGGAGTCTCACATCAGTGTTGTAAAGAGGATTTTTAGGTATCTATCAGGCACCCCTGACCTAGGACTGTGGTATCCTGCTAGGTGTGAGCTTGAACTTGTAGCTTACACTGCTGTAGACTATGCAAAGTGTAGTATAGATAGAAAGAGTACTAGTGGATACTGTCAATATCTAGCTGGTTATCTAGTGTCTTGGGCATCTAAGAAGCAACATACAGTTGCTCTCTCCACTGTTGAGCCTGAGTATGTTGCAGCAGGAAATTGTGCAGCCCAAGTGCTCTGGATAAAAGTCTAGCTTATTGACTATCACATAAAATTAGAATGCATTCCTATTCTATGTGATAACACAAGTGCTATTTCCTTGACTAAAAAGTATGTTCATCATTCTAGGACTAAGCATATTGAAATAAAACACCACTTCTTGAGAGATGAAGTAAGTAAGAATGAAATTGAGCTGAATTTTTTTGAATCTGAAAAACAAATTGTTCATATATTCACTAAACCTTTGGGAAATGGAAGATTTAAATTCTTAAGAAGAGAACTAGGTTTATGTAAATTTCAGCATGATGATTGATTGCTTAAGTTCATTCTTACTTGAAATAAATGTCTGTTTTATGACTATTATTATGCACATAACTCAGATTGTCACATGGTATTAGTCTGTCAGTAATTGTCATTTTTTTTACACTTTGTCTATCTTGATCTTAAGGGTATATCAAATGGTGTGATGGAAAAAGGGCATATTTCTTCTATCTGGAAACCCACACTATGTGTAGAGGCTTGTCCTCCACCTAGTACCCTGAGTCAAGATTTTGTCTGAGGCTTGCATTTCATTATTAGTTCATATGTCAAAATGTTGTGTCTAATAATAATGCACATAGACATGAAGAGTCACTGTTCAACAACATTTCAAGCCTATTCTCTCATGCATATTGATAGGGGGAGTTTAGAAAAAATGCTCTATCCTTGAGTAAGGTCATGCCTAGGTTGCTATATCTAGGTAGTAGTAAATGTCTCTGAAATGTTGACATCCAAACTCGACACCTTCTTGCATACTTTCTGTCAACCTTGAATCTATCTTTCTGATCAATAGTTTTACTCATCTCATGATAAAATCTTGAAACAGTCCTTGTACTTCCTATGATTCTAAAATACTGACAATCTGATAATCAGTTCATTACTCTAAGATACTAAAATCAGATATCTTCTCTTGTAAGAATCTGTAATGCTCCATGAATGAACTGATGGTTTAAGCTTAATAAATTTTAGAGTCTAAAGACTGAACTCAATGAACTAGAATGTTGATCACAATTAATATCTCTCAACCTTTTCTCACATGTAATGACTAGTAAAGTCTTCCAGAGTCTGAAACTTCTTGATATAATGACTTCTTGGTTGAGAAACTAGGAGTGTGTATTATTTTTAAACAAGTCTTTCTATAAAACCAAAGGGCAGCAATGTCAAAATAATGAGCCAACATGAATGTAGGCAGAGCAATGACTAAATGCACTGAGAAAACTGGGTCCTTCATCAAAGAAATGGAGAAAAACCCATGTCATGAAGTACTTTAAGTTATCTCTGTTCAAAAGTCAAAACATAACGGGGAGTTTCACTAAGTAACTAGGGGTACTGGCGTATGATCAATGTGTACCCTTATGGAAAAAGGGGCAAATTACTCCTAATATTCTGATACATGAAATAGAATGGTAAATTCTATTGAGTAGCTAGGGGTACTGGCGTCTAATCAACGTGTACCCTTATGTCAAAAGGCATGGATTATACCCAACTATTCTGAATTGTTAAACAAAAAGGAAATGAAAAAATCTTGCTGAAATCCTAAGGTGAAAAATTAGAACTGTCAAATTGTCTAACCTCAATACATATTATAGTCACTCCTAAAGAAATTCACTAATTTTTTCGATGAGTAGGATAAAGTAAGACTGCATTCGTCATGATTCATATGGTTCTGGTTTATTGCTATTAAGGGTTAATGCCAACTTATTCAGAGAGTGAAGTTGATAAACTCTAACCTTTATTATTCGTAAACAAGAATTCTATCAAGAATGCATTATATCGAATCTTATCCCTGAAGAATTTGAGCTATGTATGCTTGATTAATGAAAGATAAATCAGTTTGTCAATCAGATCTCTCCTACAATTTCACTGATCAGATCCAATTGTCTCTATCAAATTCTTTGTTTACTGGTGGCAAAGGGGGAGAGATTTTGATGGCAGATTGCCCAGATTGACTGTTTGTGTATTTGTTAAGGGGAAGTGCTTCTTGATTCTTCATTAATGGCTCCAAGGGAGAGAGATTTCCTTGTTTGTCTGCCTACGTCTTTATATGTATGTCTTCTACTGCACTTGACAGTGACCTTTTGATATTCTGACTCATAATGTAATATGTGTTGCCATCAAAGTATAGCAGTGTTGACATCATCAAAAAGGGACAGAATGTTGGGTCTCCTCTGGATTTGATGTCTTGTTTTGATCCTAGCAAAAGTGTGTTTGACCGTAATTTGACTCTAGCAGCACTATTATTTTAAAGTCTTTACTTTAGTCAGAATAAAGTGTTGCATAATAAGGTCGAAGCATTTTCATATTGCTGCATAATAAGGTCGATGCATATTCATCCATTTGAGAAAGTAAGGTCGGTGCATACATTCATTTCAGTCTTGAAGGTCGATCCACATACAAACTCTTTGTCTATCAAGTCGGTGCATCATTGATTTTCATGATAGTCAGGTTGATGCATCTCCTAGTGCAATAGCTAGACAGGTCGATGCATACTCATACTGTTGCTTTATGAGGTCGATGTACATTCATGCATTGAGAAGGTCAGGTCGGTGCACATATTCACTTCGAGTCCAGAAGGTTAGTGCATATACAGAAGTATTGCGTTGAAAGGTCGATGCATCACCCACTTCTTTGAACTATCACGTCGATGCACATGAGCATTTTAGCCAAGAAGGTCGGTGCAACCTTGGGTTATCTTTCTTAAGGATGGTGCACCTTATACTAAAGTTGATGTTGCTATGTACTACATGCTAGATGATGGTTTATAAGGTCGGTGCACATCACAGGGTGGTCGATGCTAGTATGCTAGCGCTCACAGCATAAGGTTGGAGCAATAAATGTTATTTTTCTTAATGTCGATGCACCTTCACCATCTACTGTAAAGACAGGTCAGTGTAGTAAGGTACTGCGTCGATGCTTTATCCACCTTCATTACAGATTTAGCATTTCTGATGGAATAAGGCATGCCTGTGTGATTTAATGGTCGATGTTATTGCCTTGATCTTGCTGCATGTGTTACACATGTTAGATCAAACAGGTTGATGCATCATGTTTGTGCACCGATGCATATGTTAAACGTTGTGCATTTACTCACATAATTCACTCTGTGCTCATGAAATGATTAAGTCAAAAATCTCTGAACATATACTTTTGTTTTAACATGTGAAACCAGGTCATCAAGCTATAACCCAGACCCATGCTCGAACACCTGGGTTACATAAAGGTAAAATACATTACTCTCACATGGAGTTTAAAGTAAAGTGGATTAAGGGCACGTGATCCAAGGCGAGAAGCTGAACTAACATCCTGCCTCGTCGGTCATCTTATCTTCTACTCCTGACATATGGGACTTCGAAATGAGCATTCTGGATAAAAATTATTGGGCGGGAGTGTGTCTTCCACGCGCCCAAAATCTAAAAAGCTCGTGGGACCACTGACTCGCGTATAAAAAAGGGGGTGAGTGAATGTGAAGAAGATACAGAAGTAAGAGAAGATGAGAAAAGCTGATCAGAAGCAGAGAAGAGAGCAAGAAAGGTCCAGAGGTTGAGAGAGAAAAGTCTGAGAAGAGTTTGAGAGAAAAGAGTCTATTACAGAGAAAGAACAAAAATAGAGTGCCATATTTTTGAGAGAGAGAAGTGGGCTTGAGTAGAAGAATTGTCCTGACTTCTGGATCAGATCCAGAGTCAGATCGCTCCAGTGGAGGTATAGTTTTTATTTCTAATATTGTTTTTTCATTATCTCTTTCATTTTCCTTTTTGAAATTACTACAGGCTATTTGTTAGCGGAGCAACCTGTGGTGCTCAGCAGTGAGGTGTGATCCTCGGATAGCAAGCTATATTGCTCAGCGGGAAAAGTAAGTTGTAAGGCTCAGCTGGTTGTAGGGATTTCATCCCCGAAGTTCTGGATCAGCAGATTCAAGCTATTTGGCAGCAGAAGCCTTACTCAGTTGAGTAAGGGGTGGAAGTAGATCTCAAGCTCGATATCGAACCACCTAAAAAATTGATCTATCTTGTGTGTGTGTGATTGCTCATCTCTTAACTGCTTATGATAATCTTCTGAAATCATTGATACACCTTGTTTATGCTTGAGTCATCAACCATTGTAGTATATCGAAAGGCTTAGTTAGAAGGATAGGTTAAGGCTATCTGGAAAACTAACCCTTGACTGAGGGGATGGTGGGAATCAACACTGGGCACTAACATTTTGTTTTTACACTTGTATCTTTTTGTTTGTATTTATATCCTTTGGTTAATTGGTTTGCAATTGTATGGCAATTATAAGCCAATATGATAGTCCTTAGGAATCTTTGGGTTTCTTTACAAAAAGTCAGTAGGTCCAGTAGGGTCTCCCACCATCTTACCCATTGGTCCACCTAGGATCATGGGCCCTATGGGCTGGTCTTTGGTCCATGGGAGGACTTGGACCAAGGGGACAGAACAAGAAAATTAAAAATCCACCACCCCTTTTCAAAGGGGCGCCCCCTCCCCCCCTTTAATGTTTTTTTATTCATTGTTGTATTTTTTTATTTTAGTCATTTGACCACATGGGAGATTAATATCTTATCCCCCATTTGCCCCTCCCTAACCCTAGATCTAGGGATAGTTTAGTTCTTTTATCAATTTTTATATATACTTCATATTTTCACATTTCATGGAATTAATGAAGAAAATTTGTGTATTTTGCTCCAAGCAAAGAAAGGCGCAGCCCCCCTCTCTCTCCCAACCCCCTTGGAGTTGTAAAAGCTTGAATTTTTAGAGGTGTGAAGCCTCCCTATCAACCCCTCTCTGAGTGTTAAGCTCAGCACAGCTGTCGCCGCCGCCATCGAGCCGCCATCACACCACCACCGCCACCTCATCGGAGTTCTATCCATCTTTGGACAGCAAGTTGAGTCCGGATTTTTATCTCCCCATAAGGAGATTTATTCGACCTCAAATTTTAAGAGTTTGTTCTTCCTATCATCCCCCATCCCCAGTTTAATTTTCGTGTCATTCTGCCTTCATTTATTATTTTTCCCAGTAATTAAGTTTCCCCCCTAGCAATCTGGCAGTTTCCAGATCTGCGGGATAGTGGCTTGTTGTTATATTTTTCCCACCCCCCTAGCCATCTCCAAAAAATCTGAAACAAATCATACGTGGTCCTCACATCTCCCCCTTCCACCCATAATTTTCCCAGAGTTTAGATCCATCATTTTTATTTTGGTCAAAATTCATTTTCAGGCAGAACCTGTTCTGTCCTGACTGTCTGTAATCCGAGTCAGTAGAAATATTTCGGGAACAATCGTTTTCATTTCCAATTCGTTTGCTGGATGGTCTTGAAATAATTATATGTTGTATCCCTTTGAGTTCTCTATCCAACGACGCTGATCTCGCCTCGATCTGCCTCCAGATCTGGGTACAAAAATTCTTTTCGTTGAGTCGCGCAAACTTGTTCCGTGAATAGGCAAGCAGAGGCAATAGCTAGATAATTCTTGTAGAATTACTTCGGCGTCGATTCAGCAGCCGCCGATTTCAGGAATCGAAGAGGGGTCTTCCACCGACGTCCCAGCCAGCCGCCGTGATCAGAAGGTGACCGAAAACTGCCGTCCCATAAGCTGAGTTCTGTTTCTGTCCTGCGAGTCAGGCCAGCAGCCTGCCTCCGGTCCGAGAGCCCTTCCAACTTGCTGCCCGTCAACCTGAGACCGCTACTCCTGGGTCCCACTATAGCCCTTTACCTCCCTGCGTGGAGTGGGCATAGAAATTCACTTTTGTAATTAATTACATTTACTATACCGGGAGTTACGGTCTTGGCTGGGGTCGTCTTCCCCACGCCCGGAGCGTGGAGGTACACTCGCCACCCTCCTAATGAGCATTTGCTTTATTTCGTATATTTTCATATGTCGTCGCTAGAGTGATAGGATAACTAGCTCGTCAAATTTTTATCACTGCTGTGAGAGTGAGTGAGTGGAGACCGTCCCGTGACTCGATCCGAGCACGCGGAAAAGCCGATACCCGAGACTCATTGCCAGTTTCTCAACCGCGCACGTCCGCACGCTTCCCTCGCTTAGGGACGTCCGTGAGCTAGAGTCCCAGGTTCGCATCCCATCCCACATCAAATTGGTATCAGAGCTAAGTCGAGTCTAGGGTAGTCAGTTAGTCGGTCCAAAGTTTGCATTGCATTCCATTCCAGTGTATCAAAAGGTATTCCCGGAATGATAGGTTACGCCTATCGGGAAGGTAGCACACTTGCATGAGTGCGATCTTCGGATCAAACCTCCGCCACGTACCGGATACTGGTTGAGTGTAGGTTTGTAGTCGAGTTTGCATTCTAACTTTGCATTATTGTTTTAGGGTTGTGTCTAGTCGATTTGACTTGCACCAAGTGTCGGCATGGCCATTCCATAGCTCCCCGTGTCCCATGGACCCCCAAAAGCCCACGTCATATGAATGGTGGTGACACACCCAAGGATCGGGAACCTAACCCCTCCACCTCCATTGGCCCAAAGCCCCGGACTTCTATGGGTCCAAAGTCCCGAGCGACTACCTAAAGTGGGAATCCGCTATGGACAACTACTTTGAGTGTTACATTATGTCCGATGCCATGGAAGTTGATTTTGCCACAAAGCGACTTTTTCACGAGGCCATCGAAATATGGAGGGACATAGAATGCTTGAGGGAAATTAGGAGGCAATGGCCTATAGAGTCATGGCGTGAGATGAAGTGTGAGCTTAGAAGGGTCTACCTACCTGGCCCAGTCACCTCCAACCGACCCCACCCAATCACCTCCAACCATGTGGATCATAGTCGGAGGCAAAGAGCCCCACATGTAGACGAGCCTAAGCCCAATACTAGGCCGAGTGATTATGGGTGAGTTCATCACGATACCCCTACTCCAAACCCCACGATTGCAGAACTTTTCAAAATCATGTCAGATAAGGTGGATAGGATGTGTACCCAGATTGACGGACTCCTGTCCGAGCATAGGGAGGTCGTAGCCGGTAGCCTCAACCCGGTGCCACCCCAAGAACCTCTTCCCCTCAAGGAGGACACTCCTTCTCCGCCCGTGAGAGCTCCTATGCCCCCACCCTCACGTTCTGATCTTTATTCGGAGCCACCTCATTTGGAGCCACAGTAGCTAGAGCCACCCGTACTTCTAATAGGAAAGATAATCATCGCCGAGCCTCTACATAGCAGGCTCAAGACAAGCTTGGTCCCTAAAGTACCTTGCTACCCATCCATGGACCCCGCACTACAACTAGTGCCCGTCAACTCATTCCACACCACTTTTTGGTCTTCTCATCATGTTGACACATTGGAAGACCTCATTAAGGGATTAGACTGGCAAATGAAGTTGACGTGTATGTTGGCCCGAGGCTTCGACCAACCCAATAGTCGTAGCTTTACACATCGAGCCTTAGGGTCCATTACCTCCGTGTGCACCGTGGGTCATGCCACCACGAAGGTTCTCTTATTCCTCCCCATGCCGGTCGAGCCTAGCTTCATTCCACTTATCCCGAGGGAGGAACCATACCTTCTACACATGACCGTCGTCCCACCGATCACAATGCATGAAGGTGATTATTTATACCTTCAAGAATTTCAAACTCGGGACCGTGTCATGAGGGAACCCATCTCAAGGGGTCACAGTTTCTTTGATCCCTTCTACCCCTTCCCTAGTGAACCCCTTGACCCACCACATCTACTCCACTTCTTTGAGGGAGTCCACTATCACACCCCTTCCCCACGGGCCGGGCCATCTACACCCACCAAGCCCGTTCACTAGCAAGATATACATACATATAGGGGTGATGAGAAAGGTGCATTCAACTCTCCTGGCCCACCCAAACCTCACAAACCTCCCCAGTCTAGTAGGAAGTCCTTGCATGCATGGTACATTTTAGGGAGTCTAGGAGTCCCCCATTCCGCCAACCATCGGTTGCCTCGAGTGTACGCTTGGCACACATTCGGATGTCCTAGTCCACCCTTGCATATGTATGGGTCAGTCTAACAGTAGATTTGTTTAGGGTCATGTGTGAGTCCGTGTTTTTCTTTACTGTGCAGTTTGTCAAGAGTCTATACATACATGTGTCGAGCATATTAGGAGTTGCATAGTCAGTCTCATGTCAGCTCGTGATGTCAGTCCCTTTCGAGTGTGCGGCAAGTCGGGTCTATTACGTACGTTGTAGACTTGCCAGAATTTGGGATGGGCTCTGCCTCAATATCTCGGATCTAGTCACATATAGGGACTCCGAGGTGATTCCTAGAGAGTCATTGAGCCGTCTCCTTCCTTGAGAGTGACCCCACCCTGGAGTGTCTACCACTAGCCTCATTCCAACAGAAGCCTGTGCATATCGAATATATACGGGATGAGCTAGTGACGATTACTTGGAGTGGAGCGTACTCCGCGCTACCTGGTACGGTGACAGATCCACATGAGCCACACAAGCAGGCGCACCCCTTACTCGACGGGGTCGAGTTCTTCCCACCCGGGGAGAATTCATGGGAATCAACACCGGGCACTAACATTTTATTTTTACATTTGTATCCTTTTGTTTGCATTTATATCCTTTGGTTAATTGGTTTGCAATTGTATGACAATTATAAGCCAATATGTTAGTCCTTAGGAATCTTTGAGTTTCTTTACAAAAAGCCAATAGGTCCAGTAGGGCCCCCACCCTCTTACCCATTTGTCCACCTAGGATCATGGGCCCTATGGGCTGGTCTTTAGTCCATTTGAGGACTTGGACCAAGGGGACAAAGAAGAAGAAAATTCAAAATCCCCCCCCCCCTTTTCAAAGGGGCGCCCCCGCCCCTTTAATGTTTTTTTATTCATTATTGTATTTTTTAATTTTAGTCATTTGACCACATGGGAGATTAATATCTTATCCACCATTTGCCCCTCCCTAACCCTAGATCTAGGGATATTTTAGGTCTTTATCAATTTTTATATAAGCTTTGTATTTTCACATTTCATGGAATTAATGAAGAAAATTTGTGTATTTTGCTCCAAGCAAAGAAGGGCGCAGCCCCCCTCTCTCTCCCAACCCCCTTGGCACTGTGAAAGCTCAAATTTTCAGAGGTGTGAAGCCTCCCTATAAACCCCTCTCATAGTGAGAAGCTCAGCACCACCACCGCCGCCACCATCGCACCACCACCGCCACCTCGTCGGAGTTCTATCCATCTCTGGATAGCAAGCTGAGGCCAGATTTTTATCTCCCAATCAGGAGATCTGTTCGACCTGAAATTCTGAGGGTTTGTTCTTTCTGTCATCCCCCATCCTCAATTTAAATTATGTGTCATTCCGCCTTCATTTACTATTTTTCCTATTAATTAAGTTTTCCCCCCAGCAATCTACCAGTTTGCAGATCTGCGAGACAGTGTCTTGTTGTTATATTTTTCTCGCCCCCTTCGCCATCTCCAAAAAATCCCAAAAAATTCATATTTGATCCTCACATCCCCTCCTTCAACCCATAATTTTCCCAGAGTCTAGATCCATTGTTTTTATTTTGGTCAAAATTCATTTTCAGGCAGATCCTGCTCTCTCCTGACTGTTTGTAATTCGAGTTAGTAGAAATGCTTGGGGAACAATCATTTTCATTTCCAATATATTTTTTGGATGGTCTTGAAATAATTATATGTTGTAGCCCATTGAGTCATCTATCCAACGGCGCCGATCTCGCCTCGATCCGCCTCCGGATCTGGGTACAAAAATTCTTTTCACCGGGTCGCACAAACATATTCTGTGAATAGGCCAACAGAGGTAGCAGCTAGATAATTATTACAGAATTACTTCGGCGTCAATTTAGCCGCCGTCGATTTCAGGAATCGAAGAGGGGTCTTCCACCGACGTCCCTGCCAGCCGTCGTGATCAGAAGGTAACTGAAAACCACCATCCCACAAGCCGAGTTTGGTTGCTGTCCAGCGAGTCAGAACAGTACCAAGTCGGACCAGCAGCCCGCCTTCGGTCCGAGAGCCCTTCCGGCTTGCTGCCCGTCAACCCGAGACCGCTACTCTTGGGACCCACTGTAGCCCTTTACCTCTCTGCGTGGAGTGGGCATAGAAATTCACTTCTGTAATTAATTACATTCACTATACCGGGAGTTACGGTCTTGGCCGGGGTCGTCTTCCCCACGCCTGGAGCGTGGGGGTACACTCGCCACCCTCCTATTTGGCATTTGATTTATCTCGTATATTTTCATATGCCGCTGCTAGAGTGATAGGATAACTAGCTCATCAAAGTTTTATCACCGTTGCGAGAGTGAGTGAGTTGAAATCGTCCTGTGACTCGATCCGAGCACGCGACAAAGTTGATACGCGAGACTCATTGCTAGTTTCTTAACAGTGCACGTCCGCACGCTTCCCTCGCTTAGGGACGTCTGCGAGCTAGAGTCCCAGGTTCACGCCCCGTCCCGCATCAGGGGATCATTGATCAAACCTCTGTCAAGTACAGAATCTGGTTGACTGACGCAAGTTTTTGTGTGAAGAAATTCATCTACGTATTGATCTGATTGTTTTTCTTTTGAAGTTATGTGCAGTTAATTGTTAATTTCTGATAGATTCTCTAGTTGTTGAATTTGATCTCGTTGAAATTTAGCTCACAGTATTTCTCTTATTCCGTAAACTTTTGATTTATACTGTGTGTCTAAAATTTGGGGTTGATCTATTCACCCCCCTCTTGATCACATGTTCGCTCCATTTACACTTCAGCCAGTGCCTCATTCCCTCCTCCTCTCTCTCCTTTGCACCGCTCCAGCCCCCCCCCCATCTTCTCAGTCCCTCACTCTATTCCTCCTCTCTACTCATCTCCCCTTCTCACCCTTACTATTCCCTGTACACAACCACCACCGGTTGCACACTTCACCTGCACCATCGGCCACCCACTACACTCTCTCACTCTCTCTCTCTTTCTGTAGCAACTTGAAATTATATATATGCATTTATATGCAAAAAAATAAATAATGAAAGATGAAAAGAAAATAAATGATACATATTTTTCTTTATGTATTTAAGTGTAAAATATATAAACGTGAATCCTATTCCACGTGTTAGCACAAATGGTGATATTCGCGGCATGATTCTGAGAATGCGAAGACGTCGATACTGTAGCAGTATTGTAGCATCCGATTTAAGAGAGAATTATTACCTCTAATTAAATCCTAATTCATGGATGATGTAATTTCTTACCTAATTGAATAAATGAGGTCATTGGTTATGTCATAAATGGGGATTAATTTCAATATTCTTATGTTAGAATTTATTAGCCACATAAGTGGGTGTAATAGTAACATGGGTTGGTGAAATAGAAAAATTAGGTGAAAATGACTTAGAATTAAATTAGCAATAAAACATCATTGAATAAATGAGGTAATTGATTTTGTCATGAAGGGAGATTTATTTCAATATCCACATGTTGGAAATTATTGCAAACATAAGTTGGTGTAATAGTAACATGGTTGGGTGACATAGGAAATTAGGTGGAAGATGAAATTAAATTTGTAATAAAATAATTATGGGACTTGGCCTATAAATAGGGCTGGGATCTTCCCTACTCAAATTATAAATCTATTGGGGAAGTGCTGGTGCTAGAGAGGATGAAATCTTGAAGTTTGGAGGAGTGTTTAAAGTATTCTTCATTCTTGTTGTTCTTCCTCTTCGATCTTCCACTAGGTAGGTATTCTCTCAAGCTAAACTCAAATTGATGCATGAATTAGATGTAGATGTATGTCTACTTTGTTTCTCTACCATTTTCCCCAATTTTTATTGAGTATTAACAATGTTGTCCATACAACTGGACATAAGATTCTAACCGTGATTCTTAACTACCGGAAGATCCGTCTCGAATCACATTGTCTTTCTAAGACCGTGTTCCGGATGCACGATCTCCGCCCCAATCGTGATGTCTTCAGGTTCTAATTGAACCAATATATCATCTAGCATGTTAAATGTCATGTTAAGTTGCATATCATTCAAATTCACACACGATTACGTTAAGGATGTGGAAGATAATAATTATATTCCATGAGCTTATATTTCCGTCCTAGTTCTTGTTACCTTCTTGATATCTTTGATCTTGATGACTATATTATCTTTCTGGCATGTTAAATGGAATAGATATTATCTGTTAAAATTACATGGGCTTAATTGCATGATCGTGATCAATATGAGTTTAACGATTTCTATGTTATCGTGTTACCGTGTTTTCGACAAGTCGCGTAGTTCGCTAGATTTTCAAAGAAGAATGGTGTCTAAGGAAAGAGGTCTACGGGTAAACACTTTAAGTGGATAAGTGATTACTTAATTAAGTCATCGTGATTACGAGGGGAGCCTCCCACTGTCCCACCTCTTACCTGGCCGTGATTCTTCATTTTTGTAGTTAAGCTCTGACTACGAAAAATGGGATAGAATTTCTGCTAGAATTGTTCCTAATTTCCAACAAGTCATCTAATTAACAAGATTCCTAAGGAAAAATGGTGTCCAAGGACAGAGGTCCACAGACAAATGCTTTAAGTGGATAAGTGATTTCTTAATTAGGACCTCACGAATGCGAGGGGAGCCTCCCACTGTCCCACCTCTTACCTAGCCGTAATTCCTCGATTTTCTAGCTAAACACCCGACTATGAAAAACTTGATGTAAACCCATTTTACGAGATTTTTCGCAAGCGCTGATTGTGCTTTGTCCGACAATCCAATATTTTATCGACTTAATGTCGTTAAACATGATGCCTTAAATCCTTTTTGAACTTCTCTTTCAACTACTTGTAATTCTTATACTACTCATACTTTGAATGATAAATTTTTCTAGATATGTACGTTATTTAATAACATTTACCTTAAAATTCTTTGGCCATACATATTATGTGGATGTCTAAATATACTTGGGACCTATGATCCGTAACCCCAATGCCTAGCATTAATGGGGCCCGGTCTGGTCCTGGGGGAGCACCCGAAAGTACTTGCGCCCATGGGAGTTGAATGACCTGGTGTGGCATTGCACCGAAGTGCTTGACTTGCTAGATTGATTTATGACATTCCACAGTTCGTGAATTACTTGACTTGCTTGAATACATGAAGTACTTAAATTACGTGAAATACTTAATTGTACATACTCGCGTGAAATGGCCAATTCCATGATAATACTTTCTACATGATCGTCCTCTACTTGAACTTTACTCTTGATATCTTGTCTACTTGCGATTCCATTCTTTACTCTCTCTCCTATTCATGTTCCATGTTTTGTTTACGTTTCTCGGCATAGCATAATAACTTTATCAAAAAATGTTAATTAGTTTAAGTTGCCTGGTACAGAGATATAAATCCTACATAGCATTTTGCTCACCCAACGTTTTCTGTTAACATTGTAGGTAGTTCCGACGATGAACCCCAAACACATGGGGATGGGCAAGAGTGAAACGAGGGATCAAGTTCATCTTAGTTACCTAGGTTTATGAGTGTTGCTCTTGCTAGAGTTATGTACTTCGAAGTTATATTATGACTCGTAAGGCTTCATGTTGTTGTAAAACTTTATTTCAATGAAATAAAAGTATCATCTTTTCATTATCTCTCTTTGTGGTTGGATCCTATTATACATGCTCTGACTGACACGAGTGTTATGACTAATCGTGCCTCGATATTCCCCGTCGGTACGTGACAATCTTTGTGGTATCAGAGCCTAGGTTTCCCTTGATATAGGTTATAGATGTTGATATAGAATTTTAGATTGAGTCTTAAACCTTTCTGGTGTTATTGGGTAGATCCATGGGCTAAACTTTAAGTTGGATAAATAAAGGAAATACACAAAATACTTAAGTTTGGTAGTTGTGGTTGCATGCTTAATTTTCCCAATGGCTACCAAGAGAGCTCAATGGCGCGAGATGCAAAGGACGGTCCAAGGACTGACCCAAGCGCTACAACAAATTACTCAAGGAGGAGGTAACTGTGGAGCAGGGGATTTACATAGGAACTTCAAAAGTATGAACCCTCCCAAGTTTGCTGGGTCCACGGACCCAGATGAGGCAGAACACTGGATGAAGGAAATCGAGATGATTTTTTGAGTCAAGCAATGTGCTGATGAGGAGGTCCTACACGCTACCTTTCAGGTTGAAAGGGATGCCCATACTTTGTGGGAGTCGGTCCAAGCAACTCTACCACATGACCAGGTGTTGTGGGAAGAGTTTGTAGAACACTGCAACAACAAGTACTTCTTCGACCGAGTTCAAGAGAGGAAAGCTGCCAAATTTGCTTCCTTAAAACAAAAGAGTTTGACGATGGCGGAGTATGAAGCTCAATTCGTAAGATTGTCACAGTACGCACCAAACCTTGTGGGTACCAAAAAGATGAAGGCGAGGAGATTCTTAAATGGCTTAAGGCCCCATTATATTACTCAACTCGCCCCGATAGATATCCTAGTATATGCCGATACGGTGAGAAGAGCCCAACTCCTAGAAGATGCAATGGAGATGTCTGATGGCATCCAAGGAAGAGATGCCAAGAAGGATCCAGTAACTAGCTCTGGTAACATCAAGCCCTCCTTCGAGAAGAAGAAGCCTAATGATGGGCGTAACTCCCTTAAAGATGGTTGCAACTTCCAAAAGGACAAGAAGCTAAGATGGAATGATAAACAAATTATCCATTTTGTTACCCCATCAAATGAACTATGCAAGCATTGTGAAAAGCCCGGACATAAGGCAGTAGAGTGCTAGAGAAAACTTGGTGCCTGCCTTCGTTATGGGAGTCGAGATCATAGAATCTCGAATTGTCCACTCCTCAACGAGCAAGCTCCGCCGGAAAAATATCCAGTCGCTATAAAAAAGCAAGGTAGACTTCAATATCTTAGGGATGCAAAACTTACCGAAGAAGGAGGCGTTGTGGAAGGTACTCTTTCTGTTTGCTCAACGCCCACCTCTGTTTTCTTCTACACTAGAGCCACACATTAATTTATATCTAAGAGATTTGCTGACGCTTTGCCGGTGAGGCATATCTCGTTAAAACCCAAACTTACTATTACTACTCCTATTGGAGCAGGATCAGAGATTAAATATTTCTACCCTACTAGTGAAGTTCTAGTCAACAGTTCTAACCTACCGACTGACTTAGTATGCATGGAGATGGAAGGATATGATTTTATTTTGAGAGCGGACTGGTTATCTACATATGGTGCTATTGTTAACTGCAAATTGGGTATGGTGACCTTTAGTGGGTACCCCAACCTCTTATTTTCTGGTGTCAGGCATTCTAGACACCTATCCCTTATTTCGGCCCTTAAAGCCAGTAAATTATTGAAGAAGGGTTGTGCGGCTTTCTTAGTTTCTATGACTAAATCCAAGCATAAGGAACCCAATCTAGAAGATATTCTTATTGTTCGGGATTATTCTGATGTATTCCCGGATGAGTTACCTAGTATTCCTCCGGAGAGAGAAGTGGTCTTCTCTATTGATTTAATTCCGGGAGCTGCACCTATTTCTAAAGCTCTGTATCAGATATCCCCTATCGAAATGAAGGAGTTAAAAGAACAACTGATGGAGTTATTAGAGAAGGGATTCATTCGACCAAGTACTTCACCATAGGGAGCCCCTGTATTATTTGTCAAAAAGAAGGATGGGTCAATGAGATTGTGTGTTGACTACCGACAATTGAACCAACTCACAATCAAGAATAAATATCTATTCCCAAGGATTGATGAACTATTTGACCGGATTTCAGGAGCTCGATATTTTTCAAAACTTGATCTCAGATTTGGTTATCATCAATTGAAGATCAAGGAATGGGATATTCATAAAATAGCATTTAGGAGTAGGTATGGACACTATGAGTTCATTGTTATGCCTTTTGGCCTAACCAATGCGCCTGTCGCATTTATGCAATTGATGAACAGTGCATTCAGGCCATACCTTGATCAATTTGGTGTGATCTTTATTGATGACATTTTGATCTATTCCAAGTCAAAGATGGAGCATGAAGAACATCTCAAGAAAGCCCTTCAGTTATTAATAGATCACAAACTATATGCTAAGCTTAGCAAGTGTGATTTCTGGCTACATGAAGTTTCTTTTCTTGGTCACATCATTTCTCAAAAGGGTATTGCAGTCGATCCTTCAAAGGTCGAAGCTGTAAAGAATTGGGAGAGACCTACTACCATAACCGAAATTCGAAGCTTCTTGGGATTGGTAGGATATTATAGAAGATTTATTTAGTACTTCTCCAAAATCGTTGTATCTTTGAGAAGATTGACAAGAAAGTAGATTCCTTATATATGGTCCGAAGACTGTGAGAAGAGCTTTCAAACTCTAAAATATTGTTTGACTACTACCCCTATACTCACATTGCCTACTGAAGGAGGAGGATTTAAAGTCTATACTGATGCCTCCAGAATTGACCTAGGCTATGTATTGATGCAACATCACAAGGTAATCGCTTATTCCTCAAGGGAATTGAAAAGGTATGAGGACAATTATCATGTGCATGACTTAGAACTGGGGGTTGTAGTCTTTGCCTTGAAGATTTGGCGGCATTATCTCTATGGTGAGGCTTTCATTGTGTATTCCGACCACAAGATCGTCAAGTACTTATTCTCTCAAAAAGAACTCAATATAAGACAAAGAAGATGGTTGGAATACTTGAAGGATTTTGATTTCTCTATAAAGTACCATCCAGGAAAAGGTAATGCCGTAGGAGATGCTCTTAGTCGGAAGTCGATGGCATTATTATCGAACCTAATGATTAAAGAATGGCAATTGTTAGAGCAAATGGCAAACATAGACCCCAGTGTGGAGGAGAAGGGAGACGGAGTCTTGATTGCAAATATTAGACTCCAACCCAAGTTACACTCAGAAATTAAAGAGTTACAAGATGATGATACGTTGATTGTTGAAATTAAAGAGAAATTAGATCAGCGACCGGATTTCATTTTGGAAGATGATGGAAGGTTGCTTTTCCGAGGAAGAACATGTGTGCCCGATTGTTCTACCATCAAGAGCAAAATATTGGAGGAGGCACATCGATGAAGATATACTATTCATTTTGGTGCCACAAAAATGTATCAAGATCTCAAAAGAACCTTTTGGTGGCCTAACATGAAAAGAGAGGTAGCCGAGTTCATGAGTCGATGCTTGGTTTGCCAACAAGTTAAATCTGAACTTCTCAAGCCGGCGGGTAAGCTAAAACCTCTCGAAATACCAGAATAGAAATGGGATAGTATTGGCATGGATTTTATTGGTGGATTGCCGAAGACCCGAAGTGGATTTGATGCTATATGGGTGATTATGGACCGATTAACTAAGTCCGCTCAATTCTTTCCCATCAAGACCAAATGGACCGTGGATGTTCTAGCTGCAATATATATCAAGGAGGTCATAGGGCTGCACGGTATTGCAACTTCTATTATTTCGGATATAGATTCGAGATTCACCTCTCATTTCTAGAAAGGTTTGCAATCATCTTTGGGAACTAGGCAAAATTTTAGCATGGCTTTTCACCCTCAAACAGATTGAAAAACTGAGAGGACGAATCAGATTATCGGAGATATGTTGAGAGCTTATATGATAGATTTTGGCGGAAGTTGGCATGAACACTTGCCATTGATTGAATTTGCATATAATGACAGTTATTAGTTTAGCATTCGGATGTCACCTTTTGAAGCACTGTATGGCAGGAGTTGCAGATCACCTCTATGCTGGTGTGAGGTTGGAGATAAGGGATTGATGGATCCCGATATTATTCAAGATACAACTCACAATATCTAATTAATCGGAGTAAGGCTAAAAGTTACTCAATCACGGCAAAAGAGTTATGCCGACCATCGAAGAATAGACCTTGAATTCCAAGTGGGGGAGCATGTCTCCTTGAAGATCTCACCCACACGAGGAATCAAAAGACTCAGTATCAAAGGAAAACTGAGTCTGATGCGGGACGGGATGCGAACGTAGGACTTTAGCTCGCGGAGGTCCTTAAGCGAGGGAAACGTGGGACCTGCGTGGTTGAGAAACTGGCAATGAGTCTTGGGTATCGGCTTTCCGCGCTCGGATCGAGTCACGGGATGGGTCACGCTCACTCTCTCGCGGTGATGATTGAAATAATATAACGAGCTAATTAACCTATCACTTATGCAGCGGCATAAAGAAGAATATAGGAGTAAAGCAAATTGCCGAGAGGGAAGCGAACACGATACATCCACGCTACCGAGCGTGGGAAGATGACCCCGGCCGAAACTCGTACTCTCGGTACAACAATATCCAATAATTACAAAAATGAATTTATCACCCACTCCATGCAGGGAGGTAAAGGGTTACACGTGGGACCCGGGAGTAGCGGGCTCGGGTTGACGGGCAGCGTTTTGGGCAGCTCCGGCGGTAGCGCGTGCCAACATGCGTGGGTCCACATCCTGCTCGGCAGGCCGATCAGGCTGGGAGTGGTACCGCTGCGGTGGGGACTCCTGGAGGGATGATCCCTAGGAGGGGAACGCGCTGGTTCACCTTGTGGAAGGCGAGGCGACCCGACTGGGAACGTTGTTGCTTGTTGCCCACGGACCTGTTATGCAAATTAAGGGTTGCGCTATTCGGTGAAAACAACTGCTACGATCAGACCCGACGTCGGATCGACACGAAACTAGTGCCGCTGCGAAGCTCTTTTAGAGATGTACGACCATGGGCCGTTACAGAAATTTTTATGGCCTTGGATTGTTCGTGGGGTATTTAAGAACAACCTGACTCTTGAACTCAGATCTAATTGGGCAGATTCTGATCTACCTGATGAAGCACGTTGACAGAGGTTGAAACTTTGGATCTGGGAGTTGGGATTTTTATGGAAGATAGAGGAAGAAGTAAGGAACACTAAGATATTTTTTTTGTAATTTTCTGAGAGAGTTTGAGGGGGGAAATGGATTTTAGAACATGGGGTGGTCGGATCTGGACTGCAGAAGACATAGTTGAGTCCGGATTTTGTAGTCGTTTTTAAAAAAGGTAAACGAACTCCAAAAATCCTAAAAAAAATTGTGGGTTGAGGGTTTGGTGGACAGAAGTCCCAGTCCAAATTTCAGTTCGATCGAAAATTAGAAAGGGGGTCGAATGGGTGAAGAGTTGGGCTGCTGGAACACAAGTCTACATAGGGGCAGATTGTGTAGGCTTTGGGACTTTAAATGAAAAGGGGAAAAACAAAGTTGGAAAAACCTGAATTTTTTTGTGGGACGTGGGAACAACAAGGGGAACTCACCCTGAAAATTTCAGCCTAGTCAGATCTACGTGTTGAGAGCTAAAATTCGGCCTTTGGCTTGTCGGATGGAAGAAAATAGAATTCTAGCGATGGCGGCGGCGGTGCGATGGTGGCACGAACGGAGGCGGCGACGGAGCTTCACACCCAGAGATGAGATACCACTTGGAATCCACCAAGTTTTCTAAGGAATCCACCCTAAGAATATAGCAATCCAGCTACAAGGGGAGAGGAGAGAGAGGGGGCGCCCTTGGGCCTTCTTGGAGCAAATGCAATTTTTCTTCATTAATTCCCACAAAATGGAAAATATAAGGGTTATATAGAAATGTATGAAAGACCAAAACTACCCCTAGATCTAGGGTTTGGGAGAGGCAAATGGGGAATGGGATAATTAATCCCCCATGTGGTCAAATGACCAAATTAAATAAAATACAACATGAATAAAATAGTATAAAGGGGGGGGCGCCCCTTTGAAAATGGGGTAGAAAAAATTAATTTTTTTTCCACTATCTCCTTGGTCCAAGTCAAATCTTGGACTTTGAACCAGCCCGACATGGCCCATGATCCTAGGTGGACCAATGGGAAAGAGGGTGGGGGACCTTGCTGGACCCACTATCATTTTACATGGACACTCAAAGATTCCTAAAGACTAACAAATCAGCTTATAATACCTTACAATTGCAAGCCCAATTAACCAAGGATATAAATGCAAACAAAAGGACACAAATGTAAAAATAAAATGTTAGTGCCCGGTGTTGATTCCCATCAATTCTCTCTGGGTGAGAAGAACTTGACCCCGTCGAGTAAGGGGTGCGGCAGCTCGTGTGGCTCCTGCAGATCTATCACCTCACTAGGTAGCGCGGAGTACGCTTCACTCCAAGTAACCGTCACCTGCTCATCCCGTATATATTCGATATGCACATGCTGCGGTGAGAATGAGGCTAGTGGTAGACACTCTGGGTAGGGTCACTTGCAAAGGGGGAGGAGGCGGCTCGAAGACTCACTAGGAATCACCGCTGGGTCCCTGTGGGTGACTAGAACAGAGGCATTGATGTAGAGCTGATCCCATATGTCGACAAGTCTACAACGTACCCATTAGATCCGACTTATCTCACACTCGTAAGGGACTGACATCTGCGAGCTTGCATAAGACCGACTCGACATAGGTAGACGCACCAAGCACTTGACAAATCCATGCATAGACTCCTAATAAACCACACAAACAAATGACACAAAGAAGAAAGATGGACTCAAGCATGACCCTAGACTTATCGCAGTGACATTACCCCTAGGTGGTCATCATCCGTGTGCGGCATCCTGGGTGCCGACAGGGTCTTCCGGATCTTCTTCATAGAATTCTTCAGCTAATTCTGACTCAGCCTCATAGCTGACAGACACAAACCCAGAAGGTGAGGCTTCTCCAACTCTCGGGTCCCCAATGACTAGTGATGTATGGGTGGGACATTGAGTAGCAATGTGGCCAAACCCATGGTAGTGATAACACTACTGTCGTGACCCACTAGTCTCCCCAATAGGTGGTCCCTTACCCTTATCCTCCTGACGGACTGGGGGTGTAGGCAACATTGGGGAAGGTGTGGGTGCCGGAGGACGGGTAATGGCTGCCGAGGGGTGGGCAATGGATGTCGGTGGTTGGGGTTGAGGTGGAACGTCCCTCGGTTGGAGAAGGTGAGGTGTTGGAGCGAGTGGTTTATGACGGGCGGGCTCCGGGGGTCGAGCCAGGGGAGCCCTCTGATATGGGCCTGAAGAACTACAAGGCTCAACCCCATGATGAGGAAAGGGTCCCAATCATTCGGTAGGCTCGAACTCTTCTACAAACTGCTCCAACTCGAGAGCAACCAGATACGTGTCTTCCAACTTGGTCACATTGCGGCAAAAAAACTCATACGATAGTTGGGCCGCAGACCACGATGGAAGCGGGAAATGGGCATGGTGCTCTCCTTTGATACGCCACATCGCAAAAAATACTCATCAAATTCAGGGATATACTCGGAGATGGACCGATCTCCCTGACTGAGACTCTGCCACCTATCGATGAGTCGTTGACGGTATGTGGCAGGAAGGTACTTTTGCCGAAGCTTGACCTTCATCTCACCCCATGTCTCAACCTGGGGCTCCTGCCGATGAAACAATAAGCTCTCTACATTCTTCCAATAGGTATGTGCCTGTCCCATCAGCTTCATGGTAGCGAATCAGACTCTTGGACGGTCCGTCATATCGAAACAATCAAAGTATCTATCCATCCCGGACTCCCAATCTAGATAGACCTTCTGGTCCAAGGACCCATCAAAAGTCTGAGGGTCCGCACGAACGGTCCTGAGGGTCTGCTCATTCTCCTCTAAATCACGGTTTCATCGTTGAATACGACGGTCACGACCATATCCCCCATTTTCATTCTCGGACTCATAATCAACCACCTCGGGGCCTCGGCGCCTCCTATCATCTACCCCTTGAGCTCGAGGAGCAACTGGTGGCTGAACCGGCTCCGGTTGACTATTTGTCGGCGTGGGGTGTGTCTCAACCGGGGGTCTCTCTAGGACGGCTACTCTCCCTACCAGACCGTGAACAGATTGGTCCGACTCTACGGTCATATCCTCTAAGGCCTTCATCCTCTCTTCCAAACATGTGCCTAGACCATCCACCCACGTACTCAACCCTTCCATTTTATCCACTCGTGTAGTCAACTCTTCCATCTTTCCCATAAGAGCTCGAAACATGTCACCCACCAAAGGCCCATCGAGACTGGAGACTCGGGGATCTGCCATAGGTGGTGGTGGTGGTGAGTATTGGGTACCTCTACGAGTGGGCATGCAAATGACAAGGGTTGGAATGCGCTGACCAAGGTGAAGTGATGAATCTAGACTGAACCAATATCCGGTACGTGGCGGAGGTATGATCCGAAGATCGAACTCACGCAACTGTGCAACCTCCCCAATAGGCGTAACCTATCGTTCCGGGAACACCTTTTGATATATCGGGTATCGGAATGCAATGTGGCACCTTGGATCGACTAATCGACTACCCTAGACTCGACTTAGCTCTGATACCAATTTGATGCGGGACGAGACGCGAACCTGGGACTCGAGCTCGCGGACGTCCCTAAGAAAGGGAAACGTGGGACCTGCGCGGTTGAGAAACTGGCAATGAGTCTCGGGTATCGACTTTCTACGCTCAGATCGAGTCACGCGACGGGTCACGCTCACTCTCTCGCAGTGGTGATTGAAATAATATAATGAGCTAATTAACCTATCACTTATGCAGTGGCATAAAAAAAGCATATACGAGTAAAGCAAATTGCCGAGAGGGAAGTGGACACGATACCTCCACGCTACCGGGCGTGGGAAGACGACCACGGCCGAAACTCGAACTCCCGGTACAGTAATAACCAATAATTATATAAATGAATTTATCACCCACTCTATGTAGGGAGGTAAAGGGCTACACGTGGGACCCGGGAGTAGTAGGCTCGGGTTGACGGATAGCTTTTTGGACAACTTTGGCGGTAGCGCGTGCCAACAAACGTGGGGTCCACATCCTAGTCGGTGGGTCGATGGGGCTGGGAGTGGTACCGCTATGGTGGGGACTACTGGAGGGACGATCCCTAGGAGGGGAACGCGCTGGATCACATTGGGGAAGGTGAGGCGGCCCGATTGGGAACGTTGTTGCTTGCTACCCATGGACCTGTTATGCAGTTTCAGGATTGCACGATCCAGCAAAAAAAACTGCTGTGATCAGACCCGATGTCGGATTGACACGAAAATGGGGCCGTTGCGAAGCTATTTCAGAGATCTACGACCATGGGCTGTTAGAGGAATTTTTATGGCCTTAAATTTTTCTTGGGGTATTTAAGAACAGGCTGACTCCTGAACTCAGATCTGATAGGGCAGATTCTGATCTGCCTGATGAAGCATGTTGACCGAGGTTGAAACTTTGAATCTGGGAGTTGGGATTCTTATGAAAGATACAAGAAGAAGTAAGGACACGAGGATATTTTTTTTGTAATTTTCTGAGAGGGTTTGAGGGGGGAAATGGATTTTAGAACAGGGGGTGGTCGGATCTGGACTGCAGAAGATAGAGCTGAGTCCAGATTTTGCAGTGGTTTTTTTAAAGGTAAACGAACTCCAAAAATCCTAAAAAAATTTGTGGGATGAGGGTTTGGTCGACAGAAGTTCCAGTCCAAATTTCAGCTTGATCTGAATTAGAAAGGGGGTCGAATGGGTGAAGAGTTGGGCTACTGGAACACAAGTCTGGACAGGGACAGATTTTGTAAGCTTTGGGACTTTAAATGAAAAGGGTGGAAAATGAAGTTGGAAAAACCTGAATTTTTTTGTCGGGTGTGGGAACAATAAGCGGAACTTACCATGAAAATTTCAGCCTGGTCAGATCTACGTGTTGAGAGCTAAAATTCGGTCTTTGGGCTGTTGAATGGAAGAAAATAGAATTCTAGGGATGGCGGCAGCGGTGCGATGGCGGCACGAACGGAGGCAGCGGCGAAGCTTCACACCTAGAGATGAGATACCACTTGGAATCCACCAAGTTTTTTAGGGAATCCACCCTAAGAATACAACAATCCAGCTGCATGGGGAGAGGAGAGAGAGGGGGCGCCCTTGGGCCTTCTTGGAGCAAATGCAATTTTTCTTCATTAATTCCCACAAAATGGAAAATACAAGGGTTATATAGAAATATATAGAAGACCAAAACTAGCCCTAGATCTAGGGTTTGGGAGGGGCAAATGGGGAATGGGATAATTAATCCCCCATGTGGTCAAATGACCAAATTAAATAAAATACAACATGAATAAAATAGTATAAAGGGGGGGCGCCCCTTTGAGAATGGGGTAAAAAAAATTGATTTTTCTTCCACTTTGTCTCCTTGGTCCAAGTCCAATCTTGGACTTTGAACCAGCCCCACATGGCCCATGATCCTAGGTGGATCAAGGGAAAGAGGGTGGGGGACCCTGCTTGACCCACTGGTATTTTACATAGAAACCTAAAGATTCCAAAAGACTAACAAATCGGCTTATAATGCCTTACAATTGTAAACCCTATTAACCAAGGACATACATGCAAACAAAAGGACACAAATGTAAAAATAAAATGTTAGTTCCCGGTATTGATTCCCATAAGAGTCCAAGATTTATTGGCCCTTTTGAGATTCTACAAAGAATCGGCGAAGTGGCATACAAGCTTGCTTTGCCTCCCAAATTGGCTGGTGTCCATGATGTATTTCATGTATCCATGGTAAGGAAATATGTGTGATCCTTCGCATGTGATTCAATTCAATGACTTGAAGCTACAGAAGAATTTATCTTTTGAAGAAAGACCGATCAAGATCTTAAATCAGAAATTACACCAGCTAGGGAATAGGGATCTACCGATGGTAAAAGTCCAATGGAGTAAACGTGGATTCAAGGAGGCTACTTGGGAATTAGAGGAGTCAATCAAGAAGAAGTATCGGGATTTGATCTCAGGTTAGAATTTTGAACCCTCTATTTGAAATTATAAATTACTATTATGTGATGTGAATTTGGAGGACCAAATTCTTTTAAGTGGGGGAGGATGTAGCAACTCAAAATTTTATATATGTATTTATATACAAAAAAATAA